>CM031377.1:95545356-96041773 GCA_018208015.1 Medicago ruthenica | reverse complement strand
TCCCCCCCATACCAGAACCGTTCGGCCTACCCTCAAACCCTACACACAGTCCGAAAAATAAACAAAACCCAAGCCCTAATCCGAACCCGAAAGATCAAAAGGAGGTAAAAAAATTTTCGATTTTCTTTTCTAGATCTAGGCTTGTATAATTTTTTGTTGAAAATCTAAGTCCATTCCTGAAGAGGGGGAGGGAAGGGGATTTTAAAACTGATTTTTTTTAAAAAAAAAGGGGGGTGTTTCGTTTTTTTTCCGGCGCGGTGGCGCCGCCCTTTGGGCCGGCCAACCACCGTGCCGGCTTACTGTTCCGGCCGCAGGTCTGTTTTTGAGAGAAGAGAGGATGAGAGAAGGTAGAGAGAAGGTAGAGAGGAAGAAAGAGAAAGAGAAGAGAAAATGTTTTGTTTTTGCTGAAAACTTTTTAAAGCCTCAAACCCTGCGGCCCAATTCCCTGCGGCCCAAATTCCTTTTTCATCAGCTCTTGCTGATATGCTCCTCCCACCCCTGAGCCTCTTCTGCACCCTCCTGTTTCCTTTTTATTTTTTATTTTCTTCCATCGTTTGTTTGCATTTTATTTCGTTATTTTCCTTATGCATTTTCATGCATCTTATTCCATTGCATTTACCTTGTAGTACATCATGCATTTTATTTTTTTATTTTTCTTTTCATGCATTTTCATTTTATTTTTTATTCTTAGCATATTTATTTAATTCTTAGTGCATTTGCAATTTTTATTCCTTTTTTATTATTTTGTCATTTCTTAGAATGTATTTAGGTCATTTTCATGCATATTATTCCATGGCATTCACCTCATAGTATTTCATGCATTTTTTTATTATTATTATTTTCCTTTTATTTTCATGCATTTCTTTTAGCATATTTATTTTTTAGTGCATTTGCAATTCTTATTTTTACTTATTATTTTGTCATCTTTTAGAATGTATTTAGGAACAAATGTAAATATAAATGAGAATTCGCACCGACACTCACTTTATTTATTCTGCCTTATGTCTTTATTTATTTTTTTATTTATTTCGCTTCATATAAAAAAAAATATACAAAAATATTAGGTTAGTTTAATTTTCAAAGGATTTCGTGGTGATCCAACGTCATCACGAAATTCCTCGCGTTTATATTTTTAGTCTTAGTCCATATTACAAAGAGAACAAAAACATTCAAATAATAGAAAAATCACAAAAATCTTTTCCTAATAAACCTTGATTTTCAATCAAGTGTCCGTTTTTTCTTTTATTTTCTTTAAAAAACCATTAATCCATTTTAATAACACTTTAACCATTTTCAAAATTAAAAAACACAAACCAATCTTATTTCGCCACTTGGCTTTTATTTTATCTTTAAAACCTTTTAAAAACAAATAAAAAACACAAAACAAATCAAACGTCATTTTTACCCCGAACTACGAGGTTTTGATCCCTCACGGGTACGTAGGCAAAGGACCTTGTCCTTCCAAATCATAAAAAAAAATAAAAAAACATTTTTTCTTTCTCACTACTCAAATTCTTTCTTTTAAATATATAAGCAAGTTATAGCCCAAAATAAATAAATAAAATAAGAGGTTCTCGTAGAGTACTACGAACGTTTAGGGTGCTAACACCTTCCCTAAACGTAACTAGCCCCCGAACCCTAATTTTTAAAAATGTGGTAATTTAGAACTTTTTTCCACTTTTCATTTAAAAAATTAAAAGTTCAGTCGTGAAATAAAATTAGTAAGTCAACGCTAATCAATAGCTTGATCTCTGAAAATCACCGCGACAGAAATGGCGACTTCACTGGGGATTCCCTAAGAGGGTTGAGCCTAACTTGTGGAATTTTTAATTATTTTGTGCTATACTTGCTTAAAACATAAAAAAAAAAATGTAAATATGTGCCTATGTGTTTTTTTTCCTTTTAACGTGAGTTGTGAGATAAGTCCTATACCCGGGCTTGAGGGAAACATAAGATAGAATGGTGGTATAATCACAGTGCCATACCAGGAGTAGTCTTGGGTGGTTGGTACATGTGATATAAACCCCACTCAATGGAGGACTCTAAAGGTAATACCATGTCAACATGAGTAGTCGTGTTTGACATTGTATTTTTAAGTGGCCTATGAAGTTGAGGACCTTTAGGTTACCTTTAACCCATCTTGGCCTTTAGGACGTAGTGCGAGTGAACTAATCAAGAGTAGTCCTTGAATATGGTTGATACGCGATACTACACTCAAACGAGACTTTCTTACAAATGTCGTGGACCGTGAGTCAGTCCGTTAATCCGAACAATAGTCGGAAAGTGGTCAATGCTTTGGTGAACTTGGTAGAACCCGTGATACAGTTACAACATGAAACCATGGTCCCTAACCAAATGGCGTGTTTACCCTTGACCTCCAACATTATGGACTTAACCTCACCATGTTTCGCTTCTCCGCTCTTTAGCATACCATGCATGCATGCATCCATGCATAAACATTTTTTTCATCCAATTATCGAAAGACTTAAACAAGTTTTTTTAAAACATCATAGAGGAGCACTAGGAAATACACCTTCAAGAGCCCTGATTTGTTGAATTTAAGGAAGCTAGGAGTATTTAGATTTCTTTTAAAAATCTAGCTTCCACTAAAGGACTTTTGAATTGGTCCCTTGGCTTGGTTCTAAAAAAGAACTATTTTGTAAGGCCTTGATGCTCAAATGAAATGTTCAAACCATGATGTTTACAATTACTTCAACAAAGCCCTTCGATAACAAACCCTTCTTTTTTGCATAAGCATAATCATGCATCATACCGCATTCATAGTTTCCAAATCGAGTGTCATCCTTTGTTTCATCACAAAAGGTCAATCTGCCGCAGTTAAAGAAAGTGGTCCGACGCATAGTTTACAAACCTACTCGCACCTACAACACTTGTGCAAACAGAAGAGAAAATGGATCTGGTCGTGCAAACACAAGGAGGGATTTGCCGCAATTGGGTCGCTGTTGACATTCCCTCAGTTACTCATAGGTCCAAGTAATGTGTTTTGTTGTCTTGTCTTTTCAAAAAAAAATCCTTTCGTTCCGCTCGAGACGAAAGTGAACTTTAGGGCTTTTTGCTTCATGCATTCCCATCATCAAATAAAAAGTCGTTTTGTCCCGACTATGGTCTTTTTATTCTTTGCTTTTTTCTGGAAAATGGTAACACAAAAAACCCAAAAAAAATATTTTTATTTATTTTTCAATCAATTTCAAAAGGTCTGCGTTTTTTACTCATTTTCTAAATCAATTATCAATCATATGTAGACTGAACATCAATAAACCCGTTGAACACTGTAACCCTATTGTCTCTCCCAACTTTGATTCCCCTGTCTACGAAGCTGAAGAGGAAGAGGACGAAGAGATTCCCGATGAGATCTCGCGGTTATTAGTATATGAAAGGATTAACTTGGGTTCAGGAGAACTGCCATTACAATATTCCTGGTCGAATCCCAGATGAATGGTGCCATTGAAGCTACAAAAAAAAGAGAAACAAAAAAGAAAAAATACATCATGAAGATAGGGCAGAAAATGGGGGTCACCTACAAGGATTGGCATGGGATGCTCCCTTTTATTTTGCATGAGTATCATACTTCGGTACGAACATCAGCAGGGGCAACCCCCTTCTCTTACAGTTATACCAAAAGGATGAAACAATCTGTTGACGAATTTCGAGAAGGAGACCTTGTGCTCAAAAAGATTTTATCCTTTCAATCGGACTCCAAGGGCAAATGGATGCCTAATTATAAAGGCCCATATGTCGTCAAGAGAGCGTTTTCTGGTGGATCAATGACTCTTGCGGCTATGGATGGTGATGAGCTTCCCCGTCCTGTGAATGCTGATGCAGTCAAGAAATACTTTGTCTAAAAAATAAAAGAACAGCTCGGTGAGTCGAAAACCCGAAAGGGCGGCTTAGGCAAAAATGAGCGTCTCGGTGGACCGAAAACCCGAAAGGGCGGTCCAGGCAAAAATTAGAGGCATAAAAACAAAAAAATAATCATCCTGATAGGTCTAAAACCCGAAAGGGCGATCTGTGCAAAAATTAAGGATCAAAAAGACAAGGTAACTGCATCAGGTTGGCCATGACTCACTTGGGGCTCATCAGCGGTCAAAGAAACTCTAAATCTGAAGCATCAAAACAGTGCAATTCAAAGTTGTTAGGGAGAATAGCGGTCATTTGTGTTCAATGTACCTTCCCCTTATATTTACCATTTTCCAAACTTTGTGAGATCCGTGGAGCCACGCCATTGGCGGGCCACCACTCTGTTAAAATGAATTTGAGCCTGTGCCTTTTATTTGGAACTCCCATTTATTCTGTTTATAAAACTCCTTCTATTTTTGATGGTAGTACTTGAAGCAAAACTTTTTTCAAAACCATAAATCTTTTTAATATCTTTTGGAAAGCATAAACAACAAACACATTCTCTCTGAACTCATGAATAAGTGAAGTGGGCGTCAACAGTTATCCTGAGAACGGACAAACTCTGCAGGTTAAACGTGGTCAATTGCTTAAAAAAAAAAGAAAGAAGAAAAAGAAAAGCTCGGTAAGTCGAAAACCCGAAAGGGCGGCTTAGGCAAAAATGAGCGTCCCCGGTGGATCGAAAACTTGAAAGGGCGGTCCAGGCAAAAATTAGGGGCATACAAAAAGAATATATTCCCGTGGACTGAAAACCCGAAAGGGGCGGTCCAGGCAAAGTAGGGATTCAAAAGAAGGAAAAAGAACAAAAAAGCATGACCACAGAAACACCAGTTCTTCATGCACGGTCTTTGGTTTAGCACGATTCCCCCAGGAAGTGTTTGCTCCCCATCAGTTGTTGCATGCCGGGCTTTACCCCGTTAATGTTTGATATGTCCCCAGTGGCATCATCCCCATTGAAGATTGCGAGTGTTTGTGATGCGACGTCGGGTCACTTTCCATCTTATCCGTCCAATCTTGTCTCATCAAGTCGGTCTTTCATACAATCATACAAATCGGTCTCTCATACAATCATACAAGTCAGTCTTCCGTACAATCTTACTAGTCAATCCTTCAAAACAGTCACAAGTTAATCAGTCATGCCAGTCAAACAAGTCACATCATCATTCATGCATATACACATTCATGCATACACAACATGCACATAACATCATTCAATACATGGTTGCATTAGCCACCCTGAGTCTTGTTTTTCATATCAATCGGTCATGAACATTTTTTTAACTCTCTTTGTCCCCAAGTGTCATCCCCAGTGTGTCTGGTCCAAAGATGTCACCCTCTTTTCGCCAAGTGACAGTTCTTTAATGAACAGCTTGTGCGTACCTTTTACTATCATGTAGTCGTCAGTGGCAAGTTCGGCTACATCCCGAGCAGCTGACATTTATCCTTTTATCATGTCGTCAGTGGCAAGTTCGGCTACATCCCGAGCAGCTGGCATTTTAATCATCTATCATGTCGTCAGTGGCAAGTTCGGCTACATCCCGAGCAGCTGACATTTATCCTTTTATCATGTCGTCAGTGGCAAGTTCGGCTACATCCCGAGCAGCTGGCATTTTATCATCTATCATGTCGTCAGTGGCAAGTTCGGCTACATCCCGAGCAGCTGACATTTATCTCTTATCATGTCGTCAGTGGCAAGTTCGGCTACATCCCGAGCAGCTGGCATTTTATCATCTATCCTGTCGTCAGTGGCAGTTCCTTTAACGAGTAGCTTGTGCATTTTCCTATCCAGTCTTTTGTCGTCAGTTGACTAGTTCGGCTACGTCCCGAGCAGCTGACATTTATCTCTTACCTTCTTTAAGCTATCCTCACAATGGTAGTAGGTAATACATGTCATCTGTCTGTCTTAAGCTATCCATACAACGATAGTAGACGATGTCTCCTTTTATATTACCTTCCTTAAGCTATCAATACACGATAGTAGGTAATACATGGTCATCGGTCTGTCTTAAGCTATCCATACAACGATAGTAGACGATGTCTCCTTTTATATTACCTTCCTTAAGCTATCAATACACGATAGTAGGTAATACATGTCATCTGTCTGTTTTAAGCTATCCATACAACGATAGTAGACGGTGTCTCCTTTTATATTACCTCTTTTAAGCTATCAATACACGATAGTAGGTAATACATGTCATCTGTCTGTTTTAAGCTATCCATACAACGATAGTAGACGGTGTCTCCTTTTATATTACCTCTTTTAAGCTATCAATACACGATAGTAGGTAATACATGTCATCTGTCTTCCTTAAGCTATCCATACAACGATAGTAGACAGTGTCTCCTTTTATATTACCTCTCTTAAGCTATCAATACACGATAGTAGGTGAAACATGTCATCTGTCTTCCTTAAGCTATCCATACAACGATAGTAGACGGTGTCTCCTTTTATATTACCTCTATTAAGCTATCAATACACGATAGTAGGTAATACATGTCATCTGTCTTCCTTTAAGCTATCCATACAACGATAGTAGACGGTGTCTCCTTTTATATTACCTCTTTTAAGCTATCAATATACGATAGTAGGTAATACGCATCATCTGTCTTCTTTAAGCTGTCATCTTTGTTGATAGTAGACAACTCCTTCCCCAGTGAAATCATGTTATTCCCCAGTGGAGTCGGATCCCTTGCTTTAACAAACTCGGGTATCCTTTTGTGTTGTTTTACCCCCAGTCGGGTCAGCTTCGCCGTCTTGCATCTGCATTTGCATCACGAGCATCTCACATTTTTTTCTTTTAGGTCCAAAATTGGCGTACTCTGTATTTAAGTCCCTTCGACCCGTCGAATCCAAGACTTTATCCTCAAATCTCCGGACGAAGAGACTTAAATAGGGGCATCTGTCATACCCCAATTTTTGACCTAAAATTTATTTTTTACTCGTCTTTTTAGTTCGGAATTTTTCGTCGTCTCAGACGAAATTTCGACAGAGAGGTATTTTAAAATACCTCATTTTTTTAGTTTTCGTCCGGGTCCGTTTTTTTTTTGTTTTTATTTTTATTTTTATTCTTTTAAATATTTTTATTGATATTTTTTTTTTATTTAGTTTTTTTTCTTATTATTTCTTTTTTAGTTACTTTTTAAAATTTATCTTTTAGTCTGACTTTGCTTGAGTTTTAATTGGTCCTTAATTTGTCATTACCTTTGAGGAGGAGACTTTGGGATCAAAGACTTTTTTGTTTTAATGTGTCAATTACACTGCTTTATGGTCCATCATTGGTTTTGATTGTCATTTAGTGTATTGTTTGATTAAAAGGAGAACAATCAGTCAACACTAAGGAGGGGGGGATTCAATCAGAAAAACACAGTAAATAAAAACACTACGAACAAAATCATCAGGAACCCATGGGCATAGCCAATCCATTGCAGCAACAAAATCATAAAATCATCAGTATCACATACTCAACACAAACACGCCTCCACCCCTTTCCTTCCAACAAACTCAACTTCCCTCCTCCTCACCATTAACCACGCCCAGCCACATACCTCCACACTCACCCATTAACCACCAAACATCTCAGCCACAAACCCTCTCCCAAACAACTCTCAAAAATCCAACCTCCTCAAACCCATTCACGGCCGTACCACATACAGCCACCTCCCACAACACCCCAAACCCGTACGGCACAACCCAGTCACCACTCCACACGAACACGGCCGTACTACCCTCAAACCCTCCCACAACTCACACACCCATTCCTCCTCTCCCCCCCATACCAGAACCGTTCGGCCTACCCTCAACCCTCACACACAGTCCGAAAAATAAACAAAACCCAAGCCCTAATCCGAACCCGAAAGATCAAAAGGAGGTAAAAAAAATTTTCGATTTTCTTTTCTAGATCTAGGCTTGTATAATTTTTGTTGAAAAATCTAAGTCCATTCCTGAAGAGGGGGAGGGAAGGGGATTTTAAAACTGATTTTTTTTTAAAAAAAAGGGGGGTGTTTCGTTTTTTCCGGCGCGGTGGCGCCGCCCTTTGGGCCGGCCAACCACCGTGCCGGCTTACTGTTCCGGCCGCAGGTCTGTTTTTGAGAGAAGAGAGGATGAGAGAAGGTAGAGAGAAGGTAGAGAGGAAGAAAGAGAAAGAGAAGAGTAAAATGTTTTGTTTTTGCTGAAAACTGTTTTTAAAGCCTCAAACCCTGCGGCCCAATTCCCTGCGGCCCAAATTCCTTTTCATCAGCTCTTGCTGATATGCTCCTCCCACCCCCTGAGCCTCTTCTGCACCCTCCTGTTTCCTTTTTATTTTTTATTTTCTTCCATCGTTTGTTTGCATTTTATTTCGTTATTTTCCTTATGCATTTTCATGCATCTTATTCCATTGCATTTACCTTGTAGTACATCATGCATTTTATTTTTTTATTTTTATTTTCATGCATTTTCATTTTATTTTTTATTCTTAGCATATTTATTTAATTCTTAGTGCATTTGCAATTTTTATTCCTTTTTTATTATTTTGTCATTTCTTAGAATGTATTTAGGTTATTTTCATGCATATTATTCCATGGCATTCACCTCATAGTATTTCATGCATTTTTTTTATTATTATTATTTTCCTTTTATTTTCATGCATTTCTTTTAGCATATTTATTTTTAGTGCATTTGCAATTCTTATTTTTACTTATTATTTTGTCATCTTTTAGAATGTATTTAGGAACAAATGTAAATATAAATGAGAATTCGCACCGACACTCACTTTATTTATTCTGCCTTATGTCTTTATTTATTTTTTTATTTATTTCGCTTCATATAAAAAAAAATATACAAAAATATTAGGTTAGTTTAATTTTCAAAGGATTTCGTGGTGATCCAACGTCATCACGAAAATTCCTCGCGTTTATATTTTTAGTCTTAGTCCATATTACAAAGAGAACAAAAACATTCAAATAATAGAAAATCACAAAAATCTTTTCCTAATAAACCTTGATTTTCAATCAAGTGTCCGTTTTTTCTTTTATTTTCTTTAAACAACCATTAATCCATTTTAATAACACTTTAACCATTTTCAAAATTAAAAAACACAAACCAATCTTATTCGCCACTTGGCTTTTATTTTATCTTTAAAACCTTTTAAAAACAAATAAAAAACACAAAACAAATCAAACGTCATTTTTACCCCGAACTACGAGGTTTTGATCCCTCACGGGTACGTAGGCAGAGGACGTTGTCCTTCCAAATCATAAAAAAAATATAAAAAACATTTTTTTTCTTTCTCACTACTCAAATTCTTTCTTTTAAATATATAAGCAAGTTATAGCCCAAAATAAATAAATAAAATTAAGAGGTTCTCGTAGAGTACTACGAACGTTTAGGGTGCTAACACCTTCCCTAAACGTAACTAGCCCCCGAACCCTAATTTTTAAAAATGTGGTAATTTAGAACTTTTTTCCACTTTTCATTTAAAAAATTAAAAGTTCAGTCGTGAAATAAAATTAGTGAGTCAACGCTAATCAATAGCTTGATCTCTGAAAATCACCGCGACATCAACACTAAGAGAGCTTAGCTAGTCATGCTCCTTTTAGTTTTACAAAGAGATGAATTGATGATAAATTTAGAATCCAAGATGATGAATCAGGTCTTGAGTGCAATCCACCTAGCTAGGTTAGATTCATGTTCCCCTGTTATCTCTCTGATATTCTCTCTTTGAAAACAATGTGTAGATCCCAAAACTAATCTAAGTTGCCTTTTATAGTGGTATGAGAGTGGTGATTCGCTAAGTGAATCGATGCTCACTTAGCGAATTGAACTTGTTTCAGGGTAAGGTGTTATCCAACTCATCCTTGGGTCATTAAAACCGCCACGATTCACTAAGTAAATTGATAATCTCTTTTAGCGATTAAAGAAGTTTAAAGTGTTTGAATTCTCTAACTCATAATTTGTTGCTTGCTTGGCAAATTGATCTGCCCTCTTTTCCTTCTAGATGTATGTTTTGATTCACTAAGCTATTTGCTGGCTTAGTTAGAGAATCGGTCAATACTCAGAATCTTTAGTCTTTCATTATCTTTGCATTTCTTGATCTTTAGCACTACAATAAAATGGTAATATGTCAAAATGATCTATGATCATACTAAAAACCTAACTATCAAATATGTATAATAAGTTGGGGTGTTTTCATATGTTTTCTTGCAAATGAAGTTAACAAGTCTCATGAATTATATAATGAAAACTACACAAATTCGATACTTATCAATAAACACATTCAAGTAGTCACATATTCACATAATAACACATACTCATATTATTCACATTTATTTACACAACCATCAAACACATTTAAGTTAATTCAACACACATTAACACATATTTCTCCTTTATATATACAAGACACATGACGTACACAGTTTTTCTTAAACACTTCATAAGACACTTGTACCAAACTATTGCATAACACTTAGGGTGGAGACGCAATACTATGCTCTCATAGAAGAGATACACATTCAAGTTCTAATAAACTCACACAACTTATCCCAAGATCAATTTAGGTGACTAGTTAAGGCAAAAGCAGGTGAGACAGTGGCTTCTAACAATAAAGAATCATCCCTAAGTCACTTGGGAACTACCCCTCTTACGACCTCTAAGGTCTAACAAGTAATCTTCACCATCAATTCTTATTGTTGTGTTCCCTAGAAGTGGGTTAATAAACTCTACACAATTCACTAATAGGATATGCATATTTATACTGGGTCATGAACCTTAATTGTGGCCTTCCTCCTTTTGTGGCTATAAGTCACTCATTCGTGTATGTATTATCATTAACAGGTGTTGGGTTTATTCACAATGCATAATTTTTTGCACATTACAACACTTTTTCATAGTTCACATATTCATGACACATTTCACAATTTTATCACCATCTCATAACAGATTTGCAAGAATTCACATTGAAAATATTTCAAATATTCAATTAAAAGTACATAGCAATGATTCATATATCATACTATGTAAATCTTTTCAATCAAGAAGAAAACAACAATTATTTCATTTAAACACAATATAGTCAAGTATGAAAGTTATAAGATATATCAACGCGAAATTCAATCAATAGATAACATGTCAATTGTGACCACGTAATATAACTTAAATCACTAAACACAACTTATACAATGTTTCCAACTCACTTGGCTATTATTTTCCCCAATAAAAGAGTTAATCCATTAATTTCACTAAATAAAGCTTAAGCAATTGGTAAGCCTGAGACAAAAGTGGGAGTTTAGACATTTCTATTGTCCTACTCACCATTATACATATGACTCAATCGTTACATCTTGATGACAGTCGGTCACACACTATTTTTAGAGTCACTTTTAATTAAGTTTTTAGTCTATGTTTATTAGTTTAGAATTTAATTTAGAGTCATTTTAAATAAATTGTCGTTTTTAATTTATTGAGTCAAACAGTGAATTATTACTGTTATTATTATTATTATTATTATTATTATTATTATTATTATTATTATTATTATTATTATTATATAATTAAAGTTTGCTAGTGTGTCAACATAAATGTTACACTATTGGCCAATAAAGAAGACTTTTGGGTGAATTGGTTTTAAATTGGAAAGGAGGAGGTGCAGCAAAAGAAAATGAATGGGAATTAACAAGTGTAAACAATGCTGAATCAGAAATGAATGTGGGCTTTTTATTCCTAGATGGATGACCCAACATGCAGCAAGAGGAAATTAGGTGTCGTTTGAAAGTGAGAAAAACACAAGAAGAGAAGTTGAATTGTGTTGGCTTTTTCTTATTCTTTTTCTTGGTGTTCACAAGCTGTTCAGAATCTGCGGTGTACAGATTCTGATACAGAGTTTGAGTGCAGCGGATAATACAGAAACACAAAGATTAAGATAAAAGATTAAGATAATGAGAGAGAGAGAGAGAGAGAGAGAGAGAGAGAGAGAGAGAGAGAGAGAGAGAGAGAGAGAGAGAGAGAGAGAGAGAGAGAAATGACACAAAACAATTTTATACTGGTTCCTCCTACAACCCAGGAGTAGTCCAGTCCCCTTGCACTTCCAAGGGATTTTACTATAATCACACAGAATTACAAATTGCTCAAGGACAACTCCAAAGAGACTTCTCTATGCTCAAGCACACAGCTCAAGACTTCCTGCTCTAGGACTTTTCCTAAAAACTTCCTTGCTTAATCACACAACTTAAGACTTCCTGCTCTAGGGCACTCCTAAAGACTTCCTTGCTCAAGGACAACTCCAAGAGACTTACAAGTGCTCAAGCACGCAGGCAAGAGACTTCCAATGCTCCAAGGACACACATAAGAGACTTCTAGTGCTCAAGGTTTCACCAAGAGGCTTATACGCTTTAGCTTCACAAGCTAAAGACTTCTAATTTGCTCAACACCTGATTTAACAATGTTTGGTGTATATGAACAAATGAATAGACTCTCTAACAACTCTAGGATATCTAAGATACAAAGTTTGGTAAGAAATATCTTAAGTGTTTTGCGCTATTTGATTTGGCAGAGTAATGACATGGTTGAATAGCAAAGTCTTGTTAATCTTCTTCGTGGTCTTTAGCTCCTTTTATAGGCAGAGATTTGAGAGACGTTGGAGAAGAGTGCCAGCATAAATAGAGTCGTTGAGAAGCTTTGATCAAGAATGTTGGTCCTTTACCTGATAGGGATAATCTTGTTGGGTGGTCTTTGATTTTCCTTTGCTGAAAGAAGAATTATGTGTTGCTTGTTTTGTTCTTGATGTCCTTTATTTGATTGTGCACGTAGACAGAAGAAGACAAAAAAACAGCACCTATCAGAACCTTGATAGTGACAGTTCACAGAATATGACAAAACCTACGTTGATTCTGGGTCCCTTATAACTTACTCAAGTCTGAGGGTGATCCAAGTGTGTAGTGTGTGCTTCTGAGTCTGATGACCATCATAGAGTCTGTTGAGTTACCTCTTCAGAATTTGTGTGGTACTCGTCTTCTTAGGATGTTGACTTCTGGTTGACCTTCCTTTGGTCTTCTACCATAGTCTTCTTAGCTTCTCTTGTTCCTTCTGATTCTCTTCATATGTTCAACCTCGATGATAGATCTTTCTTTGATTTTGCCATGTAAGTGGGCCAGATGTCATTGAAATAAATGAACATCCTTTCCACTTATGTGACACGTCAGGGCTAGTTTTGATCTGTTTTGAAATTTCAAGAATTCTGTTTTAGAAGGCTATCAGATTCTGAGTTTCAATTGTATCCTAACTATTGAGAAGTGATTTTAGAAGCCTGTTATACCTTTGCAAGGACCTTGTACATTTTATTCTTTAATATCTTCTTCTGATCAGTCATTTGATTAGTTCCTTGCTTCTTAACTTATCCTAATGTAGAATCTGTGTCTTCTGTGTACCTGTAATTCTTTACAACTACCTTTGACACTCTTATCAAGCTGAATTGTTAGCCAATGTGATGTGTAGATTGTGTGTGTATATATATATATATATATATATATATATATATATATATTCTTTAACTAAGACAGTTTCAGAATTATATATACCCTACATGCCTTAATCATTCAGAATATTCATTTAAGGAATATGCCTAGAGGGTTATGGCAGTTTCAATTTGGACATATTTGACTATTTAGAATGTAGCTAGTACATTTAAACTCATGAATATGAGATATGCCAATCTTACTCCTTTCAATTGGTTCATACGACATATTTGAAGAGAAATTTGAATTTGAAAGATATGCCTCAGTTGGAGAAATATTTTAGGCTTATAAATTTGACGCACAGATGTCTGCATATACTCATATTTATTATAACAGCTATCACACATACAGTTTATGTTAAGCAAGTTATATACAAATCTATCTTATTAAAGCAATAGATAAAAATAGAGGTACCTTACTTAAGGGTTTCTCTTCAAGTGTTCTCCTCTGGAATCCCAGTGTCTCCTTTTCCTTTGTGCTACATCCTTGAGTTTGCATTTCCGAGAGTTATTCAGGACTTTTGATTTATACATCTCTGATCCTGAATGTTTCTTAACTCCAAATCTTGAGTTGTTCAGAATTTTGAGTCTTCACCTCTTTGGTTTTATCCTCACTGAAGTCCTTGCTATTTTAGCTTTAGACATTTGTTTGGTCAGAACTTTTGATTCTTCAGTCTCAAATTCTGGCTTAGTCAGATCATGAGATTCAGAGATTCTGGATTCTAAGATGTCCCAAATCTGCACTCTTTAATCAACATTTCTGACCATATCATAAATCATCATAGCTAGCTTAGTTTTTCCAATGGATCTGGCTAGATATTCTAGAAAGATTGGTTCATGATTGGTCAAGGCCTTGACTACTTTGTCTTCAAAAATTGCTTTGAATTCTTCAATCTTGTTTTCAAGTTTGCTGATGTGATCTCTCAACATCTTATGATCTTCTGATGCAGTATCAGTCTTCCTTGGTAGATTAGTATCTTTTGTGTTGTATTCAGCTTGATTCCCATTCTCTAGAGTTTCATTCCTTATCAGAAGATGTTTATACTCCTTTTCCATTAGACAATTATTCGCTTGGAGATAATCAACTATTTTCCTTAGCTCACAAAGTTCTCTGGATTTGTATATACATCTTTCTTCAAGTTCTTTGATGAGATTTACCAACTTCTTATTGGAAAAATCATGAAGGTCCAGGTCTTCTTCATGAGAATATGATTCAAACTTAGTGTCAGAGGCAGTTATAGCCATCAGACTCAAGTTTCCTTTGACTTTGTCAGATTCTTCCTTCTCATCAAATTCATTCCATGTGGCCATAAGACTTTCCTTCATCTTGCTTCTGAGGTTCTCCTTCTTTGTGGCATCCTTCTTAGATCTTCTTTTCCCTAGTATGGTCTTCTGAAACTCTGGACAGTCATCAATGAAATGTCCAATCTTCTTGCAGTTGTAGCAGCTATCCTGGTCTTCTCTTCTGTTGCAAAATCTTGAACTCTTAGAATTTATGCTCTTCTCAGGAAACCTTCTTTTCCTGGTCAAGTATTGGAACCTCCTAGTCAAATACGCCATTTCCTCAATGTCTGCATCATCACTAGATTCATCATCTGTATTCTCTTCTTCTAATTTAGCAGATTGGAGGAATTTGACAGATTTGTCTTTAGAGGTCAAGGCAATGGATTTGGACTTCTAATCTGGCTCCTCTACATTGAGCTCAATCTCATGGCTCTTAAGAGAGCTTATCAAATTTTACATACTCATCTTGTCCAGGTCATTTGCCTCTTGAATGGCAATGACCTTTGGTCTGAACCTGGCAGGGAGACTCCTGAGAATCTTCTTGACATGATCAGGGACACCATAACTTTTCTTCAGAACTTGAAGACCAGACACAAGAGTTTGAAACCTTGAATACATGGTTTTAATATCTTTGTCCTCCATCATTCTGAAGAGTTCGTATTGGTGAACCAATTGGTTTAACATAGCTTCTTTGATCTGTTGGTTTCGTTCATATGTAGAGCATAGTGATTTAAAGATGGACTTTGTTGTAGATCTGTCTACTATCTTCAAATATTCAGCGTGAGGCAGAGCATCCACCAGTATTCCTCGAACCTTGTGATGCTTCTTGTACATCTTCTTCTAAGTGGCCGTCAGACTCCTTCTGTCAGCCATCATGCCTTCTTCATCAACCTTGAAGCTGATTTCATCTTCAATAATGTCCCAGAGTTCCTCATCAACACCTATAATGTGATTGTACATCTTGCTTTTCCACCAAGAAAATTGTGTAGCATCTCCATTAAAAGACGGAGGTTTGACAAAGTAACTGTTTTTATCATTGGTGGAGGTGTTGGTGAAATCAGGAGTGGAAGTTTCAATAGTGGAAGACATGTTTTTCTCTCTAGATCTTTTTCTGAGGCACGGTTAAGTGATAGTGCACAAATCGTGCTCTGATACCAACTGAAGGTGAGAAAAACACAAAAAATGGTAATACTTAAATTTTTTTTTTTCCTCTGAGGCCCATTTCCAAAGGCCATAAATCTCTGCTTTCAATCTCTACATATTGAGTCCAAAATATCCCTACTTAATCAATGTGTATTTATCTCTTGATGATATTTTGAGCATTTTAGATCTAAATTCTATAACGATACAGTCAAATTATTCATCACTCTTTCCTTTATCTTTATTTTTCTTGAAATATTTACAAATTAAATTATAGGATATTGATCAATTTGGGGTCTGATAAGATACGAATTTGAGAATCTCATTGTGAGCTATGCAAATATATGTTGGTGTTTGTCAATATATATATATATATATATATATATATATATATATATATATATATATATATATATATATATATATATATATATATATATATAGGACATTTCAAATGAGATAACTTTTTAAATGAGAGGGTGGGAGGATGGAATAGTGGCCATTGGATTAGTTAGATGGTTGTGATTAAAAGAGAAGTTTAATGAGTCACATGACTCTCTTCTCACCCCTTTTCATATGTGCGTTGCTTCATATTTTCTTGACGTTCTATGTTCTTCTCATTACTGACCTTCTCACTTCCCTCCAGCCAAAGACCACCAACGTTGCACTTCATGGACAAATAAACATCAATTTGATTTGGCAATAGTATTGACCTTCTCACTTCATATTACTGGCCTTATTCACATTACTTTATTTGGTTGGTCATCAATTTGTCAACTTGCACTTCTATTGAGTTACATTCAACATCTTTATGGACAAAGATACATCAACTTGTATTCAAATTCCTTAGGTATTATAATTAGTTTGGCTTAAATTCAATTGCCTTGTTATATTGATTTTTAAAATCGTTAAATACATCATATGTTGATTTCTCAAATATGTCGTGATTTCTCAAATTCATTTTTTTCTTTTTGTTTTCAGGGTATGATACTGGGTTTAGGGGTGTGTATTAGAACAGAACAGAGGGGATTTATGCTTTGTTTGATCCTTTTTGTTTATCCTTCTATTATTTTATTGAAGATATTTATTTTGTTAATTTAGGAATATGAATGTGTGTCAAATTGTGATGATGAATTAAAGCCTAAGATTGGACAAGTATTTGATACGTTAGAAGAAGGTAAATTTTTTTACAAAAAATACGCACACTCTGTTGGATTTAGTGTGTGTTCATCATCATCGACTATAGATAAAAACGGCGTAAGCGTTGGAAGTATTTTGTTTGCTCGAAAAAGGGTTATTTGCCAAATAAGACATATGATAAGGAGCAAAGTGAATCTGTTGTCAAGGCTAGAAGAAGAAAGGGTTTAACAAGAGAAGGATGCAATGCAAATGTTGTTTTAAAATGGGTGGGGGGAAGGTAAGTATGAGATAGCTCGATTTCATGAAAGCCATACACATCCACTTGCTTCACCTATGAAGAGACCGTTTCTAAGGTCTGCAAGGAAAGTGAATCCAATTCACAAAAGCTTATTACATGCATGTAGTAGAGCAAATATTGGAACTTCAAAAACTTACCACTTATTAAAAGAACAGTGACTTAGACATTTTTGATGTCATGTGTTTGGGGATTAGAGACACCAAATGAGTTTGAAGAGACTTGGACGTTTTTGATGACAAGGTTTGAGTTAGAAAAGAATAAACGGTTGTCACATATGTTGAATTGTATATGCGAAATATCAGGACAGGTTTATTTTGGTGAATGCAGAATTTCAGTTACCAAGTACCACTTTTATTATTATGTTGGCTTCCACATGAATTCAAAAAGTAGTTAACAGTTTTTTTGAATGATATTGAATCAGTATAACAAACAATCAAACTCAAATTTGCCAACAAAAGTGCCTTTCCAATTTTCCTTCTAAAGTGAACCGAAGTGATTCACCCAAACAAAAATCAAACCTGAAAATGTGATAATCAAACAGAACAAGATGTAAAAAACTGGGGTATCAAATTAAATTGGGAAGAAGTGAATCAAATTAAGGTATGGAATTAAATTGGAAAAAATTGGTTCAATTTAGGGTTTGAATCAGGAATCGCAGGCATCACCGGAATCGCTGGAATGGTCGTTTTCAGAGTAGAACAAGATGGGTTGGAGAATTGTCGGCGTCACTGCTCAAGAATCACCATGAGAAAGAACGATGAAGTTGAAAGAAAGAAAGAAGAAATCAGAAATAATGTGAGAAGAGAGAAAGCAACACACGTATGAAAAAGGGAGAGGAGAGTCATGTGACTCATTAAACTTCTCTTTTAAACACAACCATCTAACTAATCCAATGACCACTATTCCATCCTCTCACCCTCTCATTTAAAAAGTCCTCTCATTTGAAATGTCATATATATATATATATATATATATATATATATATATATATATATATATATATATATAACCAGCCTCGGGAGTAGGGGTTTAAGGATCAATTAAGTAGAGTGGTTTACTATAATATGAATGTGATGACAATAACACAACTTAGCCATTTTTTTAAACCATTTTAATTAAATATCAAATTCCTCTCAAAATAAAAGTAAATCTCGAATTTTTCTATTCAAACCTTCATATCACACCTACAAACTCTTCAAAACTATTTGGAAATATGTTATTCAAACGATTAATAATAGGAAATGAGAATTTAATGATTTTGAATAAACTATTTTCCGGAGACACTTTATTTATTTAATTTGAAAATAAAGACATAATTGAAAAAATTAAGACGACATGATTGTATAAAGTCTAAAAAATATCACAAAACCTAAAATTTAAAACCTTAGAAAATACAATATAACAAATAAAGAGGAAAATGGTAATCATTTTATTGAGTAAAATCAGCGTTTCATATAATAAACCGAAATTTAATTAAACAATAGTTTTTTATGAAATGGTTTAAAATATAAGTGATGATAAAATTTAATTATATTAAAAAGTTTCAAAACTAAATTTACTCAAAAAAAAAAATACTCAGAGATATAATAGAGACTACTAAAATAATTTACTTATAGACAATTAACATAAAACTTTCTAGCAAGTACCATTTTTTTCCTCATAGAGGGTCCTAAAGTCACAAACATAAAAATAAAGGTAGAAATATACCTCAATAAGAAACATCAAATGAGATCCTCAACATCCATGCATGGTTTCAAAGGCTAAGGGTGAACATAGGATTAAATAATAACAAATAAAAATATGATTACTCATATCATAGTTTTCTTTCTTATATAGCCTCAGCTCAAATTAAGCTTGAGTTGACGACAATATGCTTCAAAGGGTTGGTCACATCACCTCCACCAGCATGCTTGACAAACTCAGCAGGGGTAAGAAAACTACCATGGCAAACACACAAAATTCTCACTTCCTCACCTTTCCCATACTTGTAAAGAAAACCTTCAATTTTCTTCCCATTAGGTCCCTCTCCTTTGGTAGATACACTTGGCATGTCTTCAAACAAGTTCTTGAAGTCCTTGGTCTTGTTTTGAAGTTTAGCAACTTTGTTCGAGTTTTCAGTATCCATTGGTGTTGTTCCTGACAAATCAAGTAGGTGCAAATATGAAGTTTTGAAATATAAGAAATTATAAGTAATTGAACCTAATCACATATGTTAGCATCGTGTTGGTATCATACACTGACGACACGCCTTTGATATGAAAGGTCGGATATAAAGTGACGGTGCTACATAGGCGCATAACATCATTGTACAAGCAATTAATATGAAACTAGCTAGCTAAAATGATTTCACTTAATAGTGAATATTATAACTATTCAAGTCTGAATTCAAAATTAAAGTTTTGCGCTTTTATGGTGACAAGTTCTTAAATAGGAGCAGCTATACCAAATGGAAAGTTATTCAATTGTTGAAGCTTACTATATAAGGCAGCAAAAACAACATACCTTTGAAACCAGATCATAAATATAACTATGAATGCCAAGTCTTGAGTTTTAGCATACTATTATTGACAAATCTAATCAATAATCATGAACTTGAAAACATGTTTTGATAACATTCAAATATTTTTTATTGATGGTGAAATCTAGCATCATATTCTTGCACAAGAATGAGACAGAAACCTATTAATAAACCATACATAATATTCTAAGATATAACTTCAAATCTAGAAGCACTCTCAGATATACCATCACTGACTAATTACTCTGCTAATTGTAGCTTTGGTAAAAAAGTAAGCTACTACTGATGAACTTAGAACTTAATTTGTAGCCTAATTAGTTTGTTATTGTAGTCATGGAGGGGGTGTGATGAGCTACACAAATTGGCAATAAATCTTCAATTTTAAAAAGTTTTTCTACTCCAAACATTAGTATCATTTCAGGAATATCAAAAAAAAATCTTACCTTTAGATTTTAATAATATGAGATCTTACACGTATATATATCCTCTTCATATGAATTTCAACATAAAAGAGGATCCAATACACACATTCACAATTTAGTAAAAACTTATACGCCAAAAACATTTCACTTGTTATAATAATAATATTAATATCTTTAAAAATGTGATACTAAAAAATCATACAATAATTGCCAACCTGAAGTACATGTGTTTTGTGCATCTAAAAACTGTGATTTTGAATGGAATTTGGTTTTCTATGTTGTTGTTTTAAATGAGTTCTATGCGAAATGATTTGTGTTTGAATGTTTTCGAAGAGAGTTTGTTGTAAAACTTACCATACATTTTTTATTCAATACAAAAAAACCTTGCTTATGTCTAATGATTCAAATCACGTTTTTTAGAGAAAAGAAAACAATATCCAAACTTGTTTAAAAAAAATTAACTGAAAACTTCTATTTTTACCAAAACTACATTTGAAGTGATGTAATTTTCTTGTAGAAGAATTTCAATACTTGTTAACGTGAAAAAACCAAACCCACACTAATTCTTAAAGTTATGTGATTTGAAGATAAAAGAGTTGTTATTTTGACATAAAAATTTGACATCAAATTTGACATCAAATTTCAACATCCATTGTATGGTTAACAATGTTTAAATATGTGATTAATCACGTTTGGTGGATGAAAAATGAATACAACTCATTAATCATCAAGTGAACAAAATTAATCACAAGTTTGAACATCATTAACCACAATTTTCATATGAATATTTGAACACGAATTGTTGTTAATGATTATATTGTATATTTGAAGATCTGAAAATATGTTAGCATTGTCGGTTTCCAACCATGGTTGAGATCAAATCATTGACCTCCTTATCACTTCATTCCTTTTCTCCACCCCCACCACAATGTATCCTTCAAAGTTTTGATTAACAATTTCAGTGGATGATTAATGATTTTTTTACATGCAGCCTTTTCGGTGGATAATTTATTTATTTTGAAAAGCATTAAAGTACGCCATCATTGAAAAAAAAACACAGAATCAGAATTTTTTTCTTTTTCTTTTCAAAATCAGAATTTTTTTTTTTTGAAAAGAAAAAAAAAAACATTTCAGAATTTTTTAGAGGCACGGACATGTTCTGATAAGACACGACAGGGCATGATCAACCTTGACAGTGAACTCCCCACCCCACCATGTGACATGAAACTCTATAATCCATTTACCAATCTTTCATCTTTTTATTCAAAAATATTAACAAGCACATACCTAGATCCACATCTTCCATACTTACACTTTAGAGTTAAGAAAAAAATAGAGTACGAAATAATTGTCAAAAAGTGAACACTTTTGGGTCTTGATTCATGACTCCTAATACTATTATTCTTCAATTTAATAACCCAAAAAGCAAAAACAAATCAATTGCATCAACAATTAAAATAAGGTTTTTCTCTTATCCTTAAAGAATCGTGGGTAATTTAATCAATAATCAATGAGAATCAATCACATAAACAAATTTGCTAAGTGGAGTAAAAAATTATTTTGTGTACCACTAACAAATTTAATCATGTGTTGATTCTTATTGATTGTTTTGTAAATTATCAGACCTGACTTAAAAAAAACACCAATTTATCAACAAGAAAAAGAAATTAAAATGAACACTATAAAATTGAAGCACTAGAAAAAGTAAAAATATAAAAAATGATTTACCTTGAGAATTTTGTTGACTCTCAGATTCTGAAGTACCAGAAGAAGAACCAATTGAACCACCACCACCTTGTGGTGAAGGAGGAGGCACAATTTGATCCAATTCCTTTTCACCATTCAAACCAAGTCCACCAACACGAGTAGTTAAAGAAGTAGTTCTTATCAAACTTTCAGCACCAACACCTTGCACATAAACCTCCACTAAATTATTACTATTCCCACTCCCACCTTCACTTCCAACACCCCCTTCTCCACCACCACCACCACCACCAAAACTTCTTTCTCTCATAGTCATAGCCCTAGAATTTCTCTGCTTCTCGTATCTCTTTTTCCTAGCTTCCATCCTCCTTTGAGATTGCAATTCCTTCCTCTTTCTCCATTCTTCTTCATTCTCCACCGGTAACGAGCATGTTCTCATCAAACTTCCACCACCAGCACCACCTGAACCACCAGAACTTGAACCACCGCCTATAGTTACCGGAATCATAGATTCCGGTATGGAAATTGTTCTTTTGATCTTTTTAGCATTTGGGTCAAACCCAAATCGACCATTCATTGAAAGTCCAAGACTTAGTTCAAAGTCTTCTTCATCCATTTCTTCAGCAACAAACCGTTGGTTTTGATGAAGAACAGGCTTCACCGTAGGTAAAGGTATGTTACCGCGGCGACGCTGATTCTCCGCTGCAATGAACTTGTTGAACTTGAAGAGATCTTTTGTGTAATCGTTGCTCATTGTGATTGATGATGTTGAAATATTTTGATCATGAGAGTGAGTTTTAATATCTCTGTCTTCAACCACAGCCATGTGGGATTAGAAGGTATAGACAAAGAAAATTAGGGAGGGATAGAGAAAAAAACAAAAATTCAATCACACAAAAACATGAAATTGAGGTGAGGAAATTGTAACTGAATAAGGTTCATCATGTTTTAATGTGTGTTGTTGTTCATGCAAGTGAGAATCAAAATTGAATGCTTGTGTTTTGTGATCAGTTACACTTTTGTGGAACAGCTGGAATGAAGAAAATGACACTCAAATTTTCTGAAAAAAGTTTGCAACTTGAAAAACTAAGATTTAGAGAGAGAAAGTTAATTGAGAAATTAAGAGGGAAAAAAGAGAACTAATGAAGAAGAAGGGTAAAAATGAGAACTAAAACACCAATATGTGTATTGTGTGGCACAAGCGGATGCTTCATCCTTGGGTCTCTTCGGTAGTGGTTGATCTTGAGCCATGAAATCTGCATACTCCAAAATAGAGACGTACACGTGTTGGATATGTATCAGATACCGATATTCCACGGATACTCTCGGATACATGTCCACGGAGTATCGGAATTAATTATTTTAATTTAAAATATATATTTTATCGGATACTTATAAGATACTCGACAGATACACACATATACTTATTAGATACTTCACATAGACGTATCTGAAAAAAAAATGAAGGGTAAAAAAGTGAGACTGTGTTGTGAAAATTCAATGGAGATGTATGATTCAATTTAAGATATGAATCACTATAATTGTTTTTTGATTAACCAATTAAAAATTATGTTTTTGGTGGATGAAAGTAACGAGAGAAGAGATTCAATCAATCAACATTAAACAAACTTTGTTTTGAGTTCTTTTATTGATGCATTTGTTGATATTCTAATATACGAATAAAAATAGATCTGATTCATACGAAAAATGTTTCATTTTTTATTTTGATCACATGTATTATTTTTTGTAAATTGTGACTTTTATGATTATATATTATTGAAGAGTAATCAATGCTTATTTTTTTCAAGTTTTTTACATGCATATAAATTTTAATATAAACATTTTGTTAACGTAACTTAGCCATATCGTATCCTAAATTTTAAAATTTCACGTATCCACGTACCCGTATCGTACCCGCACCCGTACTACGTATCCAGACTTCATTTATCTTGAGTCCTGAGTCGGTGCGAGTAAAATCAACTTCTTAAATGAATTTCAGTTATTTTAAATAGTTGCTTCTATGAATATGTTGATTTACAAATAACATCGCAACTAACATATTAACATTTGTCATTATAAAAAAAATGGTTTAAAAAATATGAAAAGTTGTTAAATAATATTGGGTTTTATTGGCCATTGATGCCTCTAAATAAAATTTATTAAAATATAAAATAAAATAAAATTTAACATTCATCGTAAATGTAACTGATCTTGTAATTACTTGAAATTTATTAATCACTTGAGTTCACTCGTGCGAGTCTAATAATTAGGTGGAGCTCATGCAGGCAATTGGTTATTTGACTTTGCATTGTTAACGTATCTCTATTAATTAATATCTATTCAACTATTCAAATAATTTAATATGTAAAAGAACACATTATTAAATAATTATATTTTAACTAATGAAAGTTTGTTCGGTTGATAAAAGTTTTTTGTCCACAAAATTGTGGGTTTAACTACAGTTTTTTATGTAAAGATCTCTTTGATAGATAATCTGTAAATAGCTCTTTAACTGTTCTTTGAGTTTTAATTCTGTTATAACTCTGATGAGTCTCTAAAATCTAACTCACCTAAACGTTTCCAACCAAAAAATAATTCTTCTTGTCTTTAATTCTACCATGATTCTACAACTACATAATTGATTCTAAAAAAAAGTTATTTAAATAAAATGATTATATAAAAAAAAATTGGGTAAAAATAAGTTAAAAAGTAAAAAACAACAAACTAAAATCTATTCCGAAGTCAAAATCAATACTTTAAAACAACCAATTTTATATTTCGAGAATCAATTTTAGCTACTCAAAATTAAAATTAAATACCCTACAAAAAAAGTTAGAATTAAATATTATTCATTCAATTTTAAACATTAGTTGTTGTTGAAGATATATTTCTTTATTGCATTTCAATTATCTATCCAAAAATTAACACCACTAATATTTTTTTTGTCTTGTTAACCGGTGCCCCGGGGCATTGGTCAAGAAACTAAAAATAGAAATAAAAAACATGATTTGCATTGAAAAGAGTAATTTTTCAATTTTTAAAAAATACTCCCTCCGTTCCTTTTTAATTGTCACTTTTGAAGAAATTTTTTGTTCCTTTTTAACTGTCACTTTCAAAGTTCAATGCAACTTTAAATATTGTTTTACCAATATTATCCTTAGTTATTTATTACGGAGAGAGAAATATATGAGATGATATATTAAATGAATAAGGTTATTATAGTAAAAATATAAATTATTGTATCAAAAGTAGTGACATTTATAGTTTGTTTTGGTTTGTGTAAAATGTCAAAATGTGACAATTAAAAAGGAACGGAGGTAGTACTAGAATACAGAATTTTCAAGAAAATATTTTCTTTTATAATTCTTTAACGAGTGTCTCGGGGCACCGGTTAACATTACCCTATTTTTTTTAATAAGAATCAAAAACTAACTAAAGAAGCTTAATTTGATACGAATGGAGCAACCTAAAATACAAAATGTTCATCAAGAGCAAAAAGAGTGAAGAGGAAGGTATGGTCCGCATGGAGAGAAGAAAAAAGATCATGTGGGTAATAAAATGGCAAGAATAACCTTGATGGATAAGGGAACGACACGTGGAGAGAAAAGAGAGTTGTGAAAGTTAAGAAGCAAAACGTGGCGAGTTGATAGAGTGATGAGGTGGCACGTACGAGGCTTTCTGTTTTTATGTGGTTTGTCTTTTTTGTCTTTTGAGAAGAGGAACGGATAGTTTTGCTGTATTTAGGGGGATAGTGTGAGTGAGTGGGAAGAGAAGAGAAAGAGATTGAGAATTTGTTGTGAGTTACGATACACTAACACACGTGTCGTTTTGGCTGAAGTCAATGAATCAATGCTTACACGTGATGGAATGAGACTGCGACACATGTTGATTAAGATATTCGCTATATTAATCACAATTTACAAAGTTTAGTGTTTGTTTGTTTTGTACGTGAGAAAAGAATGGAAAAGTTAAGGAAAAGAAAGAATGCTCCTGCTAACTAATAGTAAATGGGAAATATGTTACTCCCTCCGTCCCTATTTATAGGAGTAATTTACAAAAAAGTTTTGTCCCTAAATATAAGATCATATACAAATTCCTAGATGCATTGATTACTCTTTTTCCAAATATACCCCTTATTAATACTATCAATTTGTCTTGGTATATGAAAAGTTAACATTGAATATATATTTAATTAAGGGTAATCTAGTAATAGTCACACACATTTGAGACAACTTTATTACTCCAACAACTTTTCTTAATACACGTGATTTTTGTAAAATACTCTTATAAAAAGGGACGGAGGGAGTAAATAGTGTTTCGAGGACACTCTTTAAAGACCATAAGTAGTAAATATTTATGAAAAAATGTGTAATCAACGCATTAAAAATCGAAACATTTGTTTTTTTTAAAAAAATAGTTGATTATTTTGGAATGCTTAGAGAGTATCCTAGGAGCAATAGTTAACAAAACCCCTAGTAACTAATGTTGATGTACTTCCTCTGATTCTATTTATAAAAGAAATTTGGCTCAACAAAAATGGATGTATTTAATCCAAATTTTAAACCAGATACATCAACTTTTGTTGACCCAAATATTTCTTATAAATAGGACCGAAGGAAATACTACTCCGTCCCAAAATATAAGCAAAAATAAGTCAATATAAGGTGATGTATTTGGTACAAATTTTGAACCAAATACATTAACTTTTGTTGACCAATTTATGCTTATATTTTGAGACGGAGGGAGTACTTGTTAAAGAAAAAAAAAGTAAATTTGACTTGAAAACAACATTTTCTATAGTTTTAGATATTTGATTACACAACATTTTCAATAGACACCCTTTTACTAAACTAATCTTATTAATTATTTATGTGTTTTCCATTGTTATAAATGTAAAAAGAATATATAATATTTTAAAAAAATATATATTTGATACAACTAGAGGATACAATTTGAAAGAAGTAATGAATTCTACAATAAAAAATTATCATGATATTCATTTGTAAATAAATTTTATTTACTAAAATTAAACTCGTTTTATAAGAGTAATAGTTTTCTTTCTTCTTAATTAATTAAAACACTTGCATATTTTTTTTAAGAGGAAAAAAAATAGAACACATTTGCATGAAATCCAAAACAAAAAAAGAACACACTTGCATGCTTGACACATACTACCTGAGGTCAAAATTTGGGAGATTTATTTTGCTTAATTGTAATAACAAAATTTAACAATTTTCGATATGTATTTATGGTTTAAAATACTTTTCGATGTCCATTTAATAGTAATAGATAGATGTAATTAATATTTCACAATTTTCTATGACGATATATATTTATATAAAAAAAAAATTAACAATTTTTTTGTCGGATAATATTATTAGATAGGTGGAAGATGTGGCTTTTATTTTGTTTTGGAAGGACCCGTGGTTAGGTGGTGTATCTTTTGATGTTAGATATGTTAGGTTGTTTGATCTTGTTGTTAATAAATTATCCAAAGTTGCGGAGATGTTTTCTTTTGGGTGGGAATCAAATGGTGAGGCGTGGGAGTGGCGTAGGAGAGTGTTTGTGTGGGAGGAGGGGTTGGTGAGAGAGTGTGCGGAGGAGCTGCTACTTGTTGTTTTGCAAGTTGGTGTGACTGACAGATGGATTTGGAAGCTTCATTCTTCCCAACGATACACCGTCGAAAGTGTTTATAATCTTTTGACAACTTTTGAAGTTGGTGTTGATGACTGTTTTAATCATGTTTTGTGGCTTAAGCAAATTTCATTTAAGGTCAATATTTTTATTTGGCATTTGTTCCTGAATAGATTGACAACAAAAATGAATCTGTTTAGGAGAAACATTTTGGACTACAATGATTCTTTGTGCACGGCTGCTTGTGGCACGGTGGAGGATCAAGACCATTTGTTTTTTATTTGTGCTTTTTACGGTCAACTTTGCCTTTTGATATCGGGTTGGCTAGGTATTTTTACGGCTCTTCATGGTTCGTTAATTGAGCATTTTACTCAGTTTGGAGGTCTTGGGTGCTTTTCCAACAAGTCTCGTTTGGCTTTTAATATAATTTGGCTTTCAATTCTTTTTATTATTTGGAAGGACCGTAATAGGAGTCATTTTCATAATAAGACGGAACAACGTTCCTCTTTATTGGAAAAGGTTAAACTTCAAGCTTATTGGTGGCTAAAATCGTATTATGCCCTTTTCGATTTTGAGTACACGGTTTGAAGATTGAGTCATTTGTTATGCTTAACATAATTTTTTATTTTGTTTCGGCTACCGTGTAGTAGCTTGTCTGTGTTATTGTAACTTCTGAACATTTTAGCTTCCTTTAGTACACCTTGTACTAGAGGAGCTTTTGTTGGTTTTTAATATATTCGCTTAGCTTTTTCATAAAAAATAAAAATAAAAAATGTTCACAAAAAGAATTTAACTATTTCTTTGACAATAAAATGACTTGTATTTTCAAGATATAATTTTTTATATGAATTTTTTAAGAAATGTTATTATGATACTTGTTACGATAGCCTTTATAAAAGTATTAGAAAAATCACAAAAGTTCATATTTATATTAGTTTTGATTTTATATTAAAAACTATGAATGAAGAAAATAATAATTTTATTAATTTTTTTAAAGGATTTATTAAATTTTCTAATCAAGGAGTGTTTGTTATGAAAAAAATTACTATTGATGTATTCATAATTATTATAAATGTAAGGTAAATATATCTTAAGAGAGGGTTGCCGATAATAAGTTATATGGTTCAATTAAAAAGTATTAGTTTTATATTAAAAATTGAAAACAACACTCACTTAGAAAATTATTCTTCTGTGAACTCTGATGATGTTATTTCTGAGCAAGATATATTTTTCACGTTAAGGGTTGTATCCTCTGCAACTGGTTGTATACTCATTATTCAAACAGGTGGTGTACTTGTAAAATTCACTCGTTATTTATAGTGTGGCTCCAAAGTGATACGCTCCTAGTTGCTCTATATCTCCTCCTTAAGCTTCTAGTGTTGCAACAATTTCAATTCCTACTTGTAGCTCAAATGGTTCTGATCATACTAACGTATGTTCCAAAAATGTACCAACTCTTAAGCTTGATTATGGTTTACCATAAAATATCATGTATTTGAGGTGGAACTAAGGTCAAGGTGCCCAATAGCTGGATGATTGGATGAAGCACCTTCCTGAATATTCTAACATCAATGCATCGACGTTCAGTTCCATGTGGAATATGGAAAATGGTTTCTATGGGTTGATGGATAGCCTTATTCAGGAGGAGGATGAAGAAAAAATGAAAAGAGCTAATGATGTTGGACAATGTGTGCAAATTCCATGTTGTATCTCCTACAAACTCTCTATTCTATTCGTCGTATGGAGGAAGACATATACAACAGAGCATTTGCTAGATATGGCAAGGAAAGACAAAGAGAAACTGCAGTAAAGGCTCGACGATCTCAATGACGTTAAACAAAAACTTAATGATTTGAAGTCTGAGAATGAGAGGTTGAAAATTGAAAAGTATATTGAAGAAAAAACAAGAAAGATTTTTGAGAATTTGTTGGAGGCTGAGAAGAAATTCGGCAATGAGGTCGATAACACCATTATTCATGTCAACATTCAAGTTGATGCTCTGAAAATGTAAGTGAAATGCCTTGATTCCGATGTGGAGAAGTTGAAGACTAATAAGCCTTCTCTACAAATGGATGTTGATAGTTTGAAGAAGGTTGATAGTGTCTTTTGAAGTGTTTTAGAAAAATTTGTTGAACCAAAGTGGATTTTATAACAATATTTCTAAAGTTTTGATGATAACAATGTATGAAAGAACAATTGAGTTCTCTAATATGTGTTCAAGCGTGCAGGACCATAGAATTAAATTTTGACTATGAAGTCAACTTTTTGGTTCAAGTGTGCAAAACCATAGAATTAAAATTTGACTACAAAGTCAACTTTTTGGTTTTGAAACATCAAGCTCTAAACGCAAAGGAATGCATTTGGTACTAAAGAGAAGATTTGAAGACTAAGACTATAATATGAAGAAAGGTCAACAGAAAGTCAAAGCTCTAACTAGAATATGCATCAAGCTTTAAAGACTCTGATGGAAACAGACTATGATGGAAGCACATTCCGATGGATACGTCAGCAGTCAACATTCTGAGAGACTATAACCAGTTTTGTCTTCTTATGAAGAAATGTCGCTTTCAAGTTCTGATCGTGTTGTTTATCTTCTTCTGACCATGTGCAGAAACAATCAAAGTTTCTAAAAGACAGAGAGAATGTAACAGATCATTCCAAAAGAAGCAAAAGATCCCTTTAGTACTATTCAATGGAATTATCCAATATAGGCAAAGCTTTCGATCAAATCTTCTCAAGGAAGAATCAATGTGTTGGAACTTCTTCAAACAACGTCTATATTATCTTCTCCTATTTAAGGACCTTGAGCATTTGAAGAACACAAGAGACTTCACGAATTCTAACGGTGCCAAAACTCTGTCAAATTATATAGCGCTTAAACACTTAGAAAAATTCTTATAAACTTTCAATTTTAGAATTTCTTAAGTGTCAGAAGTCAATTAAGCTTTAAGTTAGTTTACCACTCTTTAAGTATAAAAGTGTAAACCCAATCAGATTTATTTGTAAACTTTGATTGTTGAAGTTCTCAAGTGTGAGGCAAGGAAATTTTATACTTGTGTATCTAAGTAATTGTAATCTTGTACTTTTCTCACCTTCAAAATTGTGTTTGTAATGTTGTAAAAGTGAATCATTTTAAATCTTATTGATGGTTATATGAATACACTTAAATAATATGAGTATGTGTTATTATATGGATATTGGATTGCTTGTATGTGTATGAATACACTTAAACTACTTTTTTTTTTAAAAAAAATAGGGTTTCTCCTCTATTTACAACTAAAAATATTAATATTTTGAGTTGAGTAACACCACAACATAAAACAAAACTCTTCTAATTCTAAGAGTTTTAAATTGTTATATTCTTACTATAAGATATAAAAGCTAAGTTGAAAGATACTCTAACCATCTTATATAAACATCTTTGAATTCACATAGTAGAAAGTCTATATTGAAAAAGTGCATTCTTAATCTACATTGAATAAAGGCATGTTTCAGCACAAAAAAAAAAGTCTTATTGATATTCTCTTCATAAATTTTATTAATATATTCTGTCCAAATTTTTATTAATATATTAAAATCTAATTAAAAATACTTCAAACAAGTGGGAAAAAACTAGACACAAAAGAAGCCAGCAAAGAAAGGATAGAGTTCCACCCCATAACTATAATGGCATAAATATGTATACGTACTCCTCTATGATTTTTCAATAATATTTTTCTATCAAGTTGCTTGACAAAAAGCAACAAAAACGTAGACCGTACGCATCAAATAAACATGATGATTTGAGATCCAACGGTGGTGTTACTTGTTTTTCTTGAGTAAACTACCGCCAAATAAATCATTGACACTTTGTAGAACACTCTCGTAAATTTATGACATTATGAATGAATATTTTTAAATGATTCTAGACTCTATTATATCATCAATTTGATCTTTATATTTAATCATTAATTTACAATTATGTATTTTATTTCAATAACTTACTATTAATTAATTTGATCTTTATATTTAATCATTTACTATCAATTTAGTCTATAATTTGCTATCAAAAAGACCTTGTTGAAATGAGTAAAATTCGATAGAGTTGACTTTTTTTTGAAATATTCATAATGTCAAGAATCAGTATTTTGGTTTTAACGCTTTAGTTTTGAGGAAAAAAGAGCCCTGATAAATCAAAATTTGGTCGGGAGGTAAGTAAAATTTAGTTAAAAATTGTTCTATCAAGAAATCAAATTCAGATTTTAATGAACAATTAATCCTTTAATATTACTCATTAACCACTTAATTGTTTTGTTATGTCAAGAATCTATTTGAATTGCCTTACAAACTAGAGACAAATTCGATGGATTATCTTTTTGTGTCATGCTAATAGATGTCCTTAAGACACTAGTGGAGAATTCAAAAGAAAAAATATTTTATAAGTTTTATGTCAAAAAAGTTTCTTTTAAAAATTTGAAAGTGTTAAATACATAATTTAAAATGAAAGAATGATGCATCATATTTTCAAATTCAAACAAAGATCATTTGATGTGTGTTTGGTTTTCTGAAGGGGAAATTGATTTTGTTTAAAAGTGGTTACAAGTAAAAGTAAGTTGAACTATATATTTTTATGTGAAAATCAATTCTAAAATTAAAGACGACAAATCATAACTTTAAGTAGAATCAATTACGTAGACAAAATCAATTCTAACCCGATAACAATCAAATATGTCATAATTAATTTTACACTTACAAAATCAATTTTAGTCTCTTAAAAATACAATCAAACATATACTAAATGGACTCATTTAAAAGCTCCAAATTTAAGATGGATAAATTTGAGTAACTATATATGTACATTCTTTATTTTCATACACACATTTAACACCTTATTTTCCTTTTATCTCTCTTTTTTATATCACACGATCAATCTATCACATCTATTATTTTATTCTCTAACTAATAGATTGGAATATTGAGTGTTTAAAAACTACTCCCTCCGTCCCTATTTATAGAAATAATTTACAAAAATAATTTGTCTCTAAATATAAGATCATATACAAATTTCTAGATGTATTGATTACTCTTTTTCCAAATATACCCCTTATTAATACTATCAATTTGTCTTGGTATATGAAAAATTAACATTAAATATATATTTAATTAAAGGTAATCTAGTATTAGTCACACACATTTAAGACAACATTATTACTTCAAAATTTTTTTTAATACACGTAATTTTTGTAAATCACTCGTATAAAAAGGGATTGAGAGAATATTTTCCTTATATTTATGATTTGATCAAACTTTTTGGTTGCTTGTTGTTAAAACTTAAAAGAAGAGGGAGCTGACAAAACAACAAGGAATCTCCGGACAACACGGCAGTGTGTAATGTAACACAGAAGATCAGAAGAAAATTATTAGAGGATCAATTAATGGGTCCCACATCAAAGGCCAAGTTGCATGCACATTTTTTTGAGGGAAAATTATTTTAGTATATTGTGGCTAATTTGGTGCGTGACACGTGTTTGATAAAGATGAACAAGTTGCATAGGATGACGTGGCAGAACATGAATGTGGTGAAAAGTGTACGTCGTTTGTCAGAGTGATTGTGACTGGTTGGGATCGGTAATGGTGTAGCAAGGTGCAACTAGACCTCGTTATTTGACACGTGTCGATTTTTTGTTGATCCTCTTTCTTTGTTAGTTGTCTTTGTGTTCTTTTTGTTTCCCTTTTTTAAATAGTAAATAAACAACTTGAATAATGAATTCATAATCATCATCATTCAATTTACTAGTTCTTTAATTGAATCATTTTGTACAAAATAATCCTTTCGATCACAATTATAAGTAAAAAATATAATTTTTTTAGTTTATTAAATAACTAATGTATATGATCCATAGATGTAACAAAATACATTAGTTATTCAGTAAATCTAAAAAGTTATTTTTTGTTTATAAATGTGATCGAATGAAGTAATGAGACAAATAAAATTTGTTCCAAATTCAAAAAATAAAATTGTATAAAAAATAAATAATTAAAATATTAATATACAATTTAAAAAAAAATTATCTTTAACGGTATAATAACTTATGTTGTAAAGACTCAAATTAATATTCTCTGCAGTTTGACACGTTTCGGTTTTATGTTGATCCTCTTTCTTTGATAGTTGCTTTTGTGTTCTTTTTGTTTCCATTTTTTAAACAATGAATGAATAAACAACTTGATTCCGAGTGCATAATCATCAATCATCATTATTCCATTTGCTAGTTCTTTATTTGGATCATTTTGTATAAAATACTCTCTCCGATTATATTTATAAGCGAAAAACAACTTTTTAGTTTATTGAATAATTAAAGTATCTGATCTATATATGTGACCAGATACATTAATTATTCAATAAATCTAAAAAGCAGTTTTTTTTTTATAAATGTGACCAGATGAAGTAATAAAAGAAATAAAATTTGTTTCAAATCCAAAAAATAAAATTAAAAAATAAAATTGTATAAAAAATAAATATTTAAACTTTTAAAATATTAATATATAATTTTTTTTTAAAAAAATCTATCGTTAACTTTTTAATAACTTATGTTTATAAGACACAAATTAATATTTTCTCCTGTTTTATGAAATAACACAATAGCTACTTAAATTTGTTCTGCGGTCAAATTACTCCCTCCGTTCCTTTTTAAGTGTCTCTTTTGGAGAAATTTTGTGTTTCTATTTAACTGTCACTTTCAAAGTTTAATGCAACATTAAATGTTGTTTTACCAATATTACCCTTAGTTATTTATTGCGGAGAGAGAAATATATGAAATGAGATATTAAATGAATATGGTCATTATAGTAAAAGTATAAATTATTGTATCAAAAGTAGTAACATTTATTGATTGTCTTGGTTTGTGTAAAATGTCAAAAAGTGACAATTAAAAAGGAACGGAGGTAGTACATTTTATATGGATTTTAGAGTAATTCAATTTCTCACGAGGCTTTAATTGGTAAACATCATGACAATGTTTAAGAAAATAAGTACATGAGCACAATGAATTCAACTTTTTAAAAATTTAAAAATTATTATTTTTAATTTAAAATTATTAAATTTGATTTTCTTAACAAATATCATTGAGAAACTTATAAGCATGATCCATACTCTAAAATACATATACCAAATATCGACTAAATTTTTGAAACGTTCACATCATTTCAATCAAATACTTCAACATTTTCAATTCATTCTACTAAAATTCGACATGGGGATAATTTTAAGCTCGTGTTTATTATCACATCATCGTTTGATGTTCCAAGTATCATAAATGACATTTGAAGTTAATCAAGAGATGAAGCTGACCAACACATAATAAATTTAAGGACTGTTGTGTTATTTCGAAATTAAATGACTAAATTTTATTTTAATATTATATAAAACTTTATCAACTAAGTTGTCTGTTCATTCTTTTTTTTTTTTAATAAAAAGATATAGCAAATTAGAAAATGACTGGTTCAAGCCAGCATGCTTATCTCTAATAATGACTTGAACACCAGCTTGTGCATGGATGTGTATAACAAATTGGATTGGTTGAGTTTAACATATGGTATTTTGCTCGAATTGTGCTGGCTTAATTATGTGGCTGTAAGTGTAATAATAGTATTGATGTGGAAGGGGTTTTAGGGGAGTCAATATATGGAACAAGTTGTTACTTTGTCTGGTTTGTCACTTGTGCTATATTATTTATATATACTCTTTTATAAGAAGGTTTTGGAAGAAAAATGATTTTCTTTAAATATATAATCGTACCTCAAATTGTGCAACTCGTCGTGATGGATGAATAAAGTTGGCCCACCGTGCAACATCACTTTGAATCAAGCCTCTTTTCATAGAGCAGTAAAACAATATTTGTACAACCATTCGATGATAATTTTTATGACAACATTTTTTTATTGGTCAAAAATAAAAGAGAGAGGAAAAAGAAGAGAGAGATTAATAACATAATGTGAGTATGAGAGAGAAAATGTTCAAAAACTATCACAAAATGATTGTATAAATATCATTTTTTCTTTTCATATTATGGGTGTCTTTTTCTAACACACAAATTGATAGCGTAATATTTTAACGAGTATCTCTGAAACATAATTTTCAAAAAAACTTATTATTTAAAGTCTTTAAAAAGTGTTTCAGAGACACGTTAATATTTCCATATTCTTATTAATGTATAGTGTGAGATAAAGTTCCTACATTGGATGTACCAAAAAAACAAATCCTACATTGGATGAAAGTTTTTTTTTTGTGCAACATATATCCCAGTGCATGCTGCCATGGATCCACCGCCACCAGACCCCACTAAACCACAAGTATGATGTGAATCATGAAGTCAATGAAAGCTTGATATACCTGGGATGTAGCACGAGGAGGCACAGCTGATGGATATCTGAGATGTCCTGGACATGATCGTATTGTCTCTTCATCTGCTTTGGCAAGTGTTGGTACTTATCGGTGATCATTATAGTAGCTAAATTCAACTAGAGTACCAACATATTTCCTCGAAGGGCTGCACCTATCGGTGATCATTATAGAAGCTAAATATGACTGTTGGGTTTTTGTAGATTGGCTACATTTTGCAAAAACATCTACTAGCCAGATGCTGGAACAGATGCTGGAGCATATGGAACAACATTATGTAACTTGTGCTTTTCGCGCCAGCTAGCGCTTTATATTTGTGTACGCAATCTTCCAAAGATTTGCCTGAAGATTTATTTTCCTCTAGCTTGCTGATCAAGGCGCGTGTATCTGATTGAAGATTTGCTTGAAGTTTTATTTGCCTTGCTATTTGTTCCACAAGATATCATTCTATATTTGGAAGCTTTTTATTATTTTCTAGAAGATTGTTTCAGCTGGACCGGACAATGTCCATGCTCTATTTTGAAGCCCAGACCCGTGCTATCTGAGTACTATATATTCATGAAGGCAAACCCTAGTTGTGTAACTAAAAACCGTGTGTGTTAGCAAAGCGTGTGTTTTAAGGTTTTTAGGGTTTTGTTTGTTAATTGTGAGCCTTGCTTGTATCTTCCTGATTCAAGCTAAGGACTGAGTTTGTTTTGAGTTGTATTTGTAAGCTGCTCCTAAGCTTTTAAGTACGGAGTGAGTATGTGTTATTAGCGTGTGTTTCTCTTGGTTGTGTTTTATGTTTTTGTGTGTTTGATAACAACACTGTCTGTGTTGCTGGTAGGAATTGAGACGGGGTCTCATATCTAGGAGTTCCTAGATAGAGTTGCCACTGGTAGGGTCTAGGTGCAAAGTCAAGTAGTGTGTCTGCGTTGGTCTTTTCACTAGAACTATAATAGTGGAATCATTCCTGGATTGGTATCCCCCAGAGTAGGAGAGTTGCTCCGAACTGGGTTAACAAACTCACTGTGTACTTTATATTTCCGCTGTGTTCTTTTTAATTTGTGCTTTGTTACGTTGCGTTTTTTTAATTGTTGTTCTGAGTAGACACGCGCTCGGACAGTTGTGCCATCATTGTGCACAGCATATTTCAGTCAGGTTGCCAGGAATTTCAATTGGCATCAGAGCAGGCACCCTGTTCTGTGTGGGTGAGCTCCAGGGAAAGAAGTTTCTGGCTCAATGGATAAAGAAGGAGGACTGGTGAACAGACCACCCTTGTTGGATGGGTCGAACTATGACATTTGGAAATCACGCATGACAGCATTCTTGAAATCTCTTGACAGCAGAGCTTGGAAGGCTGTGATCAAGGCATGGGTCCCTCCTAAAATAAAAGATGCGAATAATGTTGATACTGATGAGTTGAAACCAGAAGAGGAGTGGTCTACAGCAGAAGACACTGCAGCTATTGGAAACTCTAAAGCCCTGAATGCTTTGTTTAATGGTGTAGACAAGAACATGTTCAGGTTGATTAAACAATGTACTATTGCTAAGGAAGCTTGGGATATCCTAAGAACAGCTCATGAAGGTACTCAAAAGGTGAAGAAGTCAAGGCTACAACTGCTAACAACACAGTTTGAGAATTTGAGAATGAAGGAAGGAGAGAGTGTTCATGACTTTCACATGAATGTGCTAGAATATGCCAACACATTTGAATCCTTGGGGGAAAAGATATCCGATGAAAAACTGGTAAGCAAAATTCTCAGGTCCCTGCCTAAGAAATTTGATATGAAAGTATGTGCTATTGAGGAGGCCCAAGATATTGGAAATATGAAAGTTGATGAGTTGATTGGATCTCTTCAAACTTTTGAATTAAAGGTTAATGAAAGATCTGAAAAGAAAGACAAGAACATTGCTTTCATATCCAACACTGATGAAGATGATGTGGAGAGTAATTTGGATACTGATGAGAGCATCTCTGAAGATATTGTGTTGTTGGGCAAACAATTTAATAAAGTTGTGAAGAGGATGGACAGACGCCCTAGGACAAATGCTCCGGACAACAGTCGCAGCATCTATAAAAATGTCAACAATCAGAGGAAACCTAGAACTGATGACAAAATCAATCAAAGCAAAGGGGTGCAATGCCATGAATGCGAAGGTTTTGGTCACATCAGAACTGAGTGTGCAACTTATTTGAAGAAACAAAAGAAGGTGATGACTGTGTCTTGGACCGATGAGGATGAATCAGAAGAAGAACCTGAAACTGCAAAACATGTGAATGCCTTGACTGGAGTGTGCACATCTGACAATGAATCTAGTGATGAAGGGGACATCCTGATGAAAGGTGTTAGATCAAAGGACAATTGCTACTTGTGGGTCTCTCAAGATAAAGCAAAGTTATCTACTTGTCTAATAACCAAAGAAGATGAAGTTAAGCTATGGCACCAAAAGCTTGGACATCTGAATCTCAGAAGCATGAAGAAAGCTATTGCTGAAGGAGCCATCAGAGGTTTACCAAAACTCCAAATTCAGGAAGGAAGTATATGTGGAGAATGCCAGATAGGAAAACAGACCAAGATGCCTCACCAGAAGCTGCAACATCTGTCCACATCCAGAGTTCTTGAGCTATTGCACATGGACTTAATGGGACCCATGCAAGTCGAAAGCTTAGGTGGTAAGAAGTATGCTTTTGTTGTTGTTGATGATTTTTCTAGATATACTTGGATAAATTTCATTAAGGTGAAATCAGACACTTTTGAAAAATTCAAGGATCTTTGCTTACAACTTCAGAGAGAAAAGGATTGTGGAATTGTTAGAATCAGAAGTGACCATGGGAAGGAGTTTGAGAATGGTAAGTTCTCTGATTTCTGTATTTCTGAAGGAATATTTCATGAGTTCTCTGCACCCATTACTCCTCAACAAAATGGGATAGTTGAGAGAAAGAACAGGACTTTGCAAGAATCTGCTAGGGTTATGCTACATGCAAAGAAGCTGCCATTTTTCTTTTGGGCTGAAGCCATGAACACAGCCTGCTATATTCATAATAGAGTGACTTTGAGAAAAGGTACATCTACAACCTTGTACGAGCTATGGAAGGACAGGAAGCCAACAGTGAAGCATTTTCATGTGTTTGGTAGTAAGTGTTATATTCTAGCTGACAGGGAACCAAGAAGAAAGATGGATGCTAAAAGTGAAGAGGGAATCTTTCTAGGCTATTCTACAAACAGCAGAGCCTATAGAGTATACAACTCCAGAACCAAGACAGTGATGGAATCCATAAATGTTGTTGTAGATGATGAAGGAAATAATGCGATGCCAGATGATGCTACATTTGACGCAGCATCTGACCTACAGGAAGCGAAGAAAGTAGATGAAGCAAGTGATAAGCAAGATTCTGAAGTAACTGGCCCAGAGAAGACTGCTCCCAACAAAGGACCATCTATCAGAGTTCAGAAAAATCATCCCATAGATCAAGTCATTGGCGATCCTAACCAAGGGATCACAACTAGAAGGAACTATGATGAGGTATCAAATTCTTGCTTTATATCTAAACTTGAACCAAAGAATGTTAAGGAAGCTCTAACTGATGAGTTCTGGATAAATGCTATACAAGAAGAATTAACTCAGTTCAAGAGAAGTAATGTGTGGGACCTAGTTCCTAGACCAGATAATGTGAATGTCATAGGTACCAAGTGGGTTTATAAAAACAAGTCTGATGAAAATGGTACTATCACTAGAAACAAAGCTAGACTGGTTGCACAAGGATATTCTCAAATTGAAGGTGTAGACTTTGATGAGACTTTTGCTCCTGTAGCTAGGTTGGAATCTATTAGATTGTTACTTGGGATTGCATGCATACTAAAATTCAAGTTGTATCAGATGGATGTCAAGAGTGCCTTTCTCAATGGGTACTTAAATGAAGAGGTTTATGTGGAACAGCCTAAAGGCTTCATTGATCCTAGTTTTCCAAACCATGTGTACAAATTGAAGAAAGCTCTATATGGCCTGAAGCAAGCTCCTAGGGCTTGGTATGAGAGACTTGCTGAGTTTCTAATCAACCATGGCTATAGGAAGGGAGGAAATGACAAGACCCTGTTTGTGAAAGATGAAAATGGACAGCTGATGATTGCTCAAATATATGTAGATGACATAGTCTTTGGAGGAATGTCTGACCAGATGATAGAGCATTTTGTTCAGCAAATGCAATCTGAATTTGAGATGAGTCTTGTAGGTGAGCTAAAGTTCTTTCTTGGTCTTCAGGTGAAAAAATGGAAGATACTATATTTATCTCTCAAAGTAAGTATGCTAAAAATATAGTCAAGAAATTTGGGATGGAAAATGCTGCTCATAAAAGAACTCCTGCTCCCACACATGTAAAATTATCAAAGGATGAGAAAGGTGTGGATGTTGACCAAAGCATGTATAGGAGTATGATAGGAAGTCTTCTATACCTTACAGCAAGTAGGCCAGATATCACATTTGCAGTTGGAGTGTGTGCCAGGTACCAAGCTGAACCAAAAATAAGTCATCTGACTCAGGTAAAGAGAATTCTGAAGTATGTGAATGGTACTAGTGACTATGGTATGTTGTATTCTCATGGGGAAAGCACTGTGTTGTTTGGATATTGTGATGCTGACTGGGCTGGAAGTGCAGATGATAGAAAAAGTACCTCTGGTGGATGTTTCTTTCTAGGCAACAACCTTATATCCTGGTTCAGTAAGAAGCAAAATTGCATTTCTTTGTCTACAGCTGAAGCTGAGTACATAGCAGCTGGTAGTAGTTGTTCTCAATTGTTGTGGATGAGACAGATGCTGAGTGAATATAATGTCAAGACAAATGCTATGACATTATATTGTGACAATCTGAGTGCAATTAATATCTCCAAAAATCCTATTCAACATAGCAGGACCAAACACATTGACATTAGACATCATTTTATAAGGGATCTTGTTGAAGACAAAATTGTTACTCTTGAACATGTTCCAACTGAAGAGCAATTAGCAGATATTTTTACCAAAGCCCTTGATGCTAATCAATTTGAAAAATTAAGACGGAAGTTGGGGATATGCTTAGTTGAAGAATTGTAGCAATTAATGTGCAAGGGGCGTGCAGCTATTAGTTTTTCCCTCGTCAACCGCTTATTGCACGTCACTCAAGGAGGTTATTGCAAACTTGCCTTTTTCAAAACTCTTGCACGCTATCATCATTATCTTTGTCTTAACTTCTCTCAACCTCTCATCTCCTCTCTTACCGCGCACATCATCATTCAAAAATCGTCCACTTCTCATACCTTCACATTCAACATCATCGCCATGGCTGATTCTTCTTCTCGTCAAACTACACAAGATCAAGCTGCTGAAGCCGTCATCACTGATGCGCAACCCCTCACCACTATCCTCAACGCGCCTACAAAGAAGCGTCGAACTAGGGCTTCTGCTTCACGAAGGAAGACACCTGCCAAATCTAGCAAAGCTACCTCCACCGCTGTGAACACCAGGTCAAAATCAAAAGGTAAATCTTCTATCACTCCCGCTGCTGAACGAGTAGGGCTTAGCATGGATGATTTGTATCTTAAGGACAATCCGTTTATATCTACTGTTGTTGAACCACATGCTGAACCTTCTGTCACCGAATCTGAGAATGTTGCGGTTGAAAGTACTGTAGCTTTGGCTGAAACCCTAGGTCCTGATAATCCTAAGGTAGATGAAAAATTAGTTGGTGATTCTTCGAATTCCCCTATTGTGCAAGATGTTACTACTGGTTCTGGTGAAAAGAATGTTGTTGATACGCCCGTTTCTGAGACACCTGCTGATTCCCCTGCCACGACAACGGATGCTGTGACAGATGCTCAAGCATCTTTGTCACAAGCTCATGAGGAGCCTGATGTGGTGGTCCCTAATATCTCTGGGTCTGTGAGTGTCCCTGAGAGTGAGTCCTCAGAGTCTGAAGATGAAGGGACTGAGACTCAGGATGTTGTTGATAATACTGAGACTGCTATTTTAGACCGTGCTGACACTATTGTTGTTGAGGAAGCTGTACCTGAAGAAAGACCTCAGGAAGAAACTGGTGCTATTGGTGTTGCTCGCAGGACTAGGAGCAAATCGGACAAAACTGCTGCTGTTGTTAATGAAGGACAAAAAGATAGGAAGAAGAAAGCTGTAAATGCTGGGAAGAGGCCTGTGTATGGTCCCCCCAAGGCTGGAAGCAAGAAGGTGGCTCAAAGTGGTCACAAGAAGAAGAGCTTAAAAAGAAAAGACCCTCCCTCTAGTGACTCTGAGTTTGAGGTTGCTGAGCCTGAAGCTGCTACATCTGGTGGGGCTTCCAGAAAAACAATGAAGGGTATGAAGATACCTCTAACTATCCCTCCTGCCCCTCTTGATAATGTTTCCTTTCATTTGGAAAATGGTTCCTCTAGGTGGAAGTTCATATACCACAGAAGACTGGGTCTTGAAAGAAATCTTAAAGAAGATGTTTTCAAGTGTCAAAAGCTGGTTGATTTGTTGGAGTTTGCTGGTCTGATGAAGACTGTGAGAAATTTGGGTCCATGCTATGATAAGCTGGTCAGGGAGTTTTTGGTGAATGTTTCTGATGAGTGTGATGACACAAGAAACCCTGAGTATAGGAAGGTTTTTGTTCGTGGTAAGTGTGTGAATTTTTCTCCTATGGTGATCAATGCATACCTTGAGAGGTCTGCTGAGGAGACCCCTGAGCTTGAGGTCACTGAGGACACAATCTGCAAGACAATCACTGATAACAAGATTAGACATTGGCCAAAGCATTTGTCTTCTGCTCAACTGTCTCCTTTGTATGCTGCTTTGAATAGGATCTGTGCTCAAAATTGGACTCCAACCACTCACTCAAATTCTGTTGCATCTGGGTTGGCCAAGTTTATTTATGCTGTGGGGACCAAGTCACCCTTTGATTATGGAGCCTACATCTATTATCAAGTTTTGGAGCATGCTAAATCTTTTGCTATTAAGTTTCCAATTGCTTTTCCTACCCTCCTGTGTGGAATTATTCTTCAGCAACACCCTGATATTTTGATCAGTAGTGATGAGCCCTGCAAGAGGCCTGGTCCTATGGCTTTGGATTGCAGTCTGCTGTCTGAGACACATGATGCTGATGTAGCTGGTACTTCTGTCCGGACATCTGGTGTGCTCTCCAGAAAGCAAATGATTGCTGATCTTACTGAGACTAGTGTGGCTCTTGGAGCTAGGAAGGTGAAGATTGACAAGATAATTGCAGCTTTGAAGGCTGAAGCTGATGCTGAGGGTGAGCAGGATGAGGAAGAAGGAGGAAATGTGTCTGTTGCTTCTGCTGATGCTACTGAAGATGCCTCTGATGATTCTGAGGATTTCTGATTATGTTGTTTTGTTCTGATCTTTTGATGTACTCTTTTTGGTTTTGTTGGTAACTGGGCTATGCCCTGAATTTCTTATGCACCTTGTGTGCTTCTGGTCTGTAATATGCACTCTCTGTGGTTTCTATGCACTCTTTATGGTTCTATGCACTTTCTATGAGTATGCCCTATCTGTTGGCTGTCAGAATTTTTGGCTAAAAAGGGGGAGTAGAATTGATTTGTTTTATGTCCTATCTGTTGCTTGTGTGCATGATTTGAAGCTTATATTATGTATGGTTAGATGTGTTGAGGGGGAGTGTTGTATATGTTGAGGGGGAGTACTGGTACATGCATGTTTTGAGGGGGAGCTATCTTAAGTTGTTTTTTCTTGGTGTGTGGAAATTTATTCTTTCCCTTATCTATGTGATTCCACTATATGAGAGTTTATTTCTCTCTAGTTGTTCCTATGAGGCTAGATGTTTGTGTTATCTGGTGCATGCCTCTGATTCTACTTGCAAGTCATCTTTGACTATTTCTCGCTTGGAAGTAATCTCATTATTTGCTACGATATTTTCTTTCCTTGTTGTGTGCCTATGTTGACGTGAAGGAATCTTATCTGTGTATTTCCCAAAGAACTGGCTCTAGAGTGTTTTAGCCAAAATTTGCCAAAGGGGGAGATTGTTGGGTTTTTGTAGATTGGCTACATTTTGCAAAAACATCTACTAGCCAGATGCTGGAACAGATGCTGGAGCATATGGAACAACATTATGTAACTTGTGCTTTTCGCGCCAGCTAGCGCTTTATATTTGTGTACGCAATCTTCCAAAGATTTGCCTGAAGATTTATTTTCCTCTAGCTTGCTGATCAAGGCGCGTGTATCTGATTGAAGATTTGCTTGAAGTTTTATTTTCCTTGCTATTTGTTCCACAAGATATCATTCTATATTTGGAAGCTTTTTATTATTTTCTAGAAGATTGTTTCAGCTGGACCGGACAATGTCCATGCTCTATTTTGAAGCCCAGACCCGTGCTATCTGAGTACTATATATTCATGAAGGCAAACCCTAGTTGTGTAACTAAAAACCGTGTGTGTTAGCAAAGCGTGTGTTTTAAGGTTTTTAGGGTTTTGTTTGTTAATTGTGAGCCTTGCTTGTATCTTCCTGATTCAAGCTAAGGACTGAGTTTGTTTTGAGTTGTATTTGTAAGCTGCTCCTAAGCTTTTAAGTACGGAGTGAGTATGTGTTATTAGCGTGTGTTTCTCTTGGTTGTGTTTTATGTTTTTGTGTGTTTGATAACAACACTGTCTGTGTTGCTGGTAGGAATTGAGACGGGGTCTCATATCTAGGAGTTCCTAGATAGAGTTGCCACTGGTAGGGTCTAGGTGCAAAGTCAAGTAGTGTGTCTGCGTTGGTCTTTTCACTAGAACTATAATAGTGGAATCATTCCTGGATTGGTATCCCCCAGAGTAGGAGAGTTGCTCCGAACTGGGTTAACAAACTCACTGTGTACTTTATATTTCCGCTGTGTTCTTTTTAATTTGTGCTTTGTTACGTTGCGTTTTTTTAATTGTTGTTCTGAGTAGACACGCGCTCGGACAGTTGTGCCATCATTATGCACAGCATATTTCAGTCAGGTTGCCAGGAATTTCAATGACGTCGTCCACTGCCAAACGATCAAGGATGTCTTTGTAAGGCCCTGATAAAGTGTGGCCCTTCTTAGGAGCAAAGCGGACAACGCGTGCCAGGTTTGGGATATATAGGGGATTAGGCGACCATGTAAATAAGTGTTTGAAATGCTCCAGAGCCCATGTCTGAAATGCAAACAAACACATGTATATTAACAAATTATAGTAGACTATGAAACAAAGATAAAAATGAAATAAATTACAACCTCAAGTAGGGTCATGTATCCGTCGATGGAGCCCTTCACGAAATCAGTAGCCTAAGACAAATAATGTTAAAGATAAGGCAGTTCCATCCCACACCATGTCCACTCATGTATCCTGCCCAGATCCCGCATCACATCAAGCCATATCAGGTCAATGTGCATGTTGCTCTTGTCGGTGAATATGGTACATCATACCAAAAAGAGCAAGAAAGCCTTCATTCACCTTTGCTTCTGGTTATTTCTTTCTCATATCTCCCAACTACATTCCAACTGAGTTGCCATATCGAGGTGTTCCACATATAATTGCTCCAGAAAGGAAATATTTATAAAAGCACCAAACTGGTGATGACACTCATTAGTCACACGAGTCTCAATAACACCAAGCAACTCAGTCATCGGCTGGACACCCATCTCCTCAGATATCTTTTCTTCATGATCAATCATTTTCCTTCGACGGGGATGTGTAGAAGACACGCCACATGATAAGTAGTAATTTATAGGTTTTTAAGGGTTTCTTTTTATGCAAGTTTAGTCGTTTTTTCTTTATTTTCTTGAGCTATTTTACTTCAGTACCTTTGTTTTTCTTTCTAAGAAAAAATAATGATGAGCAAGCATTTTGGAGCAAAATCACAAAGAGCGAGGCAAGAAAATTCAAGTTTCAAGGCAAAATTGAGATCGCACGGTCGTGCCATCATTTACACTGGTCGTGTGTCCCAACTGATCAAATCGTGCCAAGCAAGGCAGTGAGATCACGCATGGTCGTGCGTTCAGAGAGCATGGTCGTGCGTCTGTCCAGTTCTTCACATTCTGACGTTTTGAAACTTGGCACGACTGTGCACCCATATGGCACGGTCGTGCGCGTTATGCAGTCAAATTTTATGATTGAAAACTCTTGGTTTTTGCCAATTATTGCTGTATAATTCATGGTTAATGCTTTGTCCATGACTTTAGGCTATAAATAGAGCTCTAATCAGAGATGTTTCTCATCTTGGAATGAGTGTAAAGTTACTATAGTGAGATTGTAACTCTATCTTGTTCTACGCTCAAACATTTATAAAATTTCTGCACTTTTACAATTCCTTGCAATTTACTTTATTGTTCTTTACATTTCTGCACTTTACTTTTCCGCAAATTTACAATTCTTGTCATTTACTTTCTTGCCTTTACAATTCATGCAATTTATATTTTGTCAAGTGTCTACAATGAACTCTTGTGAGTAGACTAGTCTAGTCTTGGGATTGTTAGAAAAGTCTAATGACTAGATCCAAATCAAACCAAGCCTAAACTATTTTATTAAAAATCATTTTCCAATCTAATCTCATCGTTTTTAAACTCAATATCAAGTGTTAAACGAAGTACCGAACGGAGAAGTTCAATAACTACTATTTCATCATTTCAAATATCAAGTGAAGTATCGAACGAAGAAGCCTGATATTGGAACGAGTGAGATTAGACAAGGCATTGTAAAGCTTGATGGGAACACCCCAAATGAGTAGCTTTACAATGTCTTGAGGCCATAAGATTCGTACTTAATGGGTCTTATATAGAAATCAACCATGAGAATAGGCGTGGTTGCTATTGGGATACATTCATGTATTTTGAAAGGAAACATGAATTACCTTAGAGAATCTTGTCTTTGGAAAATAGATTAAATATAGAATAGAGATATAGGCTTGACCGTTTAAGATTCTGTCATTAGATATACCAATAATCCCAAGATGCTTTTTATTATATAAAAGTTAACCAAAAAACATTCTCCAACTCAAAATTATAACTTGCTCAGCTAACATACTCTAAAAACATAATCGGTACTTATTAAACTCCCTATGGATCGATATTTTTACTACGCGATATTAACAGTGCACTTGCGGTGACGTATCAAGTTTTTGGCGCCGTTGCCGGGGAAGCACCAAAGGTGGAATTGAATCCCTTCCATCAAATTTGAGGTATGAATTTCTAGGCTCAAACTCCACTTATCCTGTCATTGTTAATGCAAACTTGAATGAGGGTGAAACTGAAAAATTGCTTAATATTCTCAAGAAATATCCTAAAGCAATAGGGTATACTATTGAGGATATTAAGGGAATAAACCCCTCATTGTGTATGCATAAGATACTACTTGAAGAGGACTACAAACCCTCCATTGAACATCAAAGAAGATTAAATCCTAACATGAAAGAAGTTGTGAAAAAAGAGGTTTTAAAACTCCTAGATGCTGGGGTTATATATCCAATTTCTGATAGTAAATGGGTTAGTCCAGTTCAAGTAGTACCTAAAAAGGGTGGTCTAACAGTTTTTAAAAATGAGAAAAATGAATCCATTGCTACCAGAACTATCACAGGGTGGAGAATGTGTATCGATTATAAGAAGCTTAACAAAGCAACCCGTAAAGATCACTTCCCACTCCCTTTTATTGATCAAATGCTAGAAAGGTTAGCCAAGCATTCACATTTTTGTTATTTGGATGGTTATTCTGGATTTTTCCAAATACCTATTCATCCTAACGACCAAGAGAAAACAACTTTTACTTGTCCTTTTGACATTTATGCCTATAGAAGGATGCGTTTTGGTCTTTTTAATGCTCTAGCTACTTTCAAAGATGCATGATGTCGATTTTTCCTGATTTTGTTGAAAATATAATGGAAATTTTTATGGATGATTTCTCCGTACATGGGTCAAGTTTTGATAATTGTTTGGCTAACCTAGAAAATGTCTTGGAGAGATGTGAGAAAGTGAACTTAGTTCTAAATTGGGAAAAATGTCACTTTATGGTTAGGGAAGGTATTGTGCTAGGACACTTAGTCTCTGAACGAGGTATTGAGGTCAATAAAGCAAAAATTGAAATTATTGAAAAAATGCTACCTCCTACCTCGGTCAAAGAAGTAAGAAGTTTCCTAGGACATGCGGGTTTTTACCGCCGTTTTATAAAAGATTTTTCCATGATTACTAAGCCACTAACAAGCTTGCTCCTTAAGGATGCAACTTTTGTTTTTGATGATTCGTGTCATGAACCATTTTGCAGATTAAAGAAAGCCTTGACCACTGCCTCAATCATGCAACCACCAGATTAGAACCTTCCATTCGAAATAATGTGTGATGACAGTGACTATGCAGTTGGGGTGGTTCTAGGTCAAAGGAGGGAGAAGAAGATGCATGCTATTTATTATGATAGTAAGACCTTAGATGATGCACAAATGCATTATGCCACAACAGAAAAAGAATTGCTAGATGTAGTCTATGCAATTGATAAATTTCGGCAATATCTTGTGGGATCTAAAATCATCGTTTACACAAATTACTCGGCAATAAAATATTTGTTGAATAAAAAAGATGTCAAACCGAGGTTGATCCGATGAATTTTACTCCTACAAGAATTTGACCTTGAAATTCGAGATAAAAAAGGTACATAAAATGTTGTGGCTGATCATTTGTCCTGTCTTTGGGAGCCCAATGAGAATGAGCTGCCGCTTGATGATTCCTTTCCGGATGATCAACTATTCTCATTGGTGGAAACTGACGCAAGTTGGTATGCAGATTTTATGAACTATCTTGCAGCAGGGGTGTTACCCTCGGATATAAATTATCAACAAAAGAAGTTCTTCCATGACCTCAAGCATTATTATTGGGATGAGCATTTCCTCTTCAAAAGAGTATCAGATGGAGTATTCAGAAGGTTAATTCCTGAAAATGAGGTAAGTGACATTCTTCATCATTATCACTCTTCTTCTTATGGTGGCCACACCAACTCACAAAAGACTTCTTTTAAAATTCTTCATTCTGGTTTCTGGTGGCCATCATTGTTTTAAGATGTGCATAAGTTTGTTTCTAAGTGTGACCAATGTCGACGCACCAGTAATATAACAAAAAGGAATGAAATACCAACATCCTAGAAGTCGAAATTTTTGACGCGTGGGGTATTGATTTCATGCGACCATTTCCCTCTTCTTTCGGAAACCAATATATTTTGGTGGCAGTTGACTATGTGTTCAAATGGATCGAGGCCATTCCCTCTCCTACAAATGATGCACGTGTGGTTATTAAGCTTTTCAAAAAAGTTATTTTTCCTAGGTTTGGGGTACCAAGAGTGGTAATAAGCGATGGAGGGTCTCACTTCCTATCTAAACATTTTGAAAAACTTCTAGAAAAGTTTGGAGTGAGACACAAAGTTGCGACACCTTACCACCCCCAAACAAGTGGCCAAGTTGAGGTTTCTAACAGAGAAATCAAATCAATTTTAGAAAAAAACTGTTTCAACCTTGAAGATTGGTCAATCAAGCTTGATGATGCTCTATGGGCCTACCAGACTGCATATAAGACTCCCATCAGAATGACTCCTTTTAAACTTATTTATGGGAAGTCTTGTCATCTTCCAGTAAAACTCGAGCATAAAGCTTATTGGGCAATCAAAAACCTCAACTTGGATATGAAAGCAGCCGGTGAGAAAAGGAAGCTTCAATTGAGTGAATTAGAAGAACTTAGGATGAACGCTTATGAGAATGCCAAAATGTATAAAGAAAGAACCAAAAACTGGCATGATAAGCGTATCATCCGAAGAGATTTCAAGAGTGGGGATCTTGTCCTACTTTTTAATTCTAGATTGAAACTTTTTCCTGGAAAGCTAAAATCAAGGTGGTATGGACCGTTTCAAATCCGCAAGGTTTATCCTTTTGGGATGATTGAAAGTTGGTCCGAAAAGACCAGGACATTCAAAGTGAATGGCCAGAGGCTGAAAATCTACAATGCAAATGAGAGTATTGAACAGGAAACTATCTCAGCAGTCTCGGTTAAGGGTTTTGTTACTCTTTATCGTCAAGCTAGTGACGTTAAAAGAGCACTGCGTGGGAGGCAACCCACGGTTTTATGCTTTGCTAGTTTTGTTTCATGCAGGTTAAGATGGAGATAAAGATCTGAAAATGCTTGAAAGAGATATGGTTAGAGTGTGGGAAAATTCTGATCCACGAGTAATTGTGAAAAGTTGAGAAAATTACACTTTCCATAACCTGCACAACACGCACGGCCGTGCCATAAAAGCGCACGACCGTGTGTCCTACCAGCACAAAAAGCCATCCCAAAACAGAAACAACACGCACGGTCGTGCCATCTAGGTGCACGACCGTGCGCACTCCCAGCTATTATAAAAAAAATATTTTTAGGTTTTCTCCCATTCTAAACATTAGACCTTCATCTCCTCAAACCTAAAACTCCCAACCTCCCAAAACCCATCAAAAACTTCATGGAAATAAACCAATTGCAACCCAATTCTACCAATTCTCATCATCCTCAAAGCATCCCAAACTTCAAAAATCTAAAAATCATTCATCAACCATAAAATCCACCAAACCCTAACCCAAACCCTAAAACCGATAAAAATTCCACAAAAACCTACCCAAACAAATCAAGAATAAACCTCAATGACCAACAACAAAAACAACCCCTTACATGACAAATTGAAACCCAATTTGATCAATTTTAGCAATAACTTTCAAGAGCCAAATAAGCAAAATTCTCAAACAAATTAAATTTCTGGAGTTTCTCCTGTTGTGGGCCATTGGCAAACATATAATTTTACTTGCTTGAGCATCAGCTTCTATGGCTCAGCGAAAGAAAGGAGAAGAAACCCACACTTTACAACCATTTTCTTTTTTGTGTTTTGCAGATTAATAAAGGAGAAGCCACATGAAGGATAAAATTCCAGATTTAATCAATGTGAGTGTTCCTATCCCCTTCTCTATTGTTTTCTTTAATTTTGAATCATTGAGGACAATGCTTGTTTCAAGCATTTGGGGGGGGGGGGGGGGTAAATAAATTAGTTATTTTTACTTTATTTTTCAATTAGTTTTGTTTTTAGTTTGCTTTTCAATTCCCCTTTGTTTGAGTAATTGTTTGTCTTGTTAAGGGAAAGGCATTTAACCAACAAAGCCTTAGTGTGTGTAAAAAAAATTTTGTCTTGTAAAATTCTTGTTGTGTTTATATATAAACCTTTTTTGCTTCAAAATCATCCACTAAACCCATACTTGCTTCATTGTGAAAATTTTCTCTTTGAGAAAACACACAAAGTTGCAGACTTTGAGTAAGTGTGCGAAGTGGTATTTTAAGGAACAGTTTCTAAGTTTAACGGTAAATTTTTCCTCAAATATTTCAAACAAAAAATAGTATAAGCTGGTGTGGGGAAATAAAAAGGTCAAAATAAGGTGTAAATAAATAAAAAAGGGGTCAGAAAGCATTAAAAATAAGAGACATTGACTTGGGTTGGTATGACTCGCCATCACTAACTTTCCGAGAATGATATGGTTATCCTCAAATCAAATAAAAAAAATGTCTCTGCAGTTCCCAAAAAATCAAATAAACACCAAAGTAACAAAGTGACCTAGAAAAATTCCCACTTAGTTTATATGAAATGGAAGTGAAAGTTTGTCGATTTGTTTACTTTTAGAGTTAGAACCTATTTTCCTCATAATACCTCGTTGCACAGGAGCAATAAAAAGTTGGACTCCACACACACACTCACTTGAAGCTTGTTGTTGGGTTGAAAAATCTGAATTGGACATTAGGGTAGAAATAATAAGCACTTCAAGCACAAAGCCTTTAAAAGAACAAAAATTTGCAAAAAAGTTGTTTTTACTTTGACTTGTGTTGCTGAAGTTCTTTGTCTTTTGCTTGAGGACAAGCAAAGATTCAAGCTTGGGGTAGTTTGATAAGTAGTAATTTATAGGTTTTTAAGAGTTTCTTTTTATGCAAGTTTAGTCGTTTTTCTTTATTTTCTTGAGCTATTTTACTTCAGTACCTTTGTTTTTCTTTCTAGGCAAAAATAATGATGAGCAAGCACTTTGGAGCAAAATCACAAAGAGCCAGGCAAGAAAAGAAAAGTCAAGTTTCAAGGTAAAAGTGAGATGGCACGGTCGTGCCATCATTTACACTGGTCGTGCGTCCCAACTGAGCAAACTGTGCCAAGCAAGGTAGTGAGATCACACACGGCCGTGCGTTCAGAGGCACGGTCGTGCGTCTGTCCAGTTCTTCAGATTCTGACATTTTGAAACTTGGCACGACCGTGCTCCCATATGACACGGTCGTGCGCGTTATGCAGTCAGATTTTATGATTGAAAACTCTTGGTTTTTGCCAATTATTGCTGTATAATTCGTGGTTAATGCTTTGTCCATGGCTTTAGGCTATAAATAGAGCTCTAATCAAAGTTGTTTTTCATCTTGGAATGAGTGTAAAGTTACTATAGTGAGATTGTAACTCTATCTTGTTCTAAGCTCAAACATTTATAAAATTTTTGCACTTTTACAATTCCTTGCAATTTACTTTATTGTTCTTTACATTTCTGCACTTTACTTTTCCGCAAATTTACAATTCTTGTCATTTACTTTCTTGCCTTTACAATTCATGCAATTAATATTTTGTCAAGTGTCTACAATGAACTCTTGTGAGTAGACTACTCTAGTCTTGGGATTATTGGAAAAGTCTATTGACTCGATCCTAATCAAACCAAGCCTAGACTCTATTTTATTAAAAATCATTTTCCTATCTAATCTTATCGTTTTTAAACTCAATAGCAAGTGTTGAACGAAGTACCGAACGGAGAAGTTCAACAACTACTATTTCATCATTTCAAATATCAAGTGAAGTATCGAACGAAGAAGCTTGATATTGGAACAAATGAGATTTGACAAGGCATTGTAAAGCTTGATGGGAACACCCTAAATGAGTAGTTTTACAATGTCTTGAGGCCATAAGGTTCGTACTTAATGGGTCTCATATAGCAATCAACCATGAGAATAGGCGTGGTTGCTATTGGGATACATTCATGTATTTCGAAAGGAAACATGAATTACCTTAGAGAATCTTGTCTTTGGAAAATAGATTAAATATAGAATAGAGATATAGGCTTGACCGTTTAAGATTCTGTCATTAGATATACCAATAATCTCAAGATATTTTTTATTATATAAAACCTAACCAAAAAAACATTCTCCAACTCAAAATTATAACTTGTTCAGCTAACATACTTTGAAAACATAATCGGTACTTACTAAACTACACGTGGATCGATATTTTTACTACGCGATATTAACCGTGCACTTGCGAATGGCGACAACAAAGTTAGATTAGAAGAGCCTCCAGAAAAAGCATTACGTGAAGGTGAGAAAAACACACACACAAGAAGGGGGGGTTGAATTGTGTGACTCAAAAACTTGTTCTTTTCTTTTCAAATCCTTAACACAAGTTCAGAACCAGGTTCTGAACTGTGATCAGAAGTATATGCAGCGGATAACAAGTTAAAAGGAGAATGAAAGAGAGAGACACACAAGATTTATACTGGTTCCTTCTCAATGTGAGAAGTAGTCCAGTCCCCTTGTTTTCCAACAAGAGAGTTCCACTATAATCAGTTCTGATTACAAATGCTCAACCACTAAGGAAGAGACTTCCAGTTGCTCAATCACAAAGAAAGAGGCTTCTATGCTCAACCACCAAGGAAGAGGCTTCCAATGCTCAAGACACTAAGTCAAGAGACTTCCCAATGCTCAAGACACTAAGTCAAGAGGCTTCTGACTCAGACCACAAAGGAATGAGGTTACAAATGCTCAGTATACAGACTGAGACTTTAAGGACCAAACTGGTTTACAAGTAAAGGAGTTTGGGATGAACACTTGGTAAAATATCAGAGGTGTTCTCTTAATACAACACATGTTAAGACTCTCAACCTTAAGAAATTCTAAGTTACAAGACTGAGGAATTTCTAAGAATTTTTTGAACTTGACAGCAAAACAGAGCAGGGTTCAGCAATTTGATTTCAAGAGTCTTAGACAATTTCTTCTTCAAATCTTCTTCCTTTTATAGATGAAATATAGCTGTTGAAGATTTGCTTGATTTGAGGAAAGAGCCGTTGCAATTGAGTTAGGATTTCTGCAAATGTGTGCTGCACTTTTTCAAACAAAACAGAGCAGCAGCCATTTTTGCAATGGCCTACCTTAAAAGCTGGAGAATGTTTGGGTCAGGGAGACAACTGTTCCATTGAGTTGCTCTGACACATCCAGGCATTAAATGCGCACAGTGCTGGTCACTTTCCAAGTCACATCAGCTTCAGAAGCTTCTGTGTGAACAGTGCATCAGAAGCTGCTGCATCAGAAGCTGCCTTGTACGGATCAGAAGCTGGCTTCAAACGTTGACTCTGCGTTGACTTCTTCAGAAGCACCCAGGCTTCAGAAGCTGCCTTCAGACTCAGAAGCTGCACTTCAGGACCACTTCAGAAGCTCTCAGTTCAGTACCACTACTTCAGGAGCACTTCTTCAGACCCAGTTTCCTTCTAGCTTTGCAACATTGCTTCTTAGCTTTCCTTCCTTGCTCTAAGCTTGTTCTTCCATAACCATCTTTGATAATTAATCATAAAGCACATGGTTCTGAAGGCACTTGAACAAAGCATTAGCAAATAACCAATTTTCTATTTAACACTTTGTTATCATCAAAACCATAAAGAGAGATATGTTTAACACATGAATGTTTCAACAATCTCCCCTTAATTTATAAGAGATTTGTTAAACACATTTTGTTCCAACAATCTCCCCCTTTATGATGATGACAAACATAAGTATTAAATCAGAAAATTGTTGTTAACTTAATTAACAAGTTAACTACAGGGTGTGAGGTTTGTAAGCTCCCCCTGAGTCTGATCCAAGTTAATTAAGTTCAGTTAAAAACACAAATGTGAAAATTTCAGAATTGTTGTTAAGTTTAATTAACAATCTGACTTCAGGAGAGGTTTGTAAGCTCCCCCTGATTCTTATCCATGTTAATTAAGCTTAACTTAAAACAATATAGTAAAATTATCACTCAGAATTCAAAATGACTTGTTGACTTCAGGTTCTGAGGTTTGTAAGCTCTCCCCCTAAGTCTGATAATCCACAGGATGAGTTTTGTAAGCTCCCTGAGTCTTATCCAAGTTATTTTAAATTCAATTTACTCATTAAGAGTAATGTATCTCACAGAATGTATCAAAGCCAGACTTACAATACAGAGTTCTCATAAGTTAGATTCAATCAGTATCAGAGCTTTAACTAATCAGTATCAGATCTTAACTAATCAGGATCAGAGCTTTAACTTATGTTCAGAGCCTCAGGCTTTAATACCTTTTACTCCCCTTTTATAAGTTAATATACTGACAGAATTTTAACTTATATTTGAGCTCAGGTGCTTTAATACTTGTTTTACTTTCTCCCCCTTTTGTCATCAACAAAAAGTTTTACTTACTCCCTCAACACAGAAAATTTCTCTCCCTTTGTCAAGAGAGTTTGAAAGCATCTGTATCAGAGCAGAAAAGGATTTTAAAAGAGTTTGAAAACATGTATCAGAGCAGTTCAATCTCCCTCTTTTTAAAGAGTTTGAAAACATTTCAAAAGGTTCAGAACAAATCGGAGGGGGGTTGAACAATTTGTGAGATATTTATGCAATCATATGAATAATCAAGCATCAAGGATGAGCATCAGAGCATACTTGGTTTTCAATGAGTATATGACTTGCATTAAAAATAGAATGTTGTTCAGAAGCAGAAAAGGTTTAGAGCTTCTGATCAGATCATTCTGTGTTCAGACATGGTTTGTTCAGTATAACTTTATTCAGTATCAGAGCAAAACAACCAAATTGTGTTCAGTATCAGAGCAAAACATACAAGAAAGTATCAGAGCAGATCTGAGCTAGTTTAAAGAAAATAGTTCAGATCAGAGCAGGTCTAACTCATTTTTAAAGCAAAAATTTTTCAGATTAAAGACCAACTGATAGGTTATATCAGATCTTGATACCAATTGAGGATTTTATCTCAGAGTCTGATACCAAAAATACAGTTTTAATGCTGCTGAACTTGTATCAGAACCTGATTTCAAAATATGAAGATTTAACTCAGAGTCTGATACCAAAATACATTTCAGTGCTGATACCAAGATAAAATAAGTTCTAAAAGCTGAACATGTCTGAAACACTTTGAGCATTAAAAAAAATGTGTCTGTGCTAAACAATTTGAAAACAGACTGATATCAATAGAAAATTGTTTATCAAACAATTTTAACATTGAATATCAGAGCAGAAAATCACATTTTTAAATTGATGACTTTGGGAGGATTAGAGTATAAACTTTCAAAGCTTTAATCATCATTGCCCATAGTCATACTTATCAGATTCTGACCAACATTAGATTCTTATCAGATTCAGAAGTCAGAAAATCCAGGTTCTGATCCTTCAGACTCTGAAATTTTTCAGGCTTAACTTTCTTCAAACTCTCAGAAGGTGAGTGTTTAATAAGTCTTAGCTTATGATAAACTCTGAATCAAGGATTTCATTCAGATTCAAGCACATTTTCAAGAGATAAAATGCATGTTCAGATTCTTTTTAATAAAATTGAATCTTTCTTCTGTTAGAGGTTTTGTGAATATGTCAGCCCATTGATGATCAGTATCAATGAACTGAATATCTAAAACACCCTTCTGAACATAATCTCTTATAAAATGATGTTTAATTTCTATGTGCTTGGCTCTAGAATGCAGAATTGGATTTTTAGACAGACATATTGCAGCAGTATTATCACAATAAATAGGAATATTATCTGCATGAATCTGATAATCCTCTAATTGATGTTTCATCTAGAGCAGTTGTGTGCTACAACTTGCAGCTGAGATGTATTCTGCTTCTGCTATTGACAAAGCAATGGTTGCTTGTCTCTTGCTGGCCCAGGATATCAGATTCTCACCAAGAAACTGACAGTTTCCACTGGTGGATTTTCTTTCAATCCTGTCCCCAGCATAGTCAGCATCACAGAATCCAACTAGCTTGTAATTTAGAGATTTCTTATACAGAAGTCCCAAATTAGTTGTTCCTTTCAGATACCTAAAGATTCTCTTGACAGCAGTCATATGAGATTCTCTAGGATCTGACTGGAATCTAGCACACAGACATACACTAAATAAAATATCTGGCCTAGAAGCAGTTAAGTATAGGAGAGAACCTATCATACCTCTGTACAGCTTCTGATCTACTTTAGAGCCATTGTCCTCTTTGCTTAAGGTGCAGGTGGGATGCATAGGTGTTGTCATCAGTTTGCAATCATCCAGCTGGAACTTCTTCAGAAGCTCCTTGGTGTATTTTGACTGATGAACATAAACACCATCTTTGCATTGGTTGATTTGAATTCCCAAGAAGAATTTCAGCTCACCCATCATGCTCATTTCAAATTCATCCTGCATTAACTTAGAAAATTCCTTGCAAAGGGAGGCATTAGTAGAACCAAATATGATATCATCCACATATATTTTCACAATTAAGATTTCTTTCTTAACAGTTTTCCTAAAAAGTGTATTATCAACTTGACCTCTTACAAAATTATTTTTAATTAAGAAGTTGCTTAGCCTTTCATACCAAGCTCTGGGAGCTTGTTTCAGACCATACAAAGACTTCTTAAGTTTAAAAACATGATTTGGATATTTAACATCTTCAAAACCAGGAGGTTGTTTTACATACACTTCTTCAGAAATTACACCATTTAAGAAGGCACTCTTAACATCCATTTGATATAAGATGATATCATGATTAACAGCATAAGAAAGAAGTAACCTGATTGCTTCCAGTCTTGCTACTGTAGCAAAAGTTTGTGTAATCAATTCCTTCTTGCTGGTTGTACCCTTGATCTACTAATCTAGCCTTGTTTCTGATCACTTCTCCTTGTTCATTGAGCTTGTTCCTGAACACCCATTTTGTTCCAATGATGTTCTTCTGATCAGGTTTTGCAACAAGATCCCATACATCATTCCTTTGAAACTGGTTCAGCTCTTCTTGCATTGCTACAATCCAACCATCATCAGCAAGTGCTTCATCAGCAGTTGTAGGCTCAATCATGGATAGCAGGCCAAGCATAGACTCATTCTGAGAGACACACAAGATTTATACTGGTTCCTTCTCAATGTGAGAAGTAGTCCAGTCCCCTTGTTTTCCAACAAGAGAGTTCCATTATAATCAGTTCTGATTACAAATGCTCAACCACTAAGGAAGAGACTTCCAGTTGCTCAATCACAAAGAAAGACGCTTCTATGCTCAACCACCAAGGAAGAGGCTTCCAATGCTCAAGACACTAAGTCAAGAGACTTCCCAATGCTCAAGACACTAAGTCAAGAGGCTTCTGACTCAGACCACAAAGGAATGAGGTTACAAATGCTCAGTATACAGACTGAGACTTTAAGGACCAAACTGGTTTACAAGTAAAGGAGTTTGGGATGAACACTTGATAAAATATCAGAGGTGTTCTCTTAATACAACACAGGTTAAGACTCTCAACCTTAAGAAATTCTAAGTTACAAGACTGAGGAATTTCTAAGAATTTTTTGAACTTGACAGCAAAACAGAGCAGGGTTCAGCAATTTGATTTCAAGAGTCTTAGACAATTTCTTCTTCAAATCTTCTTCCTTTTATAGATGAAATATAGCTGTTGAAGATTTGCTTGATTTGAGGAAAGAGCCGTTGCAATTGAGCTAGGATTTCTGCAAATGTGTGCTGCACTTTTTCAAACAAAACAGAGCAGCAGCCATTTTTGAAATGGCCTACCTTAAAAGCTGGAGAATGTTTGGGTCAGGGAGACAACTGTTCCATTGAGTTTCTCTTACACATCCAGGCATTAAATGCGCACAGTACTGGTCACTTTCCAAGCCACATCAGCTTCAGAAGCTTCTGTGTGAACAGTGCATCAGAAGCTGCTGCATCAGAAGCTGCCTTGTACGGATCAGAAGCTGGCTTCAGACGTAGACTCTGCGTTGACTTCTTCAGAAGCACCCAGGCTTCAGAAGCTGCCTTCAGACTCAGAAGCTGCACTTCAGGAGCACCACTTCAGGACCACTTCAGAAGCTCTCAGTTCAGTACCACTTCTTCAGGAGCACTTCTTCAGACCCAGTTTCCTTCTAGCTTTGCAACATTGCTTCTTAGCTTTCCTTCCTTGCTCTAAGCTTGTTCTTCCATAACCATCTTTGATAATTAATCATAAAGCACATGGTTCTGAAGGCACTTGAACAAAGCATTAGCAAATAACCAATTTTCTATTTAACACTTTGTTATCATCAAAACCATAAAGAGAGATATGTTTAACACATGAATGTTTCAACAATCTCCCCTTAATTTATAAGAGATTTGTTAAACACATTTTGTTCCAAAATTACGTTCCGGTAGGGGAGCCGATGCGTCATGCTGCTCAGGCTCCTCATGATGCTCAACCTGGTAGTACTCCTCCTGAGTAGGGTTGTGGTAGTACTCCTCAGTGGAATTGTAGTTTTGGTTTTGAGAAGGGTCAACAAACCTGGGACGTACTCGTGTGTGAGGTCCCATCCCCATCATTCTTATGCTCCCATCCCCGTTTAGGCATAATGTTTGCCGCCTGCCTCTCTTTGCATAGTCTACCGGTCATGGTCTCCCTGCCTAGCCTGCGCCTATTAGCCATATCTACACAACATAAAAAGTAAACAAAAACAAAAAATCAATGAAAAACTCATTCAAGCATTTCATCAAACACTTGGAGTGAAAAATATAGATTCTTGATTTACTATGCTATTTAAATTTTTAAGCAACCACTTGAACTTAAACCTAGTCTAAACAACATTGACAACCAAAACATTCAAATATGTGATCGGAAAGTAACCAAAAAATCAATTATTTCTACAACCCTAACAGTAACATTTTACCAATTTTTTTTTTAATTTAAAAAAGCACCATATAAAACTAACAATGTGAATACAAGGGATTTGAACACTTGTTATATACTTGATAACTTGCTTGCATTTGAAGAAAAAATTGAATGGAGATTAGTTTGGGTGAATTTGGAGCTAGTTTGATGAGTTTTTGTGTTTTGTAATAAAACCATAATGCAACGGCAGTTAACTGCCGTTGAAAAAAGAGCGAACGACAGTTAACTGCTGTTGGAGACAATTTTGTCATTCTTGAGTGGCTGGGAGAAAATTTGAAAGCCTAAAGAGCAATTTTCAAGAGTATTTATAGTAACCATTTACGCGAATGATACCATTTACACCCTAAAAGAAGTAAATATATTATAATTTTTTTTTGGTAAAGTCTATATGAAGCCTATATGAATTTGTATTAAGCCTATAAAGCCTAAAAGAAGTATATTATAATTTTTTTTTTCTTCACTATTCTCTCTCACTTAAAATTTGTATTAAGCCTATATGAATTTGGGCCGGACTTGAATGATACTTGTTAAATAGTTCCTCTTAGAATGTTTCTCTTTAAACCCTCCAATATCTTTAAGGCTCCCTAAATTCACATTTGATAATTATCTATCGGATGTAATGTTTATTTAACGAGTTATCTCTCGGACGTGCGTTTGACAGGAGAAAACGTACATCTGGTAGATAACAACCGAATGTGTATTAGGGTGCCTTAGAGATATTAGGGGTCTAAAGAGAAACGCTAAAATAAGAATTAGGCCTAAAAAGATCAGGACCATTTCTGAGATTTTGGTAGCCTAGGGCGAATCTACAATTTGGGCATAACTAAAAAGTATATAAAATTTGATTTTTCAAAGCGTGAAAGTAATTTGCATGAAGATGATCCCTCGAAAAAATTGCTTGAAGATAATAGTTTTTTTTATCACGTTAAGAAATAATTTAATAAAAGTCAAACTTCATACAAAAACGTTGAATTTTTTATTTAATATCCAAACAATCATTCAAAATAATTTCTACGAGCATTTCTAAATGGAAAGTAACAAATAATTGTGTCTACATCAATATGTTCTATCATATATTCTCTATACATAAAATGGCTAAACCATTCAATCTTTTTTCTAAAATTAACGGTGTCAAGTAGTTTTTCAATAAGTTTAACTTTGAATTTTTTTTTTCTGCAAATGTAACGGTCACCGACATAATTAAGTGAATTCGATAAGCAATTGAAACATTTGGATAACAATATGCGGCTTTGATAAACACAAGATCTTTTAGAATTTAAGTATCTTTTTTGTTTTGGCCTTAATATACCTTTATGTTATTTTGTGACCCGAATTTTAAACTTATTTTTTGAGGCCTAGGACGGTCACCCTCCTCGCACTGCTTCAGATACGGTCCTGAAAAAGATACTTAACAAGTGTATCTCTAGAAATAGTTAAATACTCCATCATTCTTTTGGTTTTATAGTCCTCATGTGAGATTTATTGATGAAATGGCAGGAGGCGAAGTTACTAGATGAATTAGTGTATTTATTTATTTTTGTACGATTGGTGTTGATAGGTGGTCTTTGTAAAGCAAATTCCATGACAAGGTGTCTTATGTTAATATTGGTGGTTGAAACAGAGGTTTTAACAAGTATATGCTTCAATCGTCTTCCTCATCAATATTTTTAGGATGTAGGATTGACACGTTTGATTTTAACATATTTATAGGCAGATAAACCAGATAACTGACTGGTTTACGGATTACGCTCTCTATCTATCCATAGATACTTATGTATTTATTCATCCATCTTAAAGTTGTATTAACCTTTTATGGCATGATATTGATGGAGTTTATTTCAATCGCTGAGTCCTTTAGTAATTTGGCCTAAAAGCCTCTCTATTACTAAAAAAAAAACATGTATTTGAAGTTTCTATTACTGTACTTACTATAAATGTTGACTCTAGTACATCTAACATGTGCTATATTTCAGCTTTCAATCATTTAATAAATTCTTTTACAATAAATGTGGTAGATTCTTTTGGTATGATGATCTTAGTGGTTTTGGTGTTGGTCCAAGGTGGAGTTATATGATATTAAAATAAGACACAACGTAGTATGATATCAACATCAGTAGCTAGATCGTACATACTCCTATGAGATATTGAAATTGATCAAGTTATTGGAAACTGAAAACTATGTTAAGAAAACTAAAAAAGTTTAATAATAAAACAATCTCATGTCTGGCATAGATAACTCACTTGATAAGTTAAACTAACAAAGTTTACTAATAAAACAATTGATTGTTTCTTTTCTTACTTTATGAGGTTCTCGAACATCCTATGCAGTTTGGATTGTAAAATCCGAACTGCATAAAAATCCCATAAAACCTCCAGAAACACGTTGAAATATTTTGGATTTTAGAATTCGAATAGGGCGAACGAGAAACTTATAGGGTGAAAAAAGTAATGGTCTAAAACAATTTCATGTCTGACATAGATAGCTCAGTTGATAAGTTAAAGGACATTGAAAAAGATTAAAAAATGAGGTTCTGATTTCAAACTCTAAAAACTAACATAACTACTAAATTAATAAAATCTATCCACATAGATCAAACAACACCCTATATAATAACATCTATCTTTTGGTCAAATGGTCTAGTGGCTGGATTCATACACTTTAAATGTGGAAAAATGAAAAAAAATCGGGGTTCGAACCTTGACCCCTATATATTATTGTCCTTGTAATTATCAAATCAACTAAGTTGTACTTAATTGACAAAATAACATCTATCTATGAAGAAGATAGACATTATAAATGCTTAATCTCATCTCATATTCAAACAGATGACACAAACATATCAAACTATGAGTTATGATATTTGAACATAAAAAATTAGACATCTTATAAAATCAAGCGTTAATTTGGTTGAGAGAAAATATTATTATAAAAATCTCATGAGTTGTTTTTAGTGTGGTTTTATAAATTGTTCAAATGTTGATGTTCAAATATCAATACTCTTAAACTAGTAGTTATCCTTGAGCTATTCCTAAATTTTACAGCAAAAAAAGTTATATAAATTAAATGAATAATAAACCTTTTAAAATAAACATCTCACTTTATAAATGTTGGTTCATAGAAACAAAAATAAAAAAATAAAAAATAAAAAATAACAAACAACTGTTAATCTAATAGTATCAAATACAGACATGTTATTTGTTTCCATCTTAAAAAGAGAGTATATAACCTATTTCTGATCATTGCTAAAACCACCGAGATCATGGCAAATAACAACTAGAAATACTACAACTGTGCAAATGCAGTGAAAGTAACATATGAGAAGTATTTGAAGGGTGGAAAGAAAATTTTGAAGATTTCTTCAATGTTTGTATCCTACCAAAAAAGGCCTTAGAAAACTTCCGAAAATCATTCGGTGGCGACGGGATTTTGTTTAAATACGCTAGACCGGCCGCCACCTCTTCCTCTCCCTTGGTGATAACCTTCTCCACGTCCGCCGGGACCACGACCTCTAATAGGAAACTCACCTCGGTTTCCATGGTCGTTTCGCCCAAAGCCCCGACCACCACCGAAATTCCCACGACCTCTGAAAGAATCATTTCGAAATCCACTTCTTCCGGATGGAAACCTAGGTCTTCCAATACCGCCGGTGCCACCGCCAACTGAAACAGAGCAACTAAAATTGTTAACTTCCATAGAACTCCTTTGCCAACCAAAACAGCCAATAACAACAGATTTGTTACCGATTATATAAAATAAAAGGTTATTTTAGTATTCAATAATTTACAAATTAAATTTTAGCTATTTTTAAGAAAAACAGAAACTATTTTGTGTTTATCTACTGTAATAAAATCACTTTTTTCAAAAAAAAACTTAAAAGAATTTTATTTTTAAGAAAAGCTACTCAAAAACAGCTTCTCATTTGAGGCCGTTTTAAAAAAAACAGATTATCATTTTTAAAAATAAGCCGCAACAATGAATGACATTGATGTTAGTTAGTTTCAAATTACCTCGGGCAGTGGTTCTCTTTATCTCAACTACAGCTTGACGCCCCCCAATAGCAATAGGTGAAGCCTGAATATTTTCACATTAAATCAGAAGAAACGAAATGAGAAAAAAGACGATGGAAGTTTTCCGCAAACACAAATCATTCCTGGCAGAACTAGAACTAGCTATTACAATGTAGCAATTATCTTTCTTCCTTAAGGACTTGGAATAGTGGAATGAATAAATCACTTATTTGAAGATGATGTAACTAGATGAGCATGCAATAATTTATAAGCTGCTTGCATATAAACTAGAACACACTAAAGAAAAAATATGAACACACCAACAGTTATGTAACTTATGTTAGATAATTGTATCAAGATGTTCCTATGTTCCCATCTCAAGACTACATCATGAATATAAGACACACTTAGGTATGTTTTTGTAGTTTTGATAGATTTAGGGACTATTGTGACAGCGCCTCACGCATTCAAGAACCAGAACGATTGTTTACTCGTTTTATTCCAGATAGAAGGATACTTAGTCCTTCTAAGTGCTTCAACATGTCCAACCAACAAGTTGGCACTTTTATTAAAGAGTAATGGAAAACAACTGTGAGTTCTATTGTATATGTTAGGGGAAAAATCATTTTTAACAGGAACAGAAACACACCCATATTTCAGCCAAAAAAGGATAAAATACACCAATTGTTCTTGAACAACTAGCCAAAAAGCACCCAGTTGAAAGGATTTTATAGATGGATTACACACCAAGATGTGTACTGTCCCACAATTGTCTAAAGAATAATACTACTTTCTACGAAGGACAGATCAACGAAAACAAACAATTGCACTAATCTCCACCCATTATGATATCCTCCAAAACCAAAATTATGTTATTTTAATATCAAAAATAATAATCTGTAACTGCCACTTTGTCTCTATCATGAAATTCGTTGTTTCAATCTTCCATGTTAAATAGTATCATTGTTGTCTAAACTCCAATACAATTTTCTTTTTCTTTTTCTTTTATGACTCTTAAACAAAATATAAAGATGTTTCAGGATTTATTTATTATCCACACATGATCCTTATACTTAAGAAAATATCATTTATATCATTTGAGAATTAACACACTCCCTAGAGTAAGAAGAATACATGGAAGTTTTAAATAAGTTATATAATATATAAATTTTATCATGATTTTATGTTGCCATCCATTGGAAACAGTGGCAGATTCATGAATTATATAACTACATCCAATTTGAAATTAGCCTTCAAACTTAAATGCAGCTCCAACATAAAAATATGTAACTTGCATGATTAACTACTAAAATTATAGCAATCTAAGGCATCCACTAATGAAGATCATACCTGAATTGCATTATTCATTGAATTTACTGATAGGTATTCAACAAAGCCGAAACAGTATCCCTGCTGCTGCAAAGACAGACACACATAATTTCCAGAAAAACTTTATTAGGATTGAAGAAACAACATAAAGGGTAATTTGACTAATTCATTGACATCATAATTACCTTATTATTTCTGACTTGGATGCATCCTGGCTTGATCGGTCCAAATTTCTGAAACTCTGTTTCCAACTGAGCAACCGTAACATTTAACGGCAAATTTCGAATGTAAATGGAGTGTCCCTCGACTGTTAAAAACAGAAGCAGACATATTTTATAGCAAAATATTTTGGTTTTGTTGCAAGTAACAACTTCAAGACTTCAAAAATTAAAAGATGTGCTGCATTAAATTAATTTTTTTTGACTTTGAACAACAACCAAAGTGCCAACGTAGGTTGGTTCAGTTGGTAAGGAATTGACTAAGATCCCACAAGGACCTAGGTTTAAATCCTGGTGCTCGTGTGAGAACCTTGTTAGTTAATGATATATAAGTACCTCTTTAAGTGCTCTCTGAGCCTTGGGGCTTTTCTTGGCCCTGGTGAACCCAAGAATCCAATTTACCTAAACTTTTCTAGATAAAAAAACAAAGCACACAAGTTGAAACAAAAAAACACATACCTTCATCATAACTATCATTACTTTCAGGGTTGCCAACATTATCCGGTGCTGCATCAGGCACTGCAGCAGATTCTACTGACTCAACTACTTTGCTTTCAGTTCTGTTGGTCGCCTTCTTTACAGTATTAGTTGGCACATTCTTTACAGTTTTAGTTGGCACATACACTTTAGCCGGTACCAAATTTCCTTTTGGGACTTTAACCTGCAACAAACTAATAAGCTTCAAAGCTTAAACAAAAACAGGGCTTGGAAGTGAAAGATTTATGGCAATACTGACAATCGATGCATAAGACTTCTTTGGAGCATCATCTTGAGACAGAGAGGTGATTTCAGCTGCCTGAGAATCATCATTCTCATTTGACTGAAAATCAGGTTCTACGGTGTCTTCATTTTCGGCAACTATCTGCGTTTCATGATGGTTAGAAGGCTCATAAGCATTCTCAGCAACAATTTGGCGTTCTTTCACAAGAGAATTTGCAGGGTCCAGTGGAGAAGGATCAGCAATGTGAATTGGTTCTGTAAAGAAACGTTATCAGCATAAATAAAAATCCTGAACAATTTCTGTCACGGAAGAAACATTTATTTTGTAATAAACTTGCCTGGTTCTGAGGTTACAGTAACAGCAATTGGCCCATCATCTCCATTAACTGGATGCGGTTCTGAAGGTTCAGGGTCTTCTACATACCTAAAAACATCATTCAGAACGAAAAAGCCGTTATCTTGTGGAGCAAGGAAGAATGACTGTGCAAATTTTCTTCTCAAGTTATCCTTTCCAGTCAAGCATCCGGTCACAAGCACAGTCACTCCTTCCTTGTGCGAAATTTGAGCATCTGCGGTCTTAATCTCTGCTTTAAATTCCTTAAAATTTAGCGAAAGAATCTTCTCGTTAATGCCCTGCACCATAAAAAGACAGTGATTCCCCAATTAGAGATGAATTCCCTAAACTTTTTTAAAAAGATTTAGAGTCAACGGTTTTGAATAAGGAAACTTACTTTCATGGTTGTAACTGATGTCATAACACCATTGGAATCAGGCCGGCTTATCACACTAGACTCCTGGTAAAACCGATAGACTAACTCCGGAGAATGGTGAAGAATATGGTAATACTGCTCAACAAATGCATTACCAACCATTTCGGGACTGGGAGTAGTTGGAGGAGTAGCTGTTTGCAGGGCCATCTGTCAAAAACCAACTGATTAATATTTGAAACTTGAGAATATTTAGATACACTTAAACTTGAGAACATTTACATATAAAATTGTAGCAACTGGGTGCCTATTCAAAGACTTGGTTTTTGTTAGAACGAGTCACTTAATACGAAAAGGCTTTTGTTGTTCTTCTGGAGCACATAAATTAACTTGGTTAATGAAACATAATCGGCTATACATAGTTTGAGGGGAATCAATATGGTTACACCTAGTAGCCAATCCTACACTTATTATGCATCAAGCAACTAATCCCTGATTATCAATATGTAATTTCATGGCCACCTGAGGAAATTAACATAAATAAAAAACGTTCGTTGGGTCCCGGGGCTCAACACAGCAAGGGAAAGCCCAAGGGCCAGAGCTTACAGATAGGTAATTACATATTACCCACCGAGGTCCTCACATCGGTTACAAGATTCGAACACAGGTCCTTGTGGGATCTGAATTGAATCCTTACTAACCTACGTTGGTATATTACATACAATCTGTAACCAATTTTGCATACAAATTCAATGGAAGAAGAACATCACACACATATTGCAGACCCATCATATTGATGGACTATTAGTTAACTAAACATAAATTGATAATCCTGTAAAAAAAACATAAATTGATAATAATCTCACTCATGTAACTAAAAACAATTCAAAATATTATAAGAGGTACTTGTTCGAGAAACTTGGAGAGAAACAATCTAAGTTGTCGAGCACAAAAAAAATAAAACATCACAGAAAAGGACAACAAAGCAACAATCATTTTCATAATGAGGTGAGATCACCCTAATTTTATCTTACATGAATCAACCAATACACACACTACAACAAAAACACAAGAATCAACATATCTGTTTGTATCATGTCACCACACTAGTATCATTACAATACCTTAAGCCGATCTATGTTACAAATCAAACACCATCAATTTGACAAAAACTGAACCAAACAACATACTCAATGAAAAATTTCGAACATTGAAACATAAAAAAAAAAAAAAAAAACTTCAGAAACAAACACTCTTCTACTAAGAAAAAACTTCACAATTTTTTGTTTAAGCAACTAAACGGTGATTATCAGCATGGTTACACTAGTTGTCAATGCTAAATTTATTATGCTCAAGCAAATAACCCCTGATTATCAATAATTAATTACATGGCATCCTGTGAATAGTAAGTGTTGTCAAATATGGGCTATAGGAGTGCCATAGCCCTGTAGCATAGCATAATTTGAACAAAGTGCTATTTCTTGTGATCAATGATTGACAACACTACATACAATCTTTAAACAATTTTTCATACAAATTCAATGGAAGAAGAGCACCACATACTTATTACAGACCCATCTTATTGCTGCCCTATTTGTTAACTAAACATAAATTGATAATAATCTCACTTACATAACTAAAAAAATTCAAAATAAAATAAATAAATCGCGTCTGCTCCCTCGTGAGAGGAACTTTTTAGAGAAACTTAGGGAGAAAATTCCAAGTTATCTAACTCAAAAAAATAAAATAAAAGACATCAAAGAAAAAGACAACAAAGCAACACTCATTATCATAATGAAGTGAGATCAACCAAATTTCATTTATCATATGAATTCAAAAACCCTATTTGTATCCCCGAACTAGCCTCATAACAATACCCTAGATCCCAAAGAGAAACAAAAATCTCAATTCTAAACCCTAAACCGACCTAAGGTACAAATCAACCAACACCCACTTGAGTTCACTGCTCACATAAACAGAATCCATCAACATACACATTGAAAAATTCAATCTTTGACAACAAAAAAACTCAAGAAACAAATTAACAAACACACTTCACTTCAGCCACTACCTTACAATCACTAAACAGCCACAGAAACAATCCATAATGTCTGATAATTACTAAGTGAAAAAATCAATTTTTTGAACCATTAACGTAAAACGGGAATGGCCTATTCGTGAGATTCGAAGTCAGGTCCTCACACTGACGGACTGTCTTAACTACACAAATTGATAATCTTGTAATAAAAAAGATAATTTGATAATAATCTCACTCAAATAACTAAAAAAAATTCAAAATAAAATCGTGTCTGCTCCCTCGTACGAGGAACTTTTTAGAGAAATTTAGGGAGAACAAAATCTAAGTTATCTAACACAGAAAAAAATAAAAGGCATCACAGTAAAAGACAATAAAGCAACAGTCATTCTCATAATGAAATGAGATCACCCTAATTTTATCATATGAATCACCCTAATTTTATCATATGAATGAATCAACCAATACCAACATTTCAACAAAAATACAAGAATTAAAAACTCTATTTATAATCACCAAACTAGCCTCATTACATTACATTACATTAACCTAGAATCCAAAAATAATAAAAAATTTCAAACCTAAAACCCTAAACCGACTTATTATACAAATCAAACAACACCCATTTCACAGAAACTTAATCAATCAACATACACAATGAAAAATTCAAACTTCAAAATTAAAAAACAAAAACATCATAAACAAATTAACAATCACACTTCACTTCAACCACTATATCACACTCACTAAACTGTCCCATAAACAATCCATAATGTCTGATCATTACTAACCGAAAAAACCAATTTTTTGAACAATTAACGTAAAATGGGAATGACCCATTTATGAAAATTAATGAATTGGTCAAAAGGGTAATAAGAAAAATAAATAAAAAACAAAAATTTGATAAAAAAAATGAAGACCCAATTGAGAGAAAAGTGAGAAAATGAAAATGTGAAGTACCAGAGGAATGTGTTGATGTTGATTTCGGTTGAAGGGTTGTTGTGATCGCGTTGGAAGAGTGAGTGTTGTGTTGAGAAACAGTGAAGTGTGAAGAAGAGACCAAAGGGAACAGTTTCCGCACAGAAATAAGGGGAAGTGTGTGCGAAAGGTACTTGTGATTGTGATGAGTGAGTGAAGAAAACTTGATGGTGGGTCTGGTTTTTTTATATACGGTTCTTTTGGTTCATTGCTTGTTGTGAAAGTGCGATTAAAGTGCTCCAGGTTCGGTTTAGATCGATTTTAAGACAAAAATGATTTCGTTGAAAAGATGTTAGAACTTAAGTATAAGAGTAGACTCTAACACAAACGATTACTTCTTTCGGTCTTAATTATAAATAACTTTTCACTTTTTTGATTCATTGAATAAATACATCGTTTAATCAATCAACTTAAAAAAGTAAAAAGTTACTTATTATTGGGATCAGAGAGAGTACTTCCTTAGATCATTACTATACCAATTTTTATTTATTCAACGTGACACTATTAACATAAGAGCATAATAGCATATAGTATGGTTGGTTCGATGGATTATTTATTACTTCATCTGTCCTTTTTTATAAGAACATTCTAACAAAATTCAAGGTATTAAGAAAAATTGAAATAATAAATTTTTCTGAAATTCGTATGACTATTAATAAATTACTCTTCGTGTGAGTGTGTGTCTCTCGTTCTATATGTATGTATGCATTCATGATAAATAATTTGAGAAAAAAAATTAGGAAAGAGGACGTTTGATTTGAGATCGAGGGAGTATGTAAATTTGGTTTTGACTTTTAATGTCAAAAAGAATGAGTCACTGTGTGTTTGGTTCAACTTTGGATAGAATTGATTCTGACAGAATTGATTTTGAGAGAATTGATTTATGTTTGGATACAATAATGTAGAATTGATTAAACAAAATGGATGTTGTTTGGATAGTTTTGATCACAATTGTTTTTGAATGTATAATTACTAAAATGGACATAGCTAAATACAAATAAATGGACATAGTAGAATATATATGTAGATCAATACTAAATTTAGATATATTATTTAATTTAAATAAATACATTTTTCTATATATTAATTTAACAAATAATAAATACGATCATTGAACCAAATTTTTTTGACAAAATATTTGTTCTATGTATTTTATATTTTTTTGATAAAATATATTCAAGTTAAATAATAATAGAGCTGGTTGCCAAAAATGATAAAATATAGCATAAAAGAAAAAATACAGTAAATCTGAACGGAAAAACCGTAAAGAAAAATCCAAAACTTGGTAACTTATGACCATAAATATTTTCTGAGGCTAATTCGGTTCGTTAAATTTTTTTGAGTAAATTTGGTTCATCAAATTAAATACAAACCAAAAAGAAGAAGAATTGATAAAGGACAATAAAGGAAAATAATCGGTTGTAATAATTAAAATAGAAAATTTAATGGAGAATTGATTCTAGTTAACTCAAAAGTTAAGAATTGTAGCTTCAACTAGAATTGCTTTTGGAGAAAAGAATTGTTTTTGTAAAACTGAACCAAACATGTGAGAAATTGATTTTTTCAATTTTGAGGCTGTAGAAGTGATTATGAACTAAGAAAAAGCTGAACCAAACAAAGCACTGAGTGGCTTTGTGAAGTGGAACCAATTATGAAGTACGTGCGCTAGTTAACTTAAAGACATGAGTTGCATAGAATTGGTCACGTGTGAAACTAGTTTGATTGAGATTTATTGATTATGATTAATTGTAAAAAAAAAAAAAGGAATTTATTGATGATGATTAACTTGGACAAATTAATTTTGTTTTCACAAAAAATTGCATTTATCAAGAAATAATAACTAATTAACTGTCAAAAGATCTTCAATAAATTACTTGTATTTGGAGGTAAAACTTAAATGTTAACTCTAGGGTGTATAATTTTGTGGTCGATCACAATGGTAAAAGGTCTAGTACAATGAATTGATATTTGAATTTTGAGAAAGCCATACTACTATTTGGTCCTATTAATAAAAGGGGTCATCCTAACATGTGTCTTAATCATGTATCTTTAAGACACATGTTAAGAATTTTACAATTAACAACTATTTATTGAGAAGAAAAAAATTTTAAAGGAAAAAAAAATCTCAATAAATAGTTGCTAGTTGCGAGGGCACATGTTAATCTTTTTAATTTTTTTTTGAAAACAAAAAGAGAATTTTATTTCAATAAAAAAATGCATCTAAAAGCACAAGAAATGCTATGAAGATGCCACTAACAGTACATGGTTAAATGTTACAAGAAAATTGCTCTTCTCACAAACAAATATGTCCATTCTCATACAAACTGACCAAAATACCCTCACGTGACTTAAGTCAAGTTCGCCTATATCAACGTGAGTTAAATCTCGTTTAAAGCAATGTGAGTTAAGTCACGTATAAAGCCAACGTGAGTTAACTCACGTTGCGATGCAGTACTGTTTTAGGACAAAACCCAGCAGTTCCACACTTCAACACACATTTTCTTTCTCTCTTCACCTCCAAAAACTCAAAAAGTGCAAAAATTTGGAGCAAAATCTTGAGCTAAAATCATTGCAAATCGTCAGGAAGCAAGTTTCTACGCTCATCAAACGTTAAAAATCAGGTAATGTATCATCTAACCTCTTTTGATTTTGCTGGTTTTTGAGCTTAGTTCGTCAGTTTGGGAAGCATGTATGGGCGTGACTTAACTCACGTAGGTGTAAGGGCAACGTGAGTTAAGTCACGTTGGTGTCCAGGATTTAAATTTTTGCGCCATTTTTCTTTCTTAGCTTGTTGCACAAGTTATTTATATTTTTTTCTTGTTATTTTTTTTATTCAATCGACATAGTGATGGTTGAAAATGTGGTGGATTATGGCGTTGAGCCAAAACCGGCCATAATCGAAGCTTCCGTCGAAGCTTCCGTTGATGTCAAACCTACCGTTGATGTGAAGGTTAATGTCAAAATTCCCTTTCAAGCTCACATTGAAGAAAAACCTAAACCTATCGGTGTTTCCAAGCTTCACGATTATGAAGTAAACACCACCTCATTTTTTTAACAAATGATAGATGACGAGAGCGAGATGACTTGCTTGGTTGGGTTCGTCGACAAGCGGCAAAGGCGGGATTTACTATATCTATAGATAAATCTAGTATAAAAAGTCCAATGATGACATTGCAATGTGAAAGGAGTGGTGTATACAAACCACCGAAGAGGAGGAGGAAATTGAATCTTGAAGGCACGGGCTCAAGGAAATGTGATTGTCCGTTTAGGTTGCGTGGTTACTTTGAGAAGAATACAAATAATTAGTGGTTGATCAAGCTTAGTGGAATTCACAACCATGAGTTGAAGCCAAAGTTAGGCGGTTGCCTTTGTCATACCCCATTTTTGACCCGGTTTCGATTGGTTTTACTCGTCTTTTAAAGCCAGAAATTTTACTCGTTTCAGACGAAATTTTCGGCAGAGAGGTATTTTAAAATACCTCATTTTTGTTCCGAATGCGACCGTGTTATTCTTATTTTTTTTTATTTTTTTTATTATTTTGTATTTATTTTTTTTTAAATTTTTATTATTAGTTTTTATTTTAAATTTTTAATTATTTTCATTTTTTATTTTCTTATTATTGTTTTTTATTTTATTTTTTTCTTCAGTCAATCTTTTAGTCCATTTCTGTCCAGACCCCCAAGGGGCATTTTTGTCCAATTTCACCAACCCTAATTTTCACTATAAATAGTACATTAAATGTACTATTCACGGACCCAAAAAAAAAATCAGTCAGAGCACTCAGTCAGAACCATCACCAACCACCAACAAACCACCACAGAACCACCACAAAAATCAAAAATCACAAAATCATCACAGAAATACCACAAATCATCACAAAAAACGAACCGAACCAAAATCATCCACAATCACAACCACAAAACCGAACCCAAAATCATCCATAAACACAACCATGAATCCGAATAAAAAACTGATACAAAAGCCACCACAAAATCTGAAACAACAACACCAAAGCCGAAAACAAAAAGAAACCAAGGTAGTTCATCTCTTTTTCTTAAAAAAATTTTAGATCTAGGCTTTTCGTTAAAGATTTTGAAAAAATAAGTTTAGATTCGAGAGAAGTGAGAAAAAGGATGTTCGGAAGTGTAAAGATTTAAAGAAAAGGAATTTTTTATCTCCGGCACGGTGGCGCCACCGTCTAGGCCGGCGGCCACCGCGCCGGAAAACTGTTTCCGGCCGTGGGCTATTTAGAGAGAAGGAGGAGAGAATTTTAGAGAGAAGAGGAAATAAAGAGAGGAAGAGAGTTGGAAAATGACCAAAAGTCAAGAAGTTTTTTAAATACTATTAGTGAGCCAAACCCATTGTAGATCAGACCCGCGGCCCATTCTGCCTTCTCCTCTCTTTTTCTCTCAGTTACTTCTTGCACTCCCCTTTCTACTCTTGCCCCCCCTTTCTTTTTCTTTATTTCTTGCATTTTATTTTTCTTCTCATTTTCTTCTTTTGTTTTTTTTCCTTTTGCATTTTCATTTCCATTTTGCATTTTATTATTCCAAGCCATTTTATTTCTATTTTATTTATTTTATATTTTTTTAGTACTAGGTTTTTATTTAATGCATTTTTTTCCTTTTTTGTTAGTTTAGTTTATTTTTTGTTATTTATTTTCTTTTTTCTTGTACATCTTTATTTATTTTCTTTTTATTTATTTTATTTATTTTCCAGCATATCATGCATTTTTTTTATTTCTTTATTTATTTTTATGCAAGATATTTATTTAATGTCTTGCATATCATGCATTTTTATTTTCTTTTCTATTTTATGCAACATATTTATTTAATGCCTTGCATATCATGCATTTTTATTTTATTTTTTTATTTTATGCAACATATTTATTTAATGTCTTGCATATCATGCACTTTTATTTTCTTTTTTTATTTTATGCAACATATTTATTTAATGTCTTGCATATCATTGCATTTTTATTTTCTTTTTATTTTATGTAACATATTTATTTAATGTCTTGCATATCATGCACTTTTATTTTCTTTTTTTATTTTGTGCAACATATTTATTTAATGTCTAAACATTTCATGCATTTTTATTTATTTTCATTTTCTTTGGCATATTTATTTATTTTAATGCATTTGCAATTTTATTTTTATTTATTATTTTGTCATTTTTATTTTATTAGAATGTATTTAGGGACAATGTAAATATAAATGAGAATATTGCACTGACACTCACATTTATTTATTCCGCTTTATGACAACGACAAAAATACAAAATAATAACCATATCCGAGGAAAAGGACCCTCATTTGATCCAACATCATTTTGAGGGATCCAACACGCTTCAGATTATCTCAGCATACCTTAGCTTTTGGACCTTAGGAATTAATCAAAATTTTCACAAAAAAGTCAAATAGTCAAAATCAAAAACATTTCATATAATCAAAATCCCAAAAAAATCAACCTTGGATTTCAAACCAAGTGACTTTTCTTTCTTAATCAAATTTTAATCAACCAAGTGACTTTTCTTTCTTAATCAAATTTTAATCAACTTTAATTACCTAAACTTTTTCTTCAATTAAAATCAATCAAGCTCACAATTTTTACTCTTCTATGACTTTTTGACCTCTTATTTTTCTCAAACTTTTTCAAACTTTGAAATCAATCAAAACAAATCACTCGACTTTTTACCCCGAACTACGTGATTTTGATACTGCTTGGGTACGTAGGCAAAAGACTTTGTCTTTCCAAATCAACAAAATAACAAAAACATTTTTCTCTCTTTTCATTCATCACTTTAATCTTTTTTTTTTTTTACACTTAGGCATTTATTTACAAATAATCAACTTAGCATAAAGATAATTAAAAACAAGAGGTTCCTATAGAGTACTATAGACGTTTAGGGTGCTAATACATTCCCTTTGCGTAACCAACCCCCAGACCTTGATCTCTAAAAAATAGGGTTTTTTCGAACTTTCCCCCTTTTCCTCGAAAAAATAAAAGATCGGTGGAGAACTTAAAATTGCGAGTCAACGCTAACTAATAGCTTGATATCCAAAAATCACCGCGAGAGGAAAATGGCGACTTCACTGGGGATGAATGTCCTAAGTGGGTTAAACCTATCTCGTTTTTCTTTATCTTTATGCTTTATTCTTATTTATAAATACGTGCTTAAGTGTTTATCTTTTACGTGAGTGGTGAGATAAGTCCTACACCCGGACTTGAGGGAAACATAAGATAGGATGGTGGTATAATCAAAGTGTCTTTCCGAGAGTAAATTTCGGATGTGGCACATGTGATAACCCCACTCAATGGAGGAATCTTGGAAGTATTACTATGTCGGCATGAGTAGCCGTGTTCGACATTGCTATTTTCAAGTGACCTATGAAGTTGAGGACCTTTAGTTACACTTAACCCATCTTGGCCTTTTAGGACGTAGTGCGGTGGCTAACCAAGAGTAATCTTGAATTAGTTGATACACGATACTACACTCAAACGAGACTTTCTTACAAATGTTGTTGGATCGGGAGTCAATCTCGAAACCCGATGATATTTGGAAGGGGTTGAGGACTTTGGGAACTTGGTAGAACCCGTGATAGAGGTACATATGAAACCATAGTCCTTACCAAATGACGTGTTTACCCTCGGCTCCAACATTATGGACTTAACCTCACCATGTTTTCTCCGTTTCTTTAGCATAATCATGCATACATGCATTCATTCATAAACATTTTTTTCCCATCAAGTATCGAAGGACTTAGACAAGTGTTTTGTGAACATCATAGATATGGACTTTGCAATAAGGCTATTTAAAAGAAACTTTTGAGCTTGTCCTTTGGCTTTGTTTGTTAAAAAGGGAACTGTTTTGTAATGTTTAATGCTCAAATGAATGTTCAACTATGATGTCTGCAATTACTTCGATAAGTCCTTCAATAAAATAAAAATTGTCAATTTTTTTGCATACACATGTCATGCATCATACTGCATTCATAGTTTCCAAACCGAGTCTTACATTGTGTTCATAAAAAAAGGTCAATCTGCCTCAGTCAAAGAAAGTGGATCGGCGCATTCATTACAAACCCACTCGAATCTACAACACTCGGGCACATCAAAGAAGAAGAATGGATCTGTTAGAGCAAGATAACCAGAATCTTCGGGAGGAGGTAGCCAGTCTCCGGGAAGGAATGGAGAAGTTGACTTCCATGATGAATACTTTGCTAGCTTCTCAGGCTCAGGTGTCAGTTACTCAACCTACTGTCACTACTTTTTGAGCAGCCGATCTCATTTACTTTACCAACTTCTACTGTGCTTACTCCACCGCCCGACACGTCTAGAGCTTACCCATGGGGGATGCCATTTCCATCCAGTGAAGGTTTCCATCCCAATTTTTCTGAAACTCCAACTCCGTTTGTCCAACAGTCAATACCGGTTTCTAAGCCCGGTCCATCATTCTCACAAGCAGCTATGACCTATCCAGTGCCTCTCATCCATACTGTCCAGCAAGAGGCGGAACCTATCTTCCATGCTGAAAGTGTTGGAGCTTTCGATAAGATGGACGAACATCAAAAGAAATTTGACGGTATGCAACGAGAGGTCAAGGCTCTCCGCGGAAGAGATTTGTTTGGTAAGGATGCCCGTGAACTCTGCTTGGTTCCTAATGTTGTAATACCGCCCAAGTTCAAGGCCCCTGACTTTGAAAAGTACAAGGGGAACACATGTCCACGCAGCCATCTAGTGATGTACGTGAGAAAGATGTCTACGCACACTGACAATCACAAGCTCCTCATTCACTTCTTCCAGGACAGTCTAACTGGTGCCGCCCTGAAGTGGTACATGAATCTTGACAGTGCCACCATCCGCACTTTCAACGATCTCGGCGAGGCTTTCATCCGCCAATACAAGTATAACCTGGACATGGCCCCGGATCGGGACCAGCTTCGAGCTATGACCCAGAAGGATAAGGAAACATTTAAAGAGTATGCCCAGCGCTGGAGAGAAGTGGCTGCTCAGACCATCCCGCCCTTAGAAGAGAAAGAAATGACGAAAATCTTTTTGAAGACTCTTGGCCAGTTCTACTATGAGAAAATGGTTGCGAGTACACCGACGGATTTTACAGAGATGGTTAATATGGGAGTGCGTTTGGAAGAAGGTGTCTGTGAGGGACGTTTGGCCATGGAGAGTATCCCCGCTGCTAGTGGTGCGAAGAAGTTCGGAAACCATTTTACGAAGAAGAAGGAGCAAGAAGTAGGAATGGTAACTCATGGCAGACCTCAGCAAAGTTACACACCTTACCGACAAGTTGCTAATGTTGCATCAGCCGTTCCAAGCCCATGTTATCAACCCCACTTCCAACAACAAAGACCACAATACCCATACCAACAACAACCCTACCAACGACCTCCCCAACAATACTATCCACCACAATAACTCTGAGCACAAGCTCCACCTCAAAATAACCCACAAAATCGTGTCCATAGAACCCCACAGTTCGACCCGATTCCTATGAAATACGTAGAGCTACTACCAGCTTTGCTCTCCAAGAACCTGGTAAGAACAAAAACTCCTCCTCCCGTACCTGAAACACCACCAGCCTGGTTCCGACCCGACCTTACATGTGATTTTCACCAAGGGGCCCCAGGCCATGATATTGAGAACTGCTATGCTTTGAAGAATGAGGTGCAGAAGTTGGTCCGAGCCAACATCTTGTCTTTCAGAGATCAGAACCCAAACGTTCAGGCTAACCTTTTGCCGAATCATGGACCATCTGTTAATATGGTATAAGACAGTCAGGAAGCTGGTTTCATCCTCAGTGTCCAACATGTTCAGACACCGCTGGTTCCAATACATGTTAAGATGTGTGAGGTGGCTTTGTTTGATCATGACCATGCAGCATGCGAGGTGTGTCTTGTAGATCCAAGAGGATGTCAAAAGGTGCAGGACGACATACAAGGGCTAATAAATAAAAGAGAGTTAATCATCACGAAGAAGGATAAGGAGGTGTGTGTCATTACTTCTGAGTTTAACATCCCAGAGCGGGTGGAAGTAGCCTATAACAACGAAAAGTCAACTATCTCTCCACTGGTGATCTGTTTGCCGGGACCCGTTGTGCGCACCTCGTTTTATAAAAACGCGCAAATCCCCCGAGGTCGTTCGTAAACGCTCGGAGGGCCTTTGTGAAGTCGCCACCAAAGTTTTTGTGTAAAGGGAACGTTGATAAACCCTTAAGTTTTTTTTGTTTAAAAGGGAAACGATAATAAAACCCTTTGACGATGAGGAAAGGATGGTCATCGTAACCATTGTCGGGTTCGGAAGTCGATTACGCAAGGGGAAGGTATTAGCACCCCTCACGTCCGTTGTACTCAACGGGAACCTTCTATTTGGCTAAAGCTTAAATTGTTTTTAAATGTTTTGCGCGCATGCTTATCTATGTCAAAATATAATAAAGGGGGAAAAAGAGATAAAAACAAACGAAAGGGAAAAAAAGTTTTTATATTATTGCGCTTGACAAGATGTCGATCTTGCTCCTACGTATCTCCCGGTAGTCGGAGAATTCAAAGCGTACGTAGTTCTTTGGTAGAAAAACGTACATGTGTTGGTTAATTTTAAATGGACGATGTTTTAACCAAATTCTGGCGATTCAAACGTAGCTTGTATGCTCGCGCTCGGGAGACTTATTAAGCGTATAGCTTGTATGCTCGCGCTTGGGAGACTTATTAAGCGTTTGTTCACGAATCGCACTAGAATTGTTAAAAGGTACGTCCGTTAAGGTAAAAGGGTTCGAATTGGTCACTATGGGACCAAACTAGGCGCAATGGACTCAAACGAGTCAATCATTGACCGAGGGGACTCCAACGAGTCGAGGGATTGTTCGATTGATCCACTGGGATCAAGAACAGGTACAATGGACTCGGACGAGTCGAACATTGACCGAGTGACTCAAACGAGTCGAGGGATCGAATCTAGTGGCCATGGGGGACCAAAAGGTTCGGATTGACCACAAGGGGCCAAGATTTGGTTTGGTTATGGTTGGATACGTTGAAAAAAGGAATGACGATTGTCCGAACGACGAGACATACGTCACGCATTCGTACAATCGGGGCAATGGAGAGACATACGTCACACCATCCCTTTTTCATTCAAGTTTTTGGGTAGAATTCTTTTAGAAATCCCAAGGTATATCAAAACATTTGGTTTGAAAACCCAAAATGGAAAGATTTAGCAATTTTGCTAGAAAACGCACAAGTTCGGCTCGTTTTGCGAACGGTTTTGAAATGCGAACAAATTCGGCGTATGTTCATGCTTGAGTTTTGAAAATCATGAACAATGTTTACTGTTCAAGTTTTTAATTGAAATGATGAACATAGCTTGTTTGTTCATGCTGTTTTGAAGGATTGGGAACATAACTTGTTTTGCAAGTTATCCACAAAATGTCACCCGAACTTGCGAATTTTTCAATATTGTGCAAAATCCTTGTTATGGTTTGAAAAACATGGGTTTAAAAACTCTTAGGTTCTGAGCTCTTGGGCTAGAACCTCAAAAATTGGTCATTTGGACACCTAAACTCAGATTCTGAGTTCTGTCATGGTCGCTCTGCGACCATGACTTCGCACTGTGAAGTATGCGAATTTTTGAGTTCAGAAGCTGTTTCTGAACTTTTGTTCAGAAACAACTTCTGAACACACTCAGGACCTTTTAGGTGAGTGAAAAGCTTTGAGTTTTTGGGATGAAAAGGCCTGGACAAAACAGTTTTGATGTTTTGAAAACCTTGGGATTTCTTTGAAATTCAAAAGGGGTTTTTTAGAACCAAAAGGTTTTGAACCAAAATTGCTATGCAAACACAATTGTAAATGCAAGATCAGTATTTAGAATACTTACAGAGATCCTTAGAAAAGCTCCAGCTGCAATGGATTTGAATTGGTTGAAGGTTCTTGCAAGGTTTTGAATTTGGATGAACTTTGAACTTTGTAATGCTTTTGTGTTTTGATTGGTTTTTTTTCTGGTTGTTTGGTAGTGTTTCTTTGCTCTCTGAATGCTCTATTTTCAGCTCTATCTTATGCTTCTGCAATGCTGCATTTTCCTTTGCCTTGGGTCTCTATTTATAGGCCAAAATGCAATCTCTAGTAATGATGAAAAAATCCTAGAACCTAGCTGATTTGTGGGCTAAATTCAGGATATTTGGCTTTGCATTTAATGCTAATGGATAGAGGCAACCCTGCCTTGTGCCAAGGGTTAAGTCTTTGACTGATTTCAGCCACAAAATCAAAGGTGTTAGGATAGCAATGATGATGAAATAGGGCTGAATTGCAATTGGCCAAGCTTGGGGATCAATCCTTGCAATCTCAATGGTTGATCAATAAAAACGTGCACTGTGATGTGCAGAGATTGACGGATGAAAAAGGCTACAATTGGCTGGTGTGAGAGGGTGAAAAGCTGCTGCAAAACAGGGTAGGCACTCATGGCTTTTTCAAGTGAAAAATCTAGCTAGTTTGACTGGTTTTGGGGGAGCAAGCAGGAGGAAAGTCATCAAGCAGGTGGCTGGCAACCTTGGGGTGGTTAACAGGTCACTTGGGAGGGACAAGAGCTGCCCAAGGGCAAGCCCACTTGCTTGTCACATGCTAGGTTGGAAGAAAAAGCTTCCAACCTTGGCATTAATGGCAAGTCTTTCATTTCAGGTTTTGCTTGGCCCAAATAGCCATGAATGCTGATTAAAATAAATATGGAAATGATATGCAACAAATTCTGGAATTAAATCAAAGAAACCAAAAATCTGCAGAAAAATCGCAGACTTCGCAGTGCGAAGGGTGCTTCGCAGTGCGAAGTCCTCATTTTTGAAATGTTGACTTTTCTGTTGACTTTTGTTGACTTTGACTTTTTCTCCCTCTTTGATTTTTTTTTGATTTTTTTTGTTTTAAAAGGCTTAGGACAAAATTGGGGTACTACAGCTGCCCCTACTTAATTGTGTCTTTGCATAGAGTGTGTGAGTGCCGAGGGCATCTCATGAACTCTTTGCGAAGATCAATTAGGTAAAAGAAGGACCCGAATTTTGTCCCTCGCGGAATGAAAATATTGCAGTGAAAGTAAAATATGCAAATGCAAAGATTTGAAAGGGTTGATCGTATCCATCCGCTAACACTGGAGGTAGATCCACTGGGGATGAAGGTAATCGTATCCAGCCGCTTACACTGGAGGTAGATTCCTAAAGGCAAAGGTGATCTTATCTAGCCGCTTACACTAGAGGTCGAACACTGAGGAAGGTGATCTTATCTAGCCGCTTACACTAGAGGTTGATACCTAAGGATAGGCAATCTTATTCAGCCGCTAACACTGAAGGTCGATTCCTAAACAGGGGAAGGTGATCTTATTCAGCCGCTTACACTGAAGGTCGAACACTGAGGGAGGTGATCTTATCTAGCCGCTTACACTGAAGGTCGAACACTGAGGGAGGTGATCTTATCTAGCCGCTTACACTAGAGGTCGATACCTAAGGATAGACAATCTTATTCAGCCGCTTACACTGAAGGTCGATTCCTAAACAGGGATGGTCTTACCCTAAATAGGTGCCTATGGCTGAACCGGAAAACATGATTGTATGATGCATGTTATGCAGTATGATATGCACTGTGATATGCAATGCAATATGATATGAGATAGACTCAATCAAAGATTCCTGCTGGGGAATTGGGGACAATTGGTGAAGGAGGTTCACTGGGGAACGCTTACTTAACTGTTGATGGATGCTGGTAGGGGTGGGCAAAAATAACCAAAAACCAAATCGAACCGGTTAACCGAACCGAACCGTATCAAAATTAATTGAACCATTTCACAAATTCACGAACCTAACCATTATTTTAATAACAATTCACTAACCGAACCAAACCGTTAATAACCTCAATTATCCGAACCGAACCGAACCGAACCTTTTTAAAAAACAACTTATTCAAAAAACAACTTAATGCAAAACAACTTAGTACGATCTCTTTTTAAAAAACAACTTATTCAAAATAACTTATTTTTCGCAAAACAGCTTAGTACGATCTCTTTTTAAAAAACAACTTATTCAAAAAAGCTTATTTTATAAAAAACAGCTTATTACGATCTCTTTTTAAAAAACAACTTATTTAAAATAGCTTATCTTATGCAAAACAAGATAAGCTTTTTTGAAAACAATTTATTTTATGAAAAACAGCTTATTACGATCTCTTTTTAAAAAACAATTTATCTTATGCAAAACAGCTTATTACGATCTCTTTTTAAAAAACAACTTATTCAAAAAAGCTTATCTTATTCAAAACAGCTTAATACCATCTCTTTTAAAAAAACAGCTTATTCAAAACATCTTATTTTACGCAAAACAACTTATTCAAAAAAGCTTATTTTATGAAAAACAACTTATTACGATCTCTTTTTAAAAAACAACTTATTCAAAATAGCTTATTTTATGAAAAACAACTTATTACGATCTCTTAAAAAAAACAGCTTATCTTATGCAAAACAGCTTATTACAATCTCTTTTTTTTAAAAAAAAAAACTTATTCAAAAAAGCATATCTTATTCAAAACAGTTTAATATCATCTCTTTTTAAAAAACAGCTTATTCAAAACAGTTTATTTTACGCAAAACAGCTTATTCAAAAAAGCTTATTTTATGAAAAAAAACAGCTTATTACAATCTCTTTTTAAAAAATAGCTTATTCAAAATATCTTATCTTATGCAAAACAAGATAAACTTTTTTGAAAACAACTTATTTTATGAAAAACAACTTATTACGATCTCTTTTTAATTAAAAACAGCTTACGAAAACAACTTATTCAAAAAACAGCTTGTTCAAAACAGCTTATTCAAAACAGCTTATTTAAAAAACATCTTATTCAAAACAACTTATCTTATGCAAAACAGCTTATTTAAAAAAGAGATCATAATAAGCTTATGCAAAACATATTATTTTTTTAATAAGCTGTTTTGAGTAAAAAACAGCTTATTTAAAAAGAGATCGTAATAAGTTGTTTTTTCATAAAATAAGCTTTTTTGAATAAGTTGTTTTTTGAAAAGAGATCGTAATAAGCTGTTTTGCATAAGATAAGCTGTTTTTTAAAAAGAGATCATAATAAGCTGTTTTTCATAAAATAAGCTGTTTTCAAAAAAGCTTACCTTGTTTTGCATAAGATAAGTTGTTTTAAATAAACTGTTTTTTAAAAAAGAAATCGTAATAAATTGTTTTTTCATAAAATATGCTTTTTGAATAAGTTGTTTTTTAAAAAGAGATCGTAATAAGCTGTTTTGCATAAAATAAGTTTTTTTGAATAAGCTGGTTTTTTAAAAAAATCGTAATAAGTTGGTTTTCATAAAATAAGCTTTTTTGAATAAGTTTTTTTTAAAAGAGATCGTAATAAGTTGTTTCACATAAGATAAGTTGTTTTGAATAAGTTGTTTTTTAAAAAGAGATCGTAATAAGTTGTTTTGAATAAGTTGTTTTTTTAAAAAAGAGATCGTAATAAGTTGTTTCTTCATAAAATAAGTTGTTTTAAAAAAAGCTTATCTTGTTTTGCATAGGATAACCTGTTTTGAATAAGTTGTTTTTTAAAAAGAAATCGTACTAAGTTGTTTTGCATAAAATAAATTGTTTTGAATAAGCTGTTTTTTAAAAAGAGATCGTAATAAGCTGTTTTGCATAAGATAAACTGTTTTGAATAAGTGTTTTTTAAGAAGATACATTTCGGTTCAAAATATTGGTTTTGGTTCGGTTTGGTTTGGTTCATAGGTAAGCAAATGGTTAACCGAACCATAACTTTGGTTCAGTTTGGTTAGTTCTAAAAATTAAACGGTTCGGTTCGGTTTTCCCGAACCATTTCAATAATTCAATTCGGTTTGGTTCGGTTTTTATGGTTAACTGAACCATGCCCACCCCTAGATGCTGGTGAATATATGATACTCACTGGAGAATCTCTCTTGAGGATGCATGACATGGTTTATGAAATGCATGTGTATGAATGATTTGTATATGTATGCATGAATGAAATTGACATGATGCATGAATTATGTTATGCATGATATGTGGGATGTTGATTGGGTGCCGAGCAAGGTCGGTCTTGGTTGTGGTTGTGCCAATGATGGTTGGACTTTTGTTTGTTTGGTTGGTTTGGAAGGACAAGGTCCTTTGCCTACATACCCGAATGGGATCAAAACCGGTGTAGTTCGGGCTATCTGGGGATTTGTGTTTGTCTGCCAATGATGATTGGACTTTTTGTTTGGGTTGAGACTCCTTGGGGAATGTCAATAAGGTTTGGCTTTATGGGAATATAAGGATCATTTTGGAAGCATGATCAATATCCAGCCTTGGTTGATGTTTGGATGTTTAGGGTGCTTACTGGGGAATTTGTTCCTCTAACCCTTGGGGCTTTTACGCTCCGCGTGTCGTGAGTTACGCACTTGCCTTTGCTGAAGAGCATAAGTCTTTTGGTGCAATATTTGGTGGGGATTACCGCAATTCCTTCGAAATTTACACAAATTCAAATGAAACAACGCTTGTTTGTTTTTTCTTTTCTTTGGAAGAAATTTCTTTTGTTTATTTCCCATGTTTTAATGCATTTTTATCATGAATAAAACAAACTTTTATGTGCTACTGAGAACACAAAATAACAAAAGGAAATTTATTCAATGCAGATTTGACTTCTTAAATGGGTAAAATATACACAAAGTGAGAAGTGATTACTTCTCTGAGGAGAGAGATAGAGAAAGATAGGAAAAAAACAAAAAGAAAATTGTTGGTTTTGGCACAACACATGTTATTTCCTTATGACTTCGAGAGATTTTTTGGAAGATGCTGACGAGACCGATTCTTCTCCTCTTGAATCTTGTCCGGAGCTTGGATGCTGCAGTCATTGCCTTTCTTCTTTTGTTAACCCCTAACTTTTGCCTGGACCGCTCTTTCGAGTTTTCAATCCACCGGGGTGTATTTCCTTTTTTGATGTCCTTAATTTTTGCCTAGACCGCCTTTTCAGGTTTTCGATCTAGCAGGACGCTCTCTATTGCCTAAACCGCCCTTTCAGGTTTTCGATTTAGCGAGCTTTTTTTCTCCTTTTTTTTTTCTTTTTCTCTTAGGCATAATACCTCTTGACGGCATCGGAGTTTATTGAGAGTGGGAACTCTTCTCCGTCCATAGTGGTGATGATCAGGGCTCCGCCTGAGAAAGCTTTCTTTACCACGTACGGCCCATCATAGCTGGGAGTCCACTTCCCGCGGGGATCTTTGTGGATAGGTAATATCTTCTTGAGCATTAGGTCTCCTTCTTTGAATTCTCGAGGACGGACCTTCTTGTCGAATGCTCTCTTGAGTCTCCTTTGATAGAGTTGTCCGTGACATATTGCCGTCAGACGCTTTTCCTCTATGAGATTCAGTTGGTCGAACCTTGTTTGGGCCCATTCAGCTTCCTCTAGCTTGGTTTCCATCAAGACCCTTAACGAAGGAATTTCCACCTCTACGGGAAGCACAGCTTCCATACCGTATACTAAAGAGAAAGGGGTTGCCCCAGTTGAAGTGCGAATGGCTGTTCTATAGCCATGTAGCGCAAAGCGAAGCATCTCATGCCAATCCTTATATGTTGTTACCATCTTTTGGATGATCTTCTTTATGTTCTTATTGGCTGCTTCTACCGCACCATTCATCTTTGGTCGGTAAGGGGAGGAATTATGGTGCTCAATCTTGAAGTCTTTGCACAGCTCCTTCATTGTCTTGTTGTTCAGGTTTGCCCCATTATCGGTGATGATTTTGTGGGGAGTGCCGTAACGGAAAATGATTTCCTTCTTGATGAATCAGGCTACCACTTGTTTGGTTACGTTTGCATACGAAGCTGCTTCTACCCATTTGGTGAAGTAGTCGATGGCAACGAGGATGAAGCGATGTCCATTTGACGCTTTGGGCTCGATCATTCCAATCATGTCTATGCCCCACATAGAGAATGGCCAAGGTGAAGTCATGACGTTCAGTGGAGTTGGTGGCACATGCACCTTGTCGGCGTAAATCTGGCACTTATGACAAGACTTGGCATAGTGGAAACAGTCAGCTTCCATGGTTAGCCAATAATAGCCCGCCCTTAGGATTTTCTTTGCCATTGCATGCCCATTGGCATGGGTTCCAAAAGATCCCTCGTGGATTTCTTTGATGAGCATGTCCGCTTCATGTTTATCCACACATCTGAGCAGGACCATGTCATAGTTTCTTTTGTAGAGGGTATTTCCACTGAGGAAGAACTGGGATGCCAATCTTCTGAGGGTTCTCTTGTCGGTGTGTGAGGCATTGTCTGGATACTCTTGCTCTTCGAGGTATCGCTTGATGTCGTAGAACCAAGGTTTGTCGTCAAGTCCTTCTTCGACTGATGCACATACAACTGGTTTGTCTCTACGATCCATCCTTATGATTGGTGCTTCATTGTGGAAATTTACTTGGTACATTGATGATAATGTAGCCAAAGCATCCGCCACCTGGTTTTCTTCTCGAGGTATGTGATGGAAGTTGATTTCATCAAAATGCTCAATCAACTCTACGATCCGGGCTCGGTAGGGAATTAAATTGGGATGTTTTGTTTCCCATTCTCCTTTGACTTGATAGATGACTAAGGCTGAGTCACCGTACACTTCAAGGTTTTTGATCCTTAGATCAATTGCTGCTTCGAGGCCTAGGATACATGCTTCATATTCTGCCATGTTATTGGTGCAGTCAAAGCATAACCTTGCTGTGAAGGGTTGGTATCCATTTCTTGGGGAGATTAAAACTGCTCCGATCCCGTGCCCCATGGCATTTGAGGCGCCGTCGAAAGCGAGCTTCCATCGAGCTCTCGGTTCTGGCCCTTCATCCTTGCTTGTGACCTTTTCGTCATTCAAAGCTACGACATCTTCATCCGGGAAATCGAATTGTTTGGGCTGATAATCCTCCAATGGTTGGTGAGCAAGGTGCTCGGATAAAACACTCCCTTTGATGGCCTTTTGAGCAACATATTGGATGTCGTACTCAGACAGCAGCATTTGCCAACGGGCTATCTTCCCTGTGAGGGCAGGCTTTTCGAAGATGTACTTGATGGGATCCATCTTTGATATCAACCAAGTTGTATGGGTCAACATGTATTGCCTTAGGCGTCGAGCGGCCCATGCTAAAGCGCAGCAAGTCTTTTCAAGTGAAGTATACCTTGTTTCACAGTCGGTAAACTTCTTGCTTAGGTAGTAGATTGCGTGCTCTTTTCTTCCCGTTTCATCTTGTTGTCCTAACACACAACCCATTGATCCTTCAAGTACGGTTAGGTATAAGATGAGGGGTTTACCCGGAACCGGAGGTATTAAAATTGGTGGTTCTTGCAGGTATTGTTTGATCTTGTCAAACGCCTCTTGGCAATCCTCATTCCAATGAACGGCTTGGTTTTTCCTTAGCAGCTTGAAGATTGGTTCGCAAGTAGCTGTCATGTGTGAGATGAACCTAGCGATGTAGTTCAATCTTCCTAAGAAACCCCGGACTTCTTTCTCGATATTTGGCGCTGGCATTTCTTGGATGGCCTTTACCTTGTCGGGATCCACTTCGATACCTCTTTGGCTGACGATGAAGCCCAATAACTTTCCGAATCTAACGCCAAATGTGCACTTGTTAGGATTTAAGCGCAGCTTGAATTTTCTTAGGCGTTCGAAAAGCTTTTGTAGATGGACTAGATGATCCTCCTCTGTTTGGGATTTGGCAATCATGTCGTCGACGTAGACCTCAATTTCCTTATGGATCATGTCATGGAAAAGAGTCACCATTGCTCTTTGGTATGTTGCCCCGGCATTTGTTAATCCGAAAGGCATTACCTTATAGCAGAATGTCCCCCACGGGGTGATGAATGTGGTTTTCTCCATGTCCTCTGGAGCCATCTTGATTTGGTTATATCCCGAGAAGCCATCCATAAAGGAGAAGACTGAGAATTGGGCTGTGTTGTCCACCAATATGTCGATGTGTGGTAGCGGGAAATCATCCTTTGGGCTTGCTCTATTCAAGTCCCGATAATCCACACACATTCTAACTTTGCCATCCTTCTTAGGAACTGGCACAATGTTGGCAACCCATGTTGGATACTTGGTTACGGCTAAGAAGCCGGCATCGAATTGCTTTTTGACCTCTTCTCTGATCTTGAGAGCCATATCGGGTCGAGTTCTTCTCAATTTCTGCTTCACTGGCGGGCATTCCGGCTTGAGTGGCAGCTTGTGCACAACGATGTTAGGGTCCAAACCCGGCATGTCTTGGTACGACCAAGCGAATACATCCACGTACTCTTGCAGAAGTTTAATCAACCTTCCTTTCACATCCTCATGTAGGGAGGCTCCTATCTTGACCTCTTTCTTATCCTCTTCGGTCCCCAAGTTGACCTTTTCAACTGATTCTTGGTGAGGTTGTATTACCCTATCCCCTTGATTTGCAAGTCTGGACAATTCTTCAGGCGGTTCATAATCGTCCTCTTCATCATCTTCCGTTTGATTAATCGGGAAATCGAAGTCATAAGGGTTTAAGGCAGTGTTGTTTTTGGAGGGTGGATTTGTAGATCTGCATGAGTATGATTTTTTATTTTTTTTGTAGAAATTTTTTTTTAAAACAAATGCAAAAAAGAAAAAAGACTCAAATGAACATAAAAGAGTGATTTTATTCATGATTGAAAATAACTTTTAAAACATGGGGGCCCCACACGACTAATCATTTGCCTTGGGCAGAGCTAAATGATTTTTTTTAAAAAAGTAAAAAACAAACAAACATGGTTTATTACTTGATCCTGGTAATGATCTCGGGAATTGCGATAGCCCTCCAATTGTTCAAAGCTTCATCCGAAGCGCAACGGTACACCAAATCAGGCACGTCTTCCTCTACGTCTTCAAGTAGAGCCACTTGATCTTCATTGATAAATCCCGCACTGATAAATGTTTCCGAAATAGGGAGGATCCCTTGCTTTGGAGGCTTTGAGAAAGTTCCGGCTGACGGATGATACCCCAACCCGAAGCGATTCTTCTTCTCCGGTATGTCCACTAACTTGCCCCATCCGGTAGGTCGGCTTTCTTCTAGGGCCTCTCTTATCGCCCTCCACGATGACATGGCTGTCCTAGCCTCTTCCTTGGGCTTTGAGCTCAAAGTCACGACATTCGCCACTTCCAAAGACTGGAATGGAACATCCACAGCTTCTTCGTCCGTTTCTATATAACGGAATGATGAGAGATGGCTTACCATCATGTCCTCTTGCCCAGAAACTACAATCATTTGGTTATCAATGATGAACTTAAGCTTCTGGTGCAGAGTAGAGGTAATAGCTCCGGCCGCATGAATCCATGGTCGTCCGAGAAGACAACTGTGTAATTCTGGCCAGGCAATGAGGTACTTAACAGGTTCAGGTTCTGATTAAAACTTAGCAGGTTCTGATCAGAACTTAGCACAATTATAAAAGCAATTAACAGGCAGAAAAATAAATGTGCAGGAAAGCTAAAAACACACAAGGTTTGTTAACCCAGTTCGGAGTAAACACCTCCTACTCTGGGGGATACCAATCCAGGAAGGAATTCCACTATAGGAATTAATCCTTATGACTCAAGACACTGACTCCCAGTTCCCAGCCTAAGCAATTAACTTCCTCCTAGTCTTGAATTCTACCCAACACGTTGAGTATTAGAGACCACTAACTTCCTAATCAAGTAACAAACCTGTTACTGAATCCCTTAACAAAAACTACTCTGTTTTGAAGAACAACTTCAATACATCTGACTTCACTCGTACCTACAGGCTTAGAGTGATTACAACTCAATCAAAACACCTAAACCAACTCAAAAGAGTGGTGCACAAATAAAGCTAAAAGCTTAAAAAACTCTAAGACTCTTTTCTCTGAATTTTTCTCTCTAATTCATGTCTTGAATAGCAGCAGCCCTCCTCTATTTATAGCCTTCAGTCTTGCAGAATAAAATAACAAACTAATCTTTCTGATTTGATTTGTTACTGAAATAAGATTGGTCCAATAATGTAACAAATAAAACTGTACTGAATCTTTTAAAGATTATAACAGGAAAATATGAATTTCATATCTTTGAACCAAATCTTCAATAAAATCTTCTCCAAATAAATCAACATTCTAGAAGCCATATGCGTGGATAAATCTTCAATAAATCTTGCAAAGATTCGCATAGAAAAACCTTGAAAATAACCAGCTTCTGATGAAGTCAACATAAGTCAACGCTGGCATCAGAACCTGAATTCAGCTTCTGAAGTGCTACAGTGCATTCAGCTTCTGAAGACATTTTCAGCTTCTGAATGGCTTCAAAACACAAAACTTGCAACTGAAGAAATGTTTCAAATATGGAGATGCTTCTATTCAATACTTTGGTTTTGCCAAAACATGCAGCCAACACCAAAAGACTCAACAATCTCCCCCTTTGGCAAATTTTTGGCTAAAACCATCCAAGTTCTTCAATCTCCCTTATAAACAACTCAGCAATGAAGAACTCCACAATAACATATCATAGCATAAACATAAGCAGCGGACACAACTATGAATAACACAAACCAGCTTCAGTTCTACAAAACATCACAGCTACTGAAGCACACAGCCACCAAGTACTGATCAACTTCTGATCACAACCAAGGTATCAGAGCTACTGATCAACTTCTGATCATCACAAACACTCCCCCTTACTTCTGAATCTCCACAACACTCCCCCTGCAACTCAGCTTCTCATACAATATAACTCCCCCTCACTACTGAACTACAGAGAAACATGGTATCATAGAAACATCAGAAGCACACTTCAGGATCACAAAAACACTCAGGATCAAAACAACCTTGTACTCCCCCTGAAACACATATTCCCCCTTGATCATATCTGCATATAATGCTTTGGTATCAGAGCAAAACACCTTCTGAAACAAAGACACACATATCTGAAATGCAGCAATACATCTTCTATTTCTTGATATCAGAGCCAACAGAGCCAACACACTGCATAAGATTTTCTCCCCCTTTTTAGCCACAAAATTCTGACAAAACATAGTCTTCATATAGGGAATAAAATCAAAACAAGTAACACAGATCCTGGAAAAGCTATCAGATTCAGACCCAGGATCACACTTAGCATAGGCACAACTGGCAGGTACTCTATCTTCCTCACATCCAGTTTGCAGTAATTGCTATAACTCTTCATGCAAACACACACCTAACTTGCTCCTTAAGTTTTCAAACTGCTTAGCATCCAAGGCCTTTGTGAAAATGTCAGCAACTTGTTCTTCAGTAGCTACATGTTCCAGCTGAACAATCTTGTCCTCCACAAGATTTCTGATAAAGTGGTGTCTGATATCTATGTGTTTAGTTCTGCTGTGCTGAATAGGGTTCTTAGAGATATTAATAGCACTCAGATTGTCACAAAATAGGGTCATGGTTCCCTGTTCAATGTTGTATTCCTCCAGCATTTGTTTCATCCACACCAGTTGTGAGCAACTACTCCCAGCAGCAATGTACTCAGCTTCAGCAGTTGACAATGAAACACAATTTTGTTTCTTGCTGAACCAGGAAATTAAATTATTTCCTAGAAAGAAACATCCTCCTGAAGTGCTCTTCCTGTCATCAGCACTTCCAGCCCAGTCAGCATCACAAAATCCCATCAGTTCAGAACTTGAACTATGTGAAAACATGATTCCATAGTCACTTGTGCTATTCACATACTTCAGAATTCTCTTCACTTGTGTCAGATGACTCATCTTAGGATCAGCTTGATATCTTGCACATACTCCAACAGCAAAAGTAATGTCTGGTCTGCTAGCAGTCAAGTACAATAGGCTCCCAATCATGCTTCTGTATTGACTTTGATCAACTGATACTCCATGTTCATCTTTGGTTAGCTTCAAATGAGTAGCAGCTGGTGTCCTCTTATGAGCAGCAGACTCCATTCCAAACTTCTTCACTATGTTCTTGGCATACTTACTTTGAGAAATGAAGATTGTATCTTCCATTTGTTTGACTTGTAACCCAAGAAAGTATGTCAGCTCACCAACTAGGCTCATTTCAAATTCTGACTGCATCTGCTGAACAAACAATTTGACCATCTTCTGAGACATCCCTCCAAACACTATATCATCCACATAAATCTGAGCAATCATCAGACTCCCATTTTCATCTTTCACAAACAAGGTCTTATCAGAACCTCCTTTTCTGTAACCTTGAGCCACAAGAAACTGAGTTAATCTTTCATACCATGCTCTTGGTGCTTGCTTCAATCCATACAGGGCCTTCTTCAGTTTGTAAACATGATTAGGAAAATTATGATCCACAAATCCTTTAGGCTGTTCAACATAAACTTCTTCTTGCAGATATCCATTCAAAAATGCACTCTTCACATCCATCTGAAACAATTTGAACTTGAGAATGCAGGATACACCCAACAGTAGTCTTATGGACTCTAGTCTGGCCACAGGTGCAAAGGTTTCATCAAAATCCAATCCCTCTACTTGAGTATAGCCCTGAGCAACCAACCTAGCCTTGTTTCTGACCACAGTGCCATTTTCATCTGTTTTATTCTTGAATATCCACTTAGTGCCAATCACATTCAGTCCTTCAGGTCTTGGAACTAGATCCCACACTTCACTCCTTTTGAATTGATTCAACTCATCTTGCATTGCTTCAATCCAAAATTCATCAGTTAGGGCTTCTTTCACATTTTTAGGCTCAACCTTTGACACAAAGCAAGAATCAGTAGCAGCTGGTTCTGATCTCCTGGTTCTGACCCCTTGATCCAAACTCCCAATGATAAGTTCCTTAGGATGATCCTTCTGAACTCTAATTGATGGCCCTTTATTGGTAGGATCATGTTCTGGATGCACATCTGCTTCTTCAGACTCTGCTTGATTTTCTGCTTCTGAAGATTGTTCTTCTGATGCTTCAGACTCCTGAACAACTTCAGACTTACTTCTATCTTTCTCAGCAGTCAGATCATCAATTACCACATTAATGGACTCCATCACAACTTTAGTTCTTGAATTAAACACCCTATAAGCTCTGCTGTTCACTGAATAACCCAGGAATATGCCCTCATCAGACTTAGGATCCAGTTTTCTTCTATTCTCTCTGTCAGCCAAGATATAGCATCTGCTCCCAAAAACATGGAAATATTTGACTGTAGGCTTTCTCCCTTTCCACAATTCATACAGAGTTGATGCAGTACCCTTCTTTAAAGTGACTCTGTTGTGTATGTAACATGCTGTGTTCATAGCTTCAGCCCAGAACATATATGGAAGTTTCTTAGCATGCAACATTACTCTTGCACATTCTGCTAAAGTCCTATTCTTCCTTTCAACTACACCATTCTGCTGAGGAGTAATAGGTGCAGAAAACTCATGCTTTATACCTTCAGAAGCACAGAATTCTGAGAAACTCTTGTTTTCAAATTCTTTGCCATGGTCACTTCTGATTCTGACAATACCACAGTCTTTTTCTCTTTGTAATTGAATGCACAAGTCTTTAAATACTTCAAAAGTATCAGACTTTTCTTTAACAAAATTGATCCATGTATATCTTGAGTAGTCATCTACCATTACAAAAGCATATCTTTTTCCTCCAATACTTTCTACTTGCATAGGCCCCATTAAATCCATATGAACAAGTTCTAGTACTTTGGTAGTTACCTGGTGAACTAATCTGGGATGAGACTTTCTTGTTTGTTTACCAATCTGACAATCACCACAAACACTATCCTCATTGATCTTCAAATTAGGTACACCTCTGATAGCTTCAGTACTTAGGATTTTTTTCATGCCTTTCAGGTGCAGATGTCCCAACTTCTGGTGCCAGAGTTTGACTTCCTCTTCTGAGCTCATAAGACAAGAAGTCAGACTTCTTTCTTCTTCAGAAACCCATAAATAGCAGTTATCTTTGGATCTGCAGCCCCTCATCTGAATCTTATCTTTCTGATCAGTAACAATGCACTCTTGCTTGTTGAAATTAACCTTTAAGTCTTGATCACAAAGTTGGCTAATGCTGATCAGATTAGAGGTTAAACCCTTCACTAATAGCACATCATTCAGTCTAGGTAAGCCTTCACAGTTTAAATCACCAATACCCAGGATCTCTCCTTTTGCTCCATCTCCAAATGTCACATAGCTTCTGGAATATTGTCTGATATTGCTAAGTAGCTTCTTTACACCAGTCATGTGCCTTGAACATCCACTATCAAAGTACCAGTCTTCTTTTGAGGTGGCTCTCAATGATGTATGAGCAATCAGGCCAACATTCTGAACTTTGGGCTTCCACACCTTCTGAACACTATGTCTGGGGGCAGCTGGTTGCACTCTTCTATACTGAAAATGTTCAGGATAGCCATAAAGTTTAAAGCAAAATGGTTTAATATGCCCTTTCTTTCCACAATGATGACAGATCCATGGATGATTTCTCCTCCTTCTGTTTCTGAAAAATTTCTGGGGTTGCTTCTGAGGTAGCATCTGAACATGCTTCTGACCTTGCATCTGAGGTCCCTCCTGAGCTTGCTTTTGAGGTCTCATCTGGATATGCTTCTGACCTTGCATCTGGGCTTGCTTCTGAGGTCTCTTCTTTGATGTTTCAGCCATAGAGTCATGAGTATTAGTAGCAGGAACAAAACTCATCTGTTTAGGAATCTGATTCTGATCAACAAAACCTAAACCAGTTTTTCCTTGTTGCTGATTCCCCAAAATGTCCTCCAACTTATCAGTAGCAGAGTTCAACATCTTCACTTGCTTCTTCATTTGATCAAGTTGGGAGTTCAGTTGGTTCACTTCTTCTTTTAAATCAGAATTCTGCACTAACAGTTCACCTTTTTCAGCCTCCAGTTGAAGAATAGTCTCCTTCTGATCCAAAACTTGTTTGCAAACCTCAGCACTTCTGGTATACAGCTTCTTGTAGTTATCAGCTAGTTCATCATATGAGGTTTTAGCAGCTTCAGACACATATGAGGCTTCAGACTCTGAGTCAGACTCTGAAAAGGTCTCAGACTCTAAAACAGGTTCCTTCTTTAAGATAGCTCCTGACCTCACAACAAGACCAGTATCACACATATCAGATTCACTAACATCATCATCTTCAGAACCATCATCAGACCATGCAACAGCTAGGCTTTTCTTCTGCCTCTTAAGAAAAGTAGGACATTCAGATTTGATATGCCCATAGCCCTCACACTCATAGCACTGCACACCTTTGGCTTGGTTACTTTTCTCCTCAGACTTGGTCTTCTTCTCATCAGTTTGTTGCTTTTTGTTATTGAATCTGAAATTCTGACCTTTGGCTTTGGCTTTTCTGTTGACATTCTTCAGAATCTTGTTGAATTGTTTTCCCAGCAACACCAGAGCTTCTGATAAGTCATCCTCTTCAGACTCTTGTTGATCATCAGCTTCAGAGTTCACACTAAAGGCTACACCTTTTCCTTTCTTCTCAGTCTGTTTACAAAAGGCAGTTTCAAAATTGAGCAATGACCCAATCAGTTCTTCAAGCTTCATGGCAGAAATATCATGAGCCTCCTCAATTGCAGTGACCTTCATGTCAAATCTTCTGGGCAGGGACCTGAGGATTTTTCTCACCAACTTCTCATCAGACATCTTCTCCCCAAGTGAATCAAAAGAATTTGCCATGTCCAGCACATTCATGTAAAAATCCTGAATGGATTCATCCTCCTTCATCTTCAGGTTCTCAAATTTGGTGGTCAGCAGCTGCAATCTGGACATCTTCACTTTAGAAGTTCCTTCATGAGTGGTTTTCAGAATTTCCCAAGCATCCTTAGCCACAGTACATTGTTTGATAAGTCTGAACATATTCTGATCAACACCATTAAAGATAGCATTCAAAGCTTTTGAATTTCCCAGAGACAAGTCATCTTCAGCTTTGGTCCATTCCTCCTCAGGCTTCAGAACCTCAGTCTTGTTACCATCTTTGTCTGTATACACAGGATGATCCCAGCCTTTGATCACAGCTTTCCAAGTCCTGCTGTCAATAGACTTTAGAAAAGCACACATCCTTGACTTCCAATACTCATAGTTTGTGCCATCTAGTAGGGGTGGTCTATTGACATAGCCTCCTTCTCTATCCATGCTTGCCAGAAATTAATCCTCTGGATCTCACCCAAATTACAGGCAGGGTGCCTGCTCTGATGCCAATTGTAATTCTGGCCAGGCAATGAGGTACTTAACAGGTTCAGGTTCTGATTAAAACTTAGCAGGTTCTGATCAGAACTTAGCACAATTATAAAAGCAATTAACAGGCAGAAAAATAAATGTGCAGGAAAGCTAAAAACACACAAGGTTTGTTAACCCAGTTCGGAGTAAACACCTCCTACTCTGGGGGATACCAATCCAGGAAGGAATTCCACTATAGGAATTAATCCTTATGACTCAAGACACTGACTCCCAGTTCCCAGCCTAAGCAATTAACTTCCTCCTAGTCTTGAATTCTACCCAACACGTTGAGTATTAGAGACCACTAACTTCCTAATCAAGTAACAAACCTGTTACTGAATCCCTTAACAAAAACTACTCTGTTTTGAAGAACAACTTCAATACATCTGACTTCACTCGTACCTACAGGCTTAGAGTGATTACAACTCAATCAAAACACCTAAACCAACTCAAAAGAGTGGTGCACAAATAAAGCTAAAAGCTTAAAAAACTCTAAGACTCTTTTCTCTGAATTTTTCTCTCTAATTCATGTCTTGAATAGCAGCAGCCCTCCTCTATTTATAGCCTTCAGTCTTGCAGAATAAAATAACAAACTAATCTTTCTGATTTGATTTGTTACTGAAATAAGATTGGTCCAATAATGTAACAAATAAAACTGTACTGAATCTTTTAAAGATTATAACAGGAAAATATGAATTTCATATCTTTGAACCAAATCTTCAATAAAATCTTCTCCAAATAAATCAACATTCTAGAAGCCATATGCGTGGATAAATCTTCAATAAATCTTGCAAAGATTCGCATAGAAAAACCTTGAAAATAACCAGCTTCTGATGAAGTCAACATAAGTCAACGCTGGCATCAGAACCTGAATTCAGCTTCTGAAGTGCTACAGTGCATTCAGCTTCTGAAGACATTTTCAGCTTCTGAATGGCTTCAAAACACAAAACTTGCAACTGAAGAAATGTTTCAAATATGGAGATGCTTCTATTCAATACTTTGGTTTTGCCAAAACATGCAGCCAACACCAAAAGACTCAACAAACTGTATGTTGGATTAATATCCACGACTTGGAAGGTTATGGTGAAAACCTTAGGCCCGATTTGGACTGGTAAGTCGATCTCCCCTACGACGGCTCTTCTTGACCCATCGAAAGCTTTTACAACCAAGGCGCTGGGCTTCATTACTGTCCCTTCACATGATAGCTTGAGGAGGGTAGTCTTGGGCATGACATTCAATGATGACCCCGTGTCCACTAGCACTCGTGAGAGAATGTGGTCCATGCATTTCACGGAGATATGTAAGGCGCGGTTATGAATGTGCCCCTCGTCGGGTAGCTCATCGCCATTGAAACCCAAGTACCTACTTGAGGTAATATTTCCGACTATCCCGTCGAATTGGTCCACAGGAATGTCCTTGGTGACATGTGCCTCACTGAGGATCCGCATCACTGCTTCTCGGTGTGCTTCCGAGCTTAGTAGTAAGGATAGCATGGAGATCTTGGAGGGAGTTTGACCTAGCTGGTCAATGATTTTATACTCGCTCTTTTGGATTATCCTTAGGAACTCTTCGGCTTCCTTTTGTGGGGTTGTCTTTTGAGAAGGCCCCGCTTGGTTCTCTTCTTCCTCCACGCTCTTTTCTTTGAGCGGCTCTTTTGGTAGTACGGCTGGCATCTTCCCGAGTTCTTTCGGAGCGAAGACTCTACCACTTCTGGTTATTCCTCCAACACCGGTGATGTTAGTGATGCTGGGCTCAATTTTGGCTAGTGGTTTTCCTTCCACATAGGCCACAGGTTGGTAATTCCATGGTACCCTCTTCGTGCTTTCAAAAGAGAAGGGTGCAGGTACGTGGAATGTTATGGTTTGTATAGGCATTGGTACCTCTCTCCTTTGGTATGGGATTTCGAGAGGTTTTGGGTCGTTAGACTCTAAGGTAGCAACGTCTGTGCCATCCTTTACATAGCCAATTTGGATCCAACCTTGGTCCATTAGTTCTTGAAGACAGCTCTTCAACTCTTCGCACTTGTCCGGGTTAACCTTGCAGGCTTCACAGTTGGCGTGCATTTCCTCGAACAAACCAAAACCGGTTAAACGCTCCCTTATGGTTGACAGGGGAGTCTTAACATTGGCTACCCTTTTGACTGGACCAAATTCCTCTTGTTCCTCCACCGCATTTACAGAGGGACCCGCATGCCCCGGCAATGGGTTATTTTTTACATTGGGGTTTTCCTCTTTGAAGGATAACAGCTTCTTGTCAATAAGGTCCTGTACCTTGTGTTTGAAAACTCTACAGTTTTCGACATTGTGCCCCACGGTTCCTGCGTGGTAGTCACATTTGGCATTCGTGTCGTACCAATGTGGATATGGTGGCGACATTGGTGGTAGTAATCTTGTCTCGACCATACCCTTTTGGATTAGATATGGCAAGATTTGACCATAAGGCATAGGTACTGGATCAAATTGCCTACTGTTATAGTTGTTCCTCGGGCCCACTTGGTTCCTTGATGGGTACCCGCCTTGTTGTTGCTGCTGATTTTGCTGAGGCAACACTACTGGTTGTCGAGGTGGAGTTGCGGGAATTACTTGAGGTGAGTAACGCCCTTGAGCCGTTGCTGCTGCCACATACGGATAGTGGTAGTGAGGCATTTGATTTGGTGGTGGGCAAGACGGTCCCACTAGAACAGCGTTCGTCTCCCCCTCTTTCTTTTTGTGAAAGTTGCTGGGGGGTCTTCTAGCTCCACTTTGAGCTTCTAGAGGGCCTTGGATCTTTCCCCTCTTTACTCCGTCCTCTATTCTTTCACCAACCATGACTAGATCGGAGAAACCGGCAGACGTGCTTCCAATCATCTTGTCGTAATATGGGCCTTGAAGTGTGCCCATAAAGGTGTCGACAAGCTCTCTTTCCAATAGTGGTGGTTGTACACGAGAAGCTAGTTCTCTCCACCGCTGAGCGTACTCCTTGAAGGACTCATTGCTTCTTTGCAGGAGGTTTTGTAGTTGCATCCTATTTGGAGCAATGTCCAAATTATACTTGTATTGCTTTAGGAAGGCATCGGCTAGATCCTTCCAAGTTTGGACATGGGTACGCTCGAGCTGCATGTACCAATCTAAGGACGCTCCGCTTAAACTATCTTGAAACACATGCACCATGAGTTTCTCGTTCATTGCGTAAGCTGCCATCTTCCTACAGAACATCCGTAGATGGTTCCGAGGGCATTGAATTCCTTTGTACTTCTCGAAGTCTGGTGCTTTGAACTTCGGAGGGATTACCACGTCGGGCACTAGGCACATATCCAAAGCGTTGTGGGCACCGTATGAACTGAATCCTTCGACAGCTTTCAACCTTTCTTCCAAAACTCGATACATTTGGGTGGTATCATTGTCTTGGTGGGTGGTGTCGGGAGCAGATTGCCTTGGCTGACTATTTTCCACATCATGGGGAATCACCTCATGCTGAGTAGTGGAGGTTCCTTGAGGACGACGCTCTTCATTCCTTACGGGGATTGTGAGCGGTGGTGGAGGTGGTCCATGGCTCTCATTTTCGAATGGTGGGGTATAATTCAGAGGTAAACCATAAGGAGGCCATTGCACATTGGATGCATCCGTTGTTGGGCGAGGATTACTTTCTCGTGCCGATAGAGCTTGCATTAACTCTAGCATCTGATCCATCTTTCCCTTCATTCCATCAACCTCATCTCTCAAAGCCGCTTGAGTTTGTTCCAAATTGTCCATGATCCTATGTTTGTTAGCTCGTGTTCCGTACGAGTGTTGGAGATCTGATTCTTGGACCGAGGGCTTTCGGGGTTTTCGGGCTATGATTGCTTTGAACTGTTTTTAGGGAAATGAATGAGTTTTTTTTTTTGAAAAAATGCATGAAGATGCATGTGGATGTATGTATGAGTATGCAAAATATGCGTTTTTTTTTTTATTTTGCTTTATGGAGGAGTTTAAAGGTGCACAATTAATATTAGCAATTCGAAATATTAAAGACCGGGAAATTGATTATGCTTCAAAATATATTTGATTAAATAACATTTGTTTACAAAGTATAACTAATGCTATTACAAATCAAATAGCCGCTCGCTTCTCGGCTTTGCTCATCTCCTCCCTATAGAAATCTATGGTGTCCTTGCAGAATTTCATAAACTTCTGGATCTCCACAGGGATGACAAAGTAGGGCATGACCATCTCGGCCTCCGCTAGCCTCTTTGGAAGTTGGGTGATTACCAAGTTCGAGAATGCAACCAATTTAGTGAAATCCTCACTTAATCGGGTGGCGTCTTGCCATACACACTCAATCACTTCCTTGCGCTGGTCTAGCTTGACTCTTGCACTTCTAATTTCATCATGTAAATGTGCAATATGGTCCCCATGAGCTCTTGCAATCTTGTCGAAGTACTCTTCGAATTTCTTGATGTCTTCTTCGAGACGATTGCACTTTAGCCTCCCTTGATGAGAAAGGCTCTCATGTCTTTGCCGTTGGACGCGTTCGGCTTGAAGCTGCTCTTTGTAGTCTTTAACTACTTCTTGGAGCTGTTGATTTTTCTCTTGAAATTTCAACCTCCATTTCCGTTGAGCTTCGATGGCTAGTTCGCCGAATTTCTTGAGCTCTTGGTTGGAATGTAAAATTCTTTCCAACTCTTCATCCTTGGCCACAAGGTTGGCACCCGCACTAACCAAGCCGCCTCCTATCCAATCTCTCTTCCCTTCGGAGATTCTTAGCCGTTTTTGGCAAACTAGGAGAGAGTTTGTTACTTCATCACGATCTCTCTTCGTCCTAGTAATTTCTCCTAAAGCTTGGAGGTGCTTCAATTCTAAGTCTCCGTTTTTGTTTTGGAGTTCTTGAATTTTAGCTTTGAGTTCCTCCACTTCTTTGCTGGGAATGGTTGCAATAGGTTTAGGTGTAGGAGATTTTGGAGGGTTTATGACCACGAAGGGTAGCTTGATTGCTTTGACCCTCTCCTTCACCCATTGAGTATAAAGAGGCTTGGCGACACAGTTTCTCTTGCCGACCCTTCCTTTGCGCACTTGGCTCCATGCTCCCCGGATTCTCTCTAGCAATGCCGGGTCTTGATCGCCTTCCCTTAAGTAGAAAGCTTCCAACAAAAGGTCATTGAGTTTATCTTCCATTGAAAAACCTAGTTGTCGGAGAGAGAGGACCGGATTGTAATTAATACATCCCTTAGTACCAATGAGGGGTACGTTAGGGAAGTCCCCGCAACTGAGGATAATTTCCGGGTCCTCTAAGTTTGGTGAAAACCAATGGATGTCCTTCTCGGCGAGGGTTGTCATCCGTTGCGACCATTTGAGCTTGGCCCAGTTTTCCACAAAGTCTCGGTTTCTTGGCATGTGGGACATCATCCAAATTTGCACCACGGGAGTGCAACAAGTAATTTTGCGTCCCCTTGCTTGTTCATGCCTAGAGTAAAGGGTATGATAAAAATCCGCCAAGATTGTGGGAACCAGATTTTTAGTCATAAATACCTCTAGAGCCGGAAAGTCTACGAAATCATCCATGTTGGGGAATAAGACAATTCCGTACACTAAGAGGGCTAAGATGGCGTTGAATGCCCTTCCCTCTTTGTTGGCTAACATTTCCCGAGCTTTGGCTTCCAAAAACTTTCTTGAAAATCCCTTAAGGTTCCCTCTAATTTCCAAGTTAGATGCTACTTCTTGGACATCAAGGTATAAGGATTCGGCAATGGCCTCCAATGTGAGGTCTTTCCCGGGACCTAGATATAATTCACGACCTTTCATGCTACAACCCAAGATCTTCTCGAATTCTTCCAATGTTGGAGCTAGTTGGAAATCTTGAAATGTAAAGCACCGTAGAGGTGGGTCGAAGAATTGCGCCAAAGTGGTTAAGGCCGTTGAATCTATTCTCACGGGTAGGAGATCAAGGATTATCCCATAGCTTGCCTCGAAAATATTCTTGTTGACCGAAGAGAGCCTCTTGCTTAGGGCTAACAAGCTTTCCACTCTAGGAGCTTTAATCTTGAAGGCGAGCGTATTTTTGTTCCCGGAATCCATATTTCTTTTTGCTAATATTTGTTTGTTCTTTTTAAACTCCTATAAAGCAAAATGATGCGAAAATTACTTTCATGAATGCAAATGATATGCAAGGGTATGGTTTATGAAGGTTCGGAACTTCCCCCATCCTCACATGTAGGCTCTAAATTGTGAAATCTCCTAAGAAGAGGTCCTTAGAATCATAGATCTCACATGGAATTAGGGTTGTCTATGGACATACGTCGACATGAATTCAATTAATTCCACGTGAAAATCTCATCTAAGCGGGGTTGGGCATCCTACCTCACGGACATACGTCAACGCGGGCTTCCGCACACAACCTCCTTCTAACTTAGTTTATTTCTCAAGCTCAGGAAGAGAGCCTCACACGTCCGGCATTAACCCGAACAATGTGGAGTAACATCACTCAAGTAACCCCCGCATTTGATATATATGATATGAATATAAAGCAAAATAAAGCAAATATAAACATAAAGCATAGATATGACATGTATGAATAAAATAAAAAACATGGCGCGCGAAGAAAATAAAAACAATTGGCTTAAAAGCCAAATAGGTTAGGCTTGACTCGCTAGTGGGAAAAGGGTCCCCAGTGGAGTCGCCAGCTGTGCGCACCTCGTTTTATAAAAACACGTGAATCCCCCGAGGTCGTTCGTAAACGCTCGGAGGGCCTTTGTGAAGTCGCCACCAAAGTTTTTGTGTAAAGGGAACGTTGATAAACCCTTAAGTTTTTTTTGTTTAAAAGGGAAACGATAATAAAACCCTTTGACGATGAGGAAAGGATGGTCATCGTAACCATTGTCGGGTTCGGAAGTCGATTACGCAAGGGGAAGGTATTAGCACCCCTCACGTCCGTTGTACTCAACGGGAACCTTCTATTTGGCTGAAGCTTAAATTGTTTTTAAATGTTTTGCGCGCATGCTTATCTATGTCAAAATATAATAAAGGGGAAAAGAGATAAAAACAAACGAAAGGGAAAAAAAGTTTTTATATTATTGCGCTTGACAAGATGTCGATCTTGCTCCTACGTATCTCCCGGTAGTCGGAGAATTCAAAGCGTACATAGTTCTTTGGTAAAAAAACGTACATGTGTTGGTTAATTTTAAATGGACGATGTTTTAACCAAATTCTGGCGATTCAAACGTAGCTTGTATGCTCGCGCTCGGGAGACTTATTAAGCGTATAGCTTGTATGATCGCGCTTGGGAGACTTATTAAGCGTTTGTTCACGAATCGCACTAGAATTGTTAAAAGGTACGTCCGTTAAGGTAAAAGGGTTCGAATTGGTCACTATAGGACCAAACTAGGCGCAATGGACTCAAACGAGTCAATCATTGACCGAGGGGACTCCAACGAGTCGAGGGATTGTTCGATTGATCCACTGGGATCAAGAACAGGTACAATGGACTCGGACGAGTCGAATATTGACCGAGTGACTCAAACGAGTCGAGGGATCGAATCTAGTGGCCACGGGGGACCAAAAGGTTCGGATTGACCACAAGGGGCCAAGATTTGGTTTGGTTATGGTTGGATACGTTGAAAAAAGGAATGACGATTGTCCGAATGACGAGACATACGTCACGCATTCGTACAATCGGGGCAATGGAGAGACATACGTCACACCATCCCTTTTTCATTCAAGTTTTTGGGTAGAATTCTTATAGAAATCCCAAGGTATATCAAAACATTTGGTTTGAAAACCCAAAATGGAAAGATTTAGCAATTTTGCTAGAAAACGCACAAGTTCGGCTCGTTTTGCGAACGGTTTTGAAAAGCGAACAAATTCGGCGTATGTTCATGCTTGAGTTTTGAAAATCATGAACAATGTTTATTGTTCAAGTTTTTAATTGAAATGATGAACATAGCTTGTTTGTTCATGCTGTTTTGAAGGATTGGGAACAAAACTTGTTTTGCAAGTTTTCCACAAAATGTCACCCGAACTTGCGAATTTTTCAATATTGTGCAAAATCCTTGTTATGGTTTGAAAAACATGGGTTTAAAAACTCTTAGGTTCTGAGCTCTTGGGCTAGAACCTCAAAAATTGGTCATTTGGACACCTAAACTCAGATTCTGAGTTCTGTCATGGTCGCTCTGCGACCATGACTTCGCACTGCGAAGTATGCGAATTTTTGAGTTCAGAAGCTGTTTCTGAACTTTTGTTCAGAAACAACTTCTGAACACACTCAGGACCTTTTAGGTGAGTGAAAAGCTTTGAGTTTTTGGGATGAAAAGGCCTGGACAAAACAGTTTTGATGTTTTGAAAACCTTGGGATTTCTTTGAAATTCAAAAGGGGTTTTTTAGAACCAAAAGGTTTTGAACCAAAATTGCTATGCAAACACAATTGTAAATGCAAGATCAGTATTTAGAATACTTACAGAGATCCTTAGCAAAGCTCCAGCTGCAATGGATTTGAATTGGTTGAAGGTTCTTGCAAGGTTTTGAATTTGGATGAACTTTGAACTTTGTAATGCTTTTGTGTTTTGATTGGTTTTTTTTCTGGTTGTTTGGTAGTGTTTCTTTGCTTCTGAATGCTCTATTTTCTGCTCTATCTTATGCTTCTGCAATGCTGCATTTTCCTTTGCCTTGGGTCTCTATTTATAGGCCAAAATGCAATCTCTAGTAATGATGAAAAAATCCTAGAACCTAGCTGATTTGTGGGCTAAATTCAGGCTATTTGGCTTTGCATTTAATGCTAATGGATAGAGGCAACCCTGCCTTGTGCCAAGGGTTAAGTCTTTGACTGATTTCAGCCACAAAATCAAAGGTGTTAGGATAGCAATGATGATGAAATAGGGCTGAATTGCAATTGGCCAAGCTTGGGGATCAATCCTTGCAATCTCAATGGTTGATCAATAAAAACGTGCACTGTGATGTGCAGAGATTGGGGGATGAAAAAGGCTACAATTGGCTGGTGTGAGAGGGTGAAAAGCTGCTGCAAAACAGGGTAGGCACTCATGGCTTTTTCAAGTGAAAAATCTAGCTAGTTTGACTGGTTTTGGGGGAGCAAGCAGGAGGAAAGTCATCAAGCAGGTGGCTGGCAACCTTGGGGTGGTTAACAGGTCACTTGGGAGGGACAAGAGCTGCCCAAGGGCAAGCCCACTTGCTTGTCACATGCTAGGTTGGAAGAAAAAGCTTCCAACCTTGGCATTAATGGCAAGTCTTTCATTTCAGGTTTTGCTTGGCCCAAATAGCCATGAATGCTGATTAAAATAAATATGGAAATGATATGCAACAAATTCTGGAATTAAATCAAAGAAACCAAAAATCTGCAGAAAAATCGCAGACTTCGAAGTGCGAAGTCCTCATTTTTGAAATGTTGACTTTTCTGTTGACTTTTGTTGACTTTGACTTTTTCTCCCTCTTTGATTTTTTTTGATTTTTTTTGTTTTAAAAGGCTTAGGACAAAATTGGGGTACTACACCCGTGCCATATGCTTCTCAGAAAGCTGTCCCGTATAAGTACAACGCCGCAATGTTGGAAAATGGACGGGAGGTTCCTTTGCCATCCTTGACTTCCGTAGACAACATTGTTAGTGATAACAGGATATTAAGAAATGGGCGGGTCATTCCAGCAATGTTTCCAAAGAAAGCAAATGATCCAGCAATTGAGCAAGTGCCAGTGAGTGATCCTAGCGGAAACAAGGAGGTAGGCCAGTCCAGTGGGGCCAATGGGAACTCTGATCGTGATGAAGTGATGAAACTGATCAAGAAAAGCGAGTATAAGGTGGTTGACCAACTGCTACAGACCCCCTCCAAGATATCTATCTTGTCCTTACTGTTGAACTCTGAGGCACATAGAGAGGCCTTGATGAAGGTGTTGGATCAGGCATTTGTGGAGCAAGATGTAACAGTCAATCAGTTGGGCAGGATAGTAGGAAATATTACCGCATGCAACAACCTGAGTTTCAGTGATGAAGAGCTCCCGGAGGAGGGTAGGAATCATAACCTGGCATTACATATATTAGTGAACTGCAAATCTGATGCTTTGTCTAATGTACTTGTGGACACTGGTTCCTCTTTGAACGTAATGGCCAAAACAACTCTGGATCAACTCTCCTACCAGGGTACCCCCATGAGGAGGAGCGGGGTAGTGGTCAAGGCTTTTGATAGTTCTAGGAAGTCTGTCATCGGTGAGGTAGACTTACCCATCACAATTGGGCCTCATGTTTTTCAAATTACATTCGAGGTGATGGATATTCGGGCTGCATACAGTTGCTTGCTAGGAAGACCATGGATCCACGAGGCAGGAGCGGTAACATCAACGCTTCACCAGAAGCTAAAATTCGTCAAGAATGGAAAGCTAATTATCTTGGGCGGAGAAGAGGCCATGTTGATAAGCCACCTGTCAGCTTTCTCTTTCATTGGCGCTGATGATACAGAGGGGACATCTTTCCAGGGGATCACTATAGAAGGAAATGAGACAAAGAAGAATGGTGCATCTATTACCTCTTTGAAGGATGCGCAGAAGGTGGTGCAAGGAGGAACAACTGTAGGATGGGGAGAGTTAGTACAGTTGCCAGAGAACAAGAACCGTGAAGGACTAAGTTTTGCTTCCTCTGCAAGTTTCTCTAAGAACAATGTCGGTTTGGACTCTATCAGTGGTACTTTCCATAGTGCCGGGTTCATCAACGCTCCGCCTGAAGCCAATGCTATCTTAGACGATAATTCTGAAGAGATGATACCTGCTTTTGTTACACGTCGAGGGCTTGTTCGTAATTGGGACGCTGTTGACATTCCTTCGGTCATTCACATGTCAAAGTAATGTGTTTTTGTTTTTGTCTTTTCAAAAGTCCTTTCGTCTTGCACAGGGCGAAAGTGCACTCATGTAGGGCCATTTTGTTTCAAGTAATCTCATTATCAATGGAAAATGTTGTTTATTCCAACTCTTTATTGCTTTTTTCTGGAAAATGGTAACACAAAAAAACCCAAAAATATTTTATTTTTCTTTTCAATCGATTTCAAAAGGTCTGCAATTTTCCACTCATTTTCTAAAATCAATCATGAATCATATATGCAGACTAAACATCAATGAGCCCATTGAACACGATATCCCTATGCTCTCTCCTAACTTTGAACTCCCTGTCTATGAAGCCGAAGAGGAGGAGGATGAGGAAATTCCAGATGAGATTGCCCGGGTACTAGAACATGAGAAGAAAGCCATTCAGCCTCATGAAGAAGCAGTGAAGGTGATCAACTTGGGTTCCAAAGAGGATAAGAAAGAAATCAAGATCGAGGCATTGCTTGAAACGACTGTCAAACAGAGGGTGATAGAACTACTTAGAGAGTATGCCGACGTGTTCGCATGGTCATACCAGGATATGCCAGGCTTAGACCCCCGTATTGTGGAACACCGTTTGCCTTTGAAGCCTGAATGCCCACCGGTCAAACAGAAGTTGAGAAGAGCTCGCCCTGACATGGCTCTAAAGATCAAGGAGGAAGTACAGAAGCATATTGATGCGGGTTTCCTTGTCACATTTGAATATCCTCAATGGTTGGCGAACATAGTGCCTGTTCCAAAGAAAGATGGTAAGGTCAAGATGTGTGTTGATTACCGAGATTTGAACAAGGCTAGTCTAAAAGATGATTTCCCTTTACCTCACATTGATGTATTGGTTGATAGTACTGCTAAGTCCAAGGTCTTCTCCTTCTTGGACGGTTTCTCCGGATACAATCAGATCAAGATGGCAGTTGAAGATAGAGAAAAGACATCTTTTATCATGCCTTGGGGCACTTTTTGTTACAGGGTAATGCCTTTTGGGTTGATAAACGCAGGTGCTACTTACCAAAGAGGCATGGCCACTCTTTTCCATGACATGATGCACAAAGAAATTGAAGTGTATGTGGATGATATGATTGTTAAATCAGGCACAGAAGAAGAACATGTTGAGTATTTGCTAAAGATGTTTCAACGGCTGAGAAAATACCAACTCCGTTTGAATCCCAACAAATGTACATTTGGTGTTAGATCTGTAAAACTCTTGGGGTTCATTGTTAGTCAGAAGGGTATTGAAGTAGATCCAGACAAAGTCAGAGCTATTAGGGAAATGCCTCCTCCACATACTGAGAAGCAGGTGAGAGGATTTCTCGGACGCTTGAATTACATCTCCCGATTTATCTCCCACATGGCAGCCACGTGCAGACCAATATTTAAGCTGCTTCATAAGGATCAAGGTGTTGTTTGGACAGAAGACTGCCAGAAGGCCTTTGACAGCATCAAAGAGTATCTGCTAGAGCCTCCAATTCTTATCCCTCCAGTCGAAGGAAGACCACTGATCATGTGTTGGAACAAAATGTATGAACAGCTCTCTTTTGAGTTTAGATGATAACAAAGTGTTAAAAAGAAAATTGGATATGCTAATACTTGATTCTAGTGTGTAGAACCATATACTTAAAGATTGGTATCTAACAATGATTATGAAAGAACAAATTAAGAGCAAGAAGGAAAATATAGAAGCTTATGTTGCAAGGCTGAAGAAAATCAGCGTCTGAAGAAGAGCTTCTGAATGCAGCGTCTGAAGGCCTGCTTCTGAAGAAGTGCGTCTGATGAACAGTGCTTCTGAAGACCAGCTTCTAAAGACTGCGTCTGATGAACAGTGCGTCTGAAGCCAGCTTCTGAAGAACTGCGTCTGAAGACAGCTTCTGATGAACAGTGTTTGAAGCCAGTTCTGAAAAGAAGCTTCTGAAGCCTGAAACGCAGAAGTCAACAATTGCAACTGTCTATAGTAAAGTACTGTATGGTCAGAACAGCTCTTGGCAACAGTTGTCTCCTTGACCAAAACATTCTCCCTGTTTTAAGGAAACAATTCAAATTCCATTCCTCTGTTTTCTGTGTTACGCACACAATGTCAGGAAGGAATTAAATGCTGGACATAGCTTCTATTGCAACGGATCTTTGATGATATTTGACTCTTCTCAACAGCTCTTTAATTCTCTATAAAGGATTGAAGGATTGAAGAAGAAGAACAAGACTCATAAAACTGAAAACGCATTGCTCTGTTTTCTGAAACTCAGTTCTGCCAAATTTGAATGTCATCAAAATAACTTAGAAATTCTTACAAACTTCTTATCTTAGAATTTCTTAAGTATAGAGTCTTAATTCTGTGTTGTATTTTGTGAACACCACTAATAGTATATCAAGTGTTCAAACTCAAACTCATTCTCTTGTAAAATCTGTTTGATTCAAAGTCTTAGACTGTGTGTATGAGCAAGAAAGTCTCTTACTTTGTGTTTGAGCATAGGAAGTCTCTTACTTAGTGTTTGAGCAATTGGAAGTCTCTTACTTTGTGTTTGAGCATAGAAAGTCTCTTGCTTTATGCTTGGGCAATTGTAATCTTTGTGATTATAGTGAAAATCTCTTGTAAGTGACAAGGGGACTGGACTACTTCCGGGTTGTGGAAGGAACCAGGATAAACTGCTTGTGTCTCTCTCTCTCTCTCATTTACTTTATACCCGCTACAAACAACTCTGAAAATAGTTTCAGAATCTGATCAACATCTGATTCTGAACTAACCAAAGTTTTTGAGAAAGAAAAAGCCAACACAATTCAACCCCCCTTCTTTTGTTTTTCTCACCTTCAGTTGGTATCAGAGCTCCGGTTCTGATATTCAATCACCTAACAGTGAGTTAGTAAAGATCCTGAGAAAAACATGTCATCCAGTGGTTCCCCTCCACCCTCTCCTAGAAATCATGCTTCTGTATCACATGACTATGGTACAGGTGAAAAGCAATCTCGTTCACACCATAAACCTCCTATGTTTACTGGTGATCCAGAGAATTTTCATGGTGGAAAAGCAAAATGTATAATCATATCATTGGCATAGATGATAGTCTATGGGACATCATTGAAGATGGTATAACTATACCAGTTGATGAAGGAGTGGCTATTAATAGAAGAGGTCTTTCTGATGCTGAAAGAAAGATCTACAGAAAGCATCACAATGTTAGAGGTATCATTGTGGATTCTCTACCTCATTGTTTAAGGGTTTAAGAGTTGATAATGTATATGTTCTTGATTTAGATGATGTATCACTAAGTGGATCTAAGTGTCTCATGGCCAAAAATGAAGATTCTTGGTTGTGGCATACACGTCTTAGTCATGTCCACTTTGATTTTCTAAATAAGGTTTTGTCTAAAGATCTAGTAATTGGTCTACCTAAAATGAAGTTTGAAAAAGATAAATTATGTGATTCTTGTCAAAAAGGGAAGCAAACTAGAGTATCCTTTAAACCAAAAAATGTTGTTTCTACTTCACAACCTCTAGAGCTTCTCCACCTTGATCTTTTTGGTCCTTCAAGAACAAAAAATCTAGGTGGCAACTATTACGGATTTGTTATTGTTGACGACTATTCTAGATTTACTTGGACATTATTCTTGTCTAGCAAAAATGATACCTTTAATGCTTTTACTAAATTTTCTAAGATTATCCAAAATTAACTTTCTTTGAAAATTATCTCTCTTAGAAGTTATCATGGTGGTGAATTTGTTAATCACCACTTTGAAGACTTTTGTGATGATTTTGGCATCTCACATAATTTTTCATGTCCTAGAACTCCTCAACAAAATGGCGTGGTTGAAAGGAAAAATAGAGTTTTAGAGGAGCTCGCTAGGACAATGTTAAATGAAATGAGTCTTCCTAAGTATTTTTGGGCAGATGCGGTTAATACCGCATGCCACATCTTAAATAGGATTTTCATTCGACCAATCCTAAACAAGATACCCTATGAACTACTTAAGGGAAGAAAGCCAAACTTATCATACTTAAGAGTTTTTGGTTGTAAATGTGTTATCTTAAACAATGGTAAGGATAAACTTGGTAAATATGATGCTAAAGCGAATGAGGGAATCTTCTTAGGATACTCATCTACTAGCAAGGCATATAAAGTTTACAACAAAAGGACCCTCATTGTCGAGGAATCCGTTCATGTTGCTTTTGATGAGACACCTCCCCAAATTGTCGGGAAAGGTACTTCTTTTGATGTTGCATGAATAGACACAAAGGATATTGTCAAGGATGGTGACACAAAGGATATTGTCAAGGATATTGTCCGAAAGATGAGGACAACAAGGATAAAGAATTAAAGGAAGACGTTCACGGGGTGAAAAACAAGGAACCTCACCATTGTCTACTTAGGATTGGATCACCACGAGAGACCACCCTTTGGAGAACATTCTAGGCGACATTAGAAAGGGAGTAAGTACTTGGTCTTAGGTAAGTAATTTATGTGGTTTCACCGCTTTCGTCTCACAAATTGAGCCTAAGACCATAAAAGAAGCAATGATTGACGAAAATTGGATTCTTGCTATGCAAGATGAATTAAATCAATTTAAAAGAAATGAAATTTGGGACTTAATTCCTTGTCCTAAAGGAAATTCAATCATTGGGACTAAGTGGGTCTTTAGGAATAAATTGGACAAAAATGGTATTATCACACGAAATAAGGCGAGGCTTGTGGCAAAAGGGTACAACCAAGAGGAGGGGATTGACTACGAGGAGACTTATGCTCCCGTAGCCTGCCTTGAGGCCATACGTCTCCTTTTGGCATTCACATGTTGCGTTAACTTTAAGCTATATCACATGGACGTTAACTCCGCGTTTCTAAATGGTTTACTGATGAAAGCTTTTTGCTCACATTATATTTTCCTATCTACACGTGAGTATATTAGGATCGTCTCCACAGGGATTTGCGCGATACCTTAAACAATTCAACATTGATTATCGTTTTAAGTTAGGGTTTTATCTTTTGTTTACTAAAACTATTCGACTTCAAAATATAAATAAATACGACGAGTAATAGGGCATAAAAGTGTCGGTATCAAAGTTCATAAATTAAGCATCGACATTCTTCTAATGATCATGATAAACGGATTCTAGTTTTAATCCCTTTTTAACGATATTATCACACATCACTCGACAACATTATTCGTGTTCAAATAAAGTTGTGAGATCGATCGTATCGTTTAATCGACGATTTCTCAATCTATTAAACGATCCAATAGCATTATGTCTTGATGCTTTAAGTGATTATCAAAACATAATTCTATGTCTAGAACACTTGTTTTAATAGAAAGTTATCCTAACCCTAGATTTAAATGTATTTTTCAATAACACTAAATCAAACATAAGATTGAATAACAAGAATAAGTTTCAATATGATATAAAACACTAGAATCATATATTTACATGATCAAAAGATTACATCTAGCTTGATTCATTACCTCTAATCCCAACAAAGGAGATTTAGTTGATCATTTTCATGTCAACAATACAAAAGTTGGAGAAAAGATGAAGATCATAGCCAAGCTTTGATTTCTCAAACCCTTAGGTGATCTAATCTTGATCCTTTTTGTCCTTTGAAGTACCCTTCTTTTTGCCCTATTCTCTGGTAATAAACTCTAAAAATTGTTCTTAATAAAAGCTTAATAATATCTTAACATTCTAACCTAAAAGCTGAAACAAAGCTTAAATACTAAAACTGATAAGTGACATCTCGCTCAGCGAGATAAATTTCGCTCAGCGAGTTTGACTTTCTGGCCAGTGGCTTTCTGCCACGTCTTCCATAGCATTAAACCGCCCTTGGTATCTCGCTGAGCGACAAATATTTCGCTGAGCAAAATCAATCTTCCCATGCTCCTGAAAATCCCTGCCTGAACTCGCCAAGTACTCGCCAGGCGAGTTTAACTTTGAAAACTCCTGAAAATCCCTGCCTCAACTTGCCAACTACTTGCCAACTGCTCGCCAGGCGAGATTCTTCAATCTTCTCTTATTGAATTCTTGCTATTTTCAAGTCCTGTCTTGCTTTTTCCTACACAAATGGGGAAGAATAAGGTATTCAAAGTATAATTGGCATTTATTCATAAATTCCATGCTTTTCCTAAGATAACTTGCAAAACAAGTAACTAAAAAGCCTTGTAAAAGACATGAATTTATTCATTTCTTGCCACTTATCAAATACTCCCCAACTTAGTTCTTTGTTTGTCCTCAAACAAAAGATTCAATAAAATTGGAAAAATCAAGGCTTTGGACAAAATTGAGCATGAAGCAAAAATTCAGTAATTGAAGAAAAATTTTCTCAGATGAATGATTCAATTGTGACAGCGCGAGCAAAAGTAAAGTTTCTCATTAAACAAGATATATACCATGAATGTGACAAAATTCCTAAACACAAAGTTCATATCACACAATTCTTAGCAAACAACATGTTTAAATTTGAACCACACCTAACACACTTCTTTGAAAGTAAATGAACAAATTGAAATCAAGTTGTGCGGGTTTTGATCACTCATCCGGCAAGTTTGCTAACATTCCGATCAAGTTATGCGTCCATCTAATTATCGTTTCTAAAAGCACAAAAGCATCGATCACAAGGTCTTTGAGGGTTGTAATTTGGCTTGGTTTCAAACGAAATGTCATATGTGGGAAAAATTGAATTCAAAAGGCCAAGCATAGAGGAACATTCTTTCTAATTACACACTTCCTCCTTATTCAAAAACAACTCTTGGTGATTTACAAATATTTCTTTGATCTTGACAACTTTTTGATTTATTGACTTTTTCTCTTTTTCAATTTTCTTTTTCTTGGTTTGCTTTTCTTTCTTTTTTTTCTTTTTCTTTTTCTTTTTCTTGTTGTCAAGATCAATTTCAAAATTCACCAATTACTTGACATACACTACCTCCCTTTTCTCCCCAACTTATTCAAAATGATACCCTAATTGAATGTTCCTTTATCATTTGGCAAGGGACAAATAAACATGATGGATAAGGGTTCAAAATGAAAGTAAAATATCAAAATCCAATAATGATTTAACTATGAACTGGATTTTTTTTACAAACTCTAGCAATTTCACTAAGCATTGTGCTTATGAAAATTGGCAGTTCATAGTTAACGATTCTGATTCATTAGGCTCAATGGGGTTATCAAATACTCACTTCTCACAGGGTAGGCTTTTTGTGGTCAAGTGTTTCTACTCATATTCAAAAAATGCCTTGATCATTTCAGTGCTTTCATACAATTTAAAACAACTTTCAGATTTAACATAAAAGAATCGAGTTAAACAAAAATGCCGGTCTCTTGCATATATACATAGACTTTGAGGATTCCTCACATTTTGGCTAGTTCTAATTGGTTTAAACGTAAATATATTCTTGCGTAAAACTGAATAAAATAAATTTGTGTGCAAAGTAATCATTTCACATTCAAGTATATACCTAGAAAAACAAGAAACGAGTACCTTAGCTGTGCGCTTTGTCACAAACTTTCTATCATTATCACTCACCTGATTCTTTGCTCAATGCTTTGGCTTTAGTTCAATTATTTAACTTTGAGTTTTTGAGTAGAGTTCATTCAAATGGTAAATTAAACTATACTAAATATAATATGGTACGAAATAAATAAAACAAACATAATTTTAAAACATAAAACATAAAGCATAAAGTACCACAAGTACAGAATTAGAAATACAGAAGCAAAATACAGAATCAAAATACAAATTTCAAAGGTACAGAAACAGAAGTACAGAAATAAAAGTACACAAGCCATATTGTTCAGATAAAATCCAAAAAAATTTGACTGAAAGCTTTATAAAATATTTCACTATTCGTGGTGAGCTTTCAAGTCCTTCCTCTTCCTTCACTCCTCCATGTCCTCATCACTGTGAGTCTCCTCATCTGATCCACCACCAGCTGTTACACCATCACCAGCAGCTGCTGCACTGCCCCCTCCATTAAAAAATGGCCTGTCCTCAGGGTAAGCCACATAAGAACGGAAATGAGCAGGAGTCATTATTTGCTGAGCAGGGTCTGATGGAGCTCCCCACTGCTGCTGCAATCTGAAAAGGGACTCCTGAATTCCCAGCTGTCCCCGATAGTTAGCCTCCATAGCATCCCAAGTGTAGTTATAGGAAGCTAGATACCTAGGATCCCAATCAGAAAACTGGAGCTGCTGAGAAGGTTGTTGTTGCTGTTGTTGCTGGGCTTGAGAGGATTCAGGCTGTTGCTGAGGGGCATGTCTTGCTTGCTTATCTTCATTGTGACGATCAATGTAGGCATCATCCACCGGATTAACAATTTGCTCATGTATTTGAGGTGGGAGGACGATGCGAGCTGCCTGGCAAGACCCATGATAAGGCCAGGAAAAGTAAGTGGGCACTTAGGTGAGGTGATGCCACTCATTGCAATGGTTTTGATCTCATTAGCAATGATGCGGGCTACATCCACTTGTTTTCCGGCCAGGATGTAGTAGATGAGAGGGGTCACTTCAAGGGTGGTCAAGGAGGTGTGGCTTTTTGGTCGGATATTATGTAGGATAAGGTTAAGGATCACTTGTACAGGGAGTGTCAAATTTTGCTTCAGGGCTCTAAAGGGTCTCCCAGCTGGGCTAATATCATAATCCTCACCTTCCTTAAAGATTGCCTTCTTTATCTCCTCGTGATCCCAATTACCTTTGGCTTGCTGAGTGTGGAATTCAAAAAGATATTCAGAGTCTCGAGGGAGTATAGGGTTTCCTAAATAGGCATTGATAGCAGGGCGATGAAACTTTATAACTCGGCCTCGGACTAAGGTTTCAAACTCGAAAGGGTCTTCAGGATCGTTGGGAATGGCATTGGCATAGAATTCTCTCACAATGTCAGCATTGATCTTGGTTGGGGGACTCACTAATCTCTCCCATTTTCTAGTTTCAAAAATTCCAAGGATGCCATTATATTTTCCCTCCGGGTTGATTATAAACTCCTTCTCATGCCAGAACTTCCTCTTCAACAGCTCCTGATACCGTGCAGCATGGTGTACACTCCAAAATCGACTAGCATCAAATGGGATGGATGCTTGAGACGATTCGCCTTGTTTCCTCTTGCTTCCGGTCGATTTCTGCTTGGGTGCCATTCCTGCAAAACAACCAGGAAATGCATAAATAACAAAGTATATAGAGGTTAGCATGGAATGGAATTGAAACTCTTAGAGCAAAATTAAAATTTCATTTTCTGATGTAACTCGCTAGGCGAGAATTATGCTTCGCTGGGCGAGCAAACGTTCAATTTTCTGGGTTTTCCAGATGAATGTTCGCCTAGGCGAGCATGATTTTCGCTCAGCGAGTAAAGTCAGAAATTTAAATTTTTGGCTCGAAAAACACTCTGTACTACCTCTAATCTCTAGAAAACATACCCAGTAACCTAGAAATGAATTAAAATGACAACCATTGCATGAAAACATCATAAACCCATGTTTATTTCAATAATTACAAAAATGGGTTAACTCAAAAAGTGATTAAAAATCTGATTTTTGGCATGGCAATGTCTGTTGTTATTCCAGTTCATTTCTACCTTACACTAATTCGAACCTAACCAGCAGCTTAATCATTATTATTACATCAAATTACAACCTATTCTATTAAATCCAAAAACTAAACCCATTTTCGAATTTTCAAATAAAGCAAGAAAAGAAGCTCAAACCTGTTGATTTGATGCAAGATGCAGAGATGGAATGCAGTGAAAATGCTTAATCTGGCTTGGATGAGTTTAGGTTGGAATTTTGAGAGAAAAATGAAGAGTTTTGTGTGATATAGTGAAAAAATGAAGAAAACCGGTTTTGGGGAAGGATATGAGTGGTTAGGGCAGTTGAAAAGGCATTAATGGGAGTTAAGAGGGGTTATGGCTTGGGAAATCGTAACTGTCAGATTATGTAATCTCGCTCAGCGAGATTTTCGTCGCTCAGCGAGCTACATTGGTCAAACCTGGTCAAACTGACCTGTAATTTTCGCTCAGCGAGATTTTGCTTCGCTGGGCGAGTTATGACAGGTAAAAATGTGTTGTTCTGGTTTCTGTACTAGTTTCTGTTTTTGAGTGCAATGTGGCCTAATTCTAAAATGCAAAGCAATAAAATACTTACAAAATTGGGGTGCCTCCCAACAAGCTCTTGTTTAACGTCATTAGATCGACGCCTGTTTCATGTTTGATTATGAATCAATAAGTGAAATTGTTGTCGTGTGCCGAACAACTTCACCGCCAAAGTATGGTTTCAGTCTTTGTCCATTCACCGTCCAAGTTGCTTTGGTGATAGGATCCTCCAGCTCCACCGCTCCATAAGGCCTGACTTGTTTAATCATGAAAGGGCCGGACCATTTTGATTTTAATTTACCCGGAAATAGCTTCAATCTTGCATTGAACAGCAAAACCATTTGACCGGGCCTGAAATGCCTCTTCATGATCTTTTTGTCATGATACCTCTTGACCTTTTCCTTATAGAGCTTGGATGATTGATATTCTTGGTCTCGCAATTCTTCCAATTCGTTCATTTGGAGCTTTCTCTTCTCCCCAGCTTGCTCTTGGTCAAAGTTTAAAAACTTTAGCGCCCAAAACGCTTTATACTCTAACTCTACCGGCAAGTGGCACGCTTTTCCATACACCAACTGAAATGGTGTGAAACCCGTAGGAGCTTTGTATGTGGTCCTATAGGCCCACAATGCTTCGTCAAGTTTCATTGACCAATCATTCCTTGATGATGACACGGTCTTCTCAAGGATCCTTTTGATTTCACGGTTGGACACCTCGGCTTGACCGTTGGTCTGTGGATGGTATGGTGAAGCGACCTTGTGTTAACTCCATAGTGCTCAAGTGCTTTTGCCAATTGTGAATTACAAAAGTGAGAACCTCCATCACTTATGAGCACTCTAGGAGTTCCAAAACGGGAAAAGATATTTCTTTTGAGAAATTTGACCACTGTTTTGCTATCAGCTTTTGGGGATGCAATTGCCTCTACCCACTTAGACACATAGTCGACAGCTACCAAAATATATTCATTGGACAAGGAAGATGGAAATGGCCCCACAAAATCAATACCCCAACAGTCAAAAACTTCGACTTCAAGGATGCTTTGCAGAGGCATTTCATTTCTTTTTGAAATTCCTCCAGTTTTCTGGCAACTCTCACAACTTTTAACATGTTCATATGCGTCTTTGAAAAGAGTGGGCCAATAAAAGCCTGCTTGAAGAACCTTTGCAGCAGTTCTTCCACCATTGAAATGCCCACCATATGGTGAATTATGACAATGCCACATGATGTCTTTGGCTTCTTCTACAGCAACACATCTCCGTAAAAGGTGGTCAGCTCCTATCTTGAAAAGATATGGGTCATCCCATACAAAATGAGTAGAGTCTCTAATCAACTTCTTCTTCATTTGCCATGTAAAATCCTCCGGTAAGAACCCCGTTGCTTTATAATTTGCCATGTCAGCAAACCATGGTCTTTCTTGCACCATTAGCAACTTCTCATCCGGAAACTCTTCAAGAATTTCTTTCTCGTTCTTAGTCACCTCATTGTTTACCAACCTTGAAAGATGATCAGCCACAAGGTTCTCAGTCCCCTTTTTGTCTTTAATCTCCAAATCAAACTCTTGGAGCAGCAGCATCCATCGGATGAGTCTCGGTTTGGAGTCGGGTTTGGTGATTAAATACTTTATGGCTGCATGGTCAGTAAATATAACAATTTTCGAACCGATGAGATAAGAACGAAATTTTTCTAATGCGAACACAATAGCAAGTAATTCTTTTTCTGTGGTAGCATAATTGATTTGAGCATCATTTAAAACTTTACTTGCATAGTGTATAACATGAAAAATTTTGTTTTTGCGTTGACCTAACACCGCGCCAACCGCATAATCACTTGCATCGCACATGAGTTCAAAATCAAAATTCCAATTTGGTGCGGTGATTATGGGTGCGGAGGTCAAATTCTCTTTTAAATATTCGAAAGCATTCATACAATCATCATCAAATTCAAAGGACTTATCTTTGTTGAGCAAATTGCTCAATGGCTTTGCAATCTTTGAGAAGTCCTTGGTAAACCACCGATAGAATCCGGCGTAGCCAAGAAAACTTCGGATGCCTTTGACATTGATTGGGGGTGGAAGTTTACCTATCACATCAACTTTTGCTTTGTCAACCTCAATACCCTTTGAAGAAATCTTGTGACCAAGGACGATCCCCTCGGTAACCATAAAATGACATTTCTCCCAGTTGAGTACCAAGTTAGTTTCCTTGCACCGCTTCAGTACCGTGTCAAGATTCTTCAAGCATAAATCAAAGGATGAACCGAAGACAGAAAAATCGTCCATAAACATTTCTATGCTCTTCTCTATCAAATCAGCAAAAATTGCTTGCATGCATCGTTGAAATGTTGCTGGAGCATTACATAACCCAAACGGCATGCGTCGATATGCAAAAACTCCAAATGGACATGTGAAAGTTGTCTCATGATCTTCTGGATTCACCGTAATTTGATTATAACCCGAATAGCCATCAAGGAAACAATAATAAGCTTGACCGGGCAGTCTTTCTAGCATTTGATCCATGAATGGTAGAGGAAAATGATCTTTTCTTGTAGCTTTATTGAGTCTCCGGTAATCAATGCACATCCTCCAACCGGTGACGGTTCTTGTTGGAATGAGCTCATTTTTCTCATTCGTGATCACCGTCATACCTCCTTTCTTAGGAACAACTTGAACCGGGCTAACCCAAGTACTATCCGAGATCGGATAAATCATGCCGGCTTCAAGTAGTTTGACCACTTCCTTCCGGACTACTTCCTTCATATTTGGGTTTAACCGGCGTTGAGGTTGCGCTACCGGCTTGTAATCTTCCTCCATCATGATCTTGTGCATAAAATAAGATGGACTTATCCCTTTCAAGTCAGATAGTGTCCATCCTATCGCTTCTTTGTTAGACTCTAGAATTTTCACCAATTTGGCTTCTTCGTTGCTTGATAAGGAGCTACTTATGATAACCGGTTTGTTACCCTCTTCTTCACGGAAAACATACTTCAAGTGTGGCAGTAACATTTTCATCTCCGGCTTCATTTCTTGAACATTGGGTTCATTCTTCAATTCCTCAATTTTTACTTTGTGAGGAGGAATTTCCTTCAATGAATCCAGCTCCTTCAAACACTCTTCAATTTCTTTTTCATCTTCCTCGCCTATGATATTTAGTGCATCCGTCAGAACTTTTTCAAGAGGTGTCAGTTTATGCAGCTGTTCTCTTGTATCAACAATTATTTCATCAGTTACATCCATCTTGAAACATGCACCTTTATCACGAGGGTGCTTCATAGCTTCATTAAAGTTGAAATTGACTTCTTCATCGTCCACACGGACTTTCATTATACCTCCGTCAAGATCAATCATCATTCTTGCCGTTTGCATAAATGTTCTTCCAAGAATAAGTGGCACATCATCATCCTCAGGAATATCCATCACCACAAAGTTAATGGGAAACAAGAATTTGTCTACTTTCACCAAGACATCTTCAGCTATTCCCAAAGGACGTGTGACAGATTTGTCGGCTAGTTGCAACGCCAAATTTGTTTGTTTCACAACCAAATCACCAATCCTTTTGACAACAGAGAGTGGGATTAGGTTGATACTTGAGCCTAGATCAATGAGTGCTTTACCGACATTCACATTGCCTATAGATACCGGTAATGTAACTTTCCCCGGATCTTTCTCCTTTATTGGCAATGTTCTTTGGATGATGGCACTACAATTCGCATCAAGCTGAATTGTCTCCTCATCATTGTACCTCCTTTTCTTGGACATAATTTCTTTCATAAATTTGGCATAAGTAGGCATTTGCTCCAAGGCTTCCGAGAATGGTATATTAATTTGCAACCGTTTGAAGATATCTAGGAACCTTGCATATTGCCTTTCTTTATCCTTCTTAGCTGGAGTAGTTGGATATGGCAAATGTTTAGCTGGTGTATTGTTTACAACTTCTTGTTTCTTGCCCTTCTCCTTCACCACATCTTTCATCTTCTTCTCTAAGTTATCATTTTCAACTAACTCCTTATTATTTTCAACTAATTCCTCTTTATTTTCTTCCTCCGTTTCCTTCTCACTTCCGTCTTGAATCTCTTCCTCATGTTCTTCAACAACCTTCCTCTCCACTTCAAGATTATCTCCTACTCCCTTACCAACCACCTTCCCACTTCTTGTTGTCATTTCCTTGCAATGTTCTTTCGATGCAAGGTCTTTTGCATCAAAATGAATTGATTGTCATTTTGATGCATGTTCTTTTGGATTGGGTTGTGTGTTGGCGGTGAAGGGTCCTCCTTGTTGAGTGGCTTGTGCTAGTTGTTGAGCCATTTGACCGACTTGAGTTTCTAGATTTTTGATGGAAGCATCTGTGTTCTTCTGATTGGCCATGGACATTTGCATGAATTGGTTCAATGTTTCATCGGTACTTTGAGAACGGTTTTGTTGTGGCGGATATTGAATGAAATTATTGTAAGGTTGTCGGTTGGACGGACCAGCATCTTGTCTCCATGGTTGACCATAATTTGGGTTGTTTCCTCTTTGGAAATTGTTGTTATGGCCTGAATATTGTCCTTGATACTGATTCGGTCTTTGTTGATTACCGACATAGCTCACTTCTTCTGTTGGCGGTGGACAAAAACCAGTGGGATGATCGCCTGAACAAAGCTCACAAGATGCAACTTGTTGATGTCTTCTTTGTTCATTCTGCATCTCTTTCATTTGTTGTGGAAGGTTGGCCATCTTTCTTGTGAGTTCCTCCACTTGTTGAGTCAACAGCTTGTTTTGTGCTAGAATGGCGTCATTTGTTCCCAAGTCCAGAATACCGGCTTTTCTTTGGCCTGGATTTCTGTTGTGTTGAGCTTGATGATCATTGAGTGCCATTTTCTCTATAATTGCTACTGCATCTTCAGCACTCTTTGCCATCAATGGTCCACCCGCAGCTGCATCAAGTAAAAGCTTCGATTGTTGTTGCATTCCATTTCGGAAAAGATGAATTTGAGTACAATCATCAAAACCATGGTTTGGACATCTCCGTAACATTGACTTGAATCACTCCCAGGCTTCACAAAGTGTCTCACTTGATCCTTGAGAAAAGACGGCAATGGTAGTCTTGGCCTCCATAAATCGGTTTTGTGGAAAGAATCTTTCATGGAATTTCTCCTCAAGAGTATTCCAATTGGTCATCACTTGCGATGGTTGGTCCAAGTACCATTCTTTTGCTTTTCCAATCAATGAATGAGGAAACATTCTCATGAATATGGCTTCTTCTCATTTTCCGTTGCTCCCAAAGTACCAACAATTTCATAGAACTTTTTTAGATGTTGAAATGGGTCCTCATGATCTAAACCCGAGAAAGGGTTAGCATATAAAATCTGGAGAATCCCAGTCTTCATCTCCGTTTGTTTGGTAGTCCTTGGCGACTTTCCTAGTTGAGCAAGGCGTCGTGGGCTGTTATGACATGGCATCCCACTACCACCAGAGCTTCCGGATCCGTCTCCTTCTCCGGCCATAGGTAATTCTTGTATTGGAACTAATGAAGGAATAGAAACAGAGGTTCCTTCTTGTTGCCTCTTCTTTGCTAGTTGCCTTTTCTTTCGATTCTTGCTATTATTTCTCCTAGCAGTTCTTTCGATTTCTGAATCAAACAGCAGTTGATCTTCTTGCGTTTTACCTCGCATAAACGGAGTTCAACAATCTGACCAAACAAATTAGCAACAAGATGGATAAAAAATGATAGTTATATACATAAAAGAATTTTATGTAAAATTGCTTAAAACAATAATTTTAGCTGCGATGTTTATGATATATTAACGCTATAATCCCCGGCAACGGCGCCATTTTGATGAAAGCTTTTTGCTCACATTATATTTTCCTATCTACACGTGAGTATATTAGGATCGTCTCCACAGGGATTTGCGCGATACCTTAAACCATTCAACATCGATTATCATTTAAGTTAGGGTTTTATCTTTTGTTTACTAAAACTATTCGACTTCAAAATATAAATAAATACGACGAGTAATAGGGCATAAAAGTGTCGGTATCAAAGTTCATAAATTAAGCATCGACATTATTCTAATGATCATGATAAACAGATTCTAGTTTTAATCCCTTTTTAACGATATTATCACACATCACTCGACAACATTATTCGTGTCCAAATAAAGTTGTGAGATCGATCGTATCGTTTAATCGACGATTTCTCAATCTATTAAACGATCCAATAACATTAAGTCTTGATGCTTTAAGTGATTATCAAAACATAATTCTATGTCTAGAACACTTGTTTTAATAGAAAGTTATCCTAACCCTAGATTTATATGTATTTTTCAATAACACTAAATCAAACATAAGATTGAATAACAAGAATAAGTTTCAATATGATATAAAACACTAGAATCATATATTTACATGATCAAAAGATTACATCTAGCTTGATTCATTACCTCTAATCCCAACAAAGGAGATTTAGTTGATCATTTTCATGTCAACAATACAAAAGTTGGAGAAAAGATGAAGATCATAGCCAAGCTTTGATTTCTCAAACCCTTAGGTGATCTAATCTTGATCCTTTTTGTCCTTTGAAGTACCCTTCTTTTTGCCCTATTCTCTGGTAATAAACTCTAAAAATTGTTCTTAATAAAAGCTTAATAATATCTTAACATTCTAACCTAAAAGCTGAAACAAAGCTTAAATACTAAAACTGATAAGTGACATCTCGCTCAGCGAGATAAATTTCGCTCAGCGAGTTTGACTTTCTGGCCAGTGGCTTTCTGCCACGTCTTCCATAGCATTAAACCGCCCTTGGGATCTCGCTGAGCGACAAATATTTCGCTGAGCGAAATCAATCTTCCCCTGTTCCTGAAAATCCCTGCCTGAACTCGCCAAGTACTCGCCAACTGCTCGCCAGGCGAGTTTAACTTTGAAAACTCCTGAAAATCCCTGCCTCAACTCGCCAACTACTCGTCAACTGCTCGCCAGGCGAGATTCTTCAATCTTCTCTTATTCAATTCTTGCTATTTTCAAGTCCTGGCTTGCTTTTTCCTACACAAATGGGGAAGAATAAGGTATACAAAGTATAATTGGCATTTATTCATAAATTCCATGCTTTTCCTAAGATAACTTGCAAAACAAGTAACTAAAAAGCCTTGTAAAAGACATGAATTTATTCATTTCTTGCCACTTATCATTTACTAAACGAAGAAGTTTTTGTGTCACAACCACCCGGTTTTGAAGATCTTGAGTTTCCAGATAATGTTTTCAAGTTAAAAAGAGCTTTCTATGGTCTCAAACAAGCTCCTAGAGCTTGGTATGAGAGATTGAGCAAATTTATGTTGGATAAAGGTTTTTCACGTGGAATTGTTGACACTACTTTGTTTTGTAATCGTAAAGGAAAAGATATTTTACTTGTTTAAGTCTATGTTGATGATATCATCTTTGGGTCAACTGATGAGAGTTTGTGTAGAGAATTTTCTAAGGATATGCAAGGCGAGTTTGAAATGTCTCTCATGGGGGAGCTCACCTTTTTCCTTGGTCTCCAAATAAAGCAAGCGAAGGAAGGAACATTTGTTAGTCATACAAAATACGCCTTGGAGCTACTAAAGAAGTTTAACATGCAAGATTGCAAGTCTATCTCAACTCCCATGGCCTCGGCTCTCTCAATCGATAAGGATGAGTTCAGCATTAATGTTGATAGCAAAAGGTAACGAGGTATGATAGGTTCTTTGCTTTATTTAACAACAAGTAGAACCGATATCATGTTTACTGTTTGTATGTGTGCTACATACCAAGCCTCCTCTAAGGAATCTTACTTAAAAGTTGTTAAACGAATTTTGCGATACCTAAGCGGCACTACTGATTTTGGTTTATCGTATCCAAAGGGGAGTTCTTGTTGCCTAGTTGGGTTTTCAGATTCTGACTTTGCCAGGTGTAACTCGAACCAAAAGAGCACTAGTGGGACTTGTCATTTGTTTGGAAACTATTTGATCTCGTGGCAGTGCAAAAAGCAACATAGTGTTGTTCTTTCTACCACCGAGGCTGAATATGTGGCAGCCGGTAGTTGTTGCTCTCAAATTTTTTGGCTTAAGCAACAACTGCTCGACTATGATTTAAAACTAGGTTGTGTTCCAATTAAATGCGATAACACTAGTGCTATTAATCTCACCAAAAACCCAGTTTTGCATTCAAGGACTAAACACATTGAAATTCGGCACCATTTCCTTATGGATCATGTTGAAAAGAAGGACGTGATATTTGAGTATGTTGACACTAAGTGTCAACTTGCTGATATTTTTATAAACCCACTTCCATCCGACTCCTTCCTCAAGATCCGTAGGGAACTAGGTATCTTAGATACCTCTTGCTTTAAATAAGTTATACCTCTTATTTATTACCTTTTGTCCATTGTACTATTCTAAACACTCATTGCATCTCTCAACTTGGTAAGATCCTACTCTCTCCATATACTCGAACTCAATCGTTGTTTGTTTTAGTTGGCTTGGTCTCTATCTTATTTATGATCTCTTTCATGCATGCCTTTCTTTTGTTCTTGTGCTTGACTTTGCATGCCTACAAGTTTCAATTGCGGTTATGCTTGTTGTTTTTTTTTAAAATATTCCTTCTTCCTTTGGTGATTATGATTTCTTTTTGACGTTGTCAAAAGGGGAGAAGTATGTTGATGATGAATTACTTGATTACTTGATTTCTTTGTCTATGTAGTCTATGTCTATGTATTGCCTTGTTTTGTTGTTTTTTTTGGTCTGGTTGTTATGCTATGATTCAGGGAGAATGAAGGTTTCTATAGTCATAGGCTTGTTGGTTGGTTTTAATGATGTCTAGGTTATGTTTTTAACGTTGTTTTATCATTTGTAATTAGCATCTTGTTAAAGCACCTAGCATCAATGCTTTTTTGATTCCCTTGATCCCTAGGAACCTAGCTTGCTTTGTGTTTGAAGTCAACCTCTTTAGTTTTGATCAAAATTAATTTTAAGCCTTTTGATTCGAATCACTATGTTTTTGAATCGTATCTTGAAAAGGTTTTGTCCATGGTTCGATTCATGATTCCTTGAATCGTATCAATTTGATTTGAATCATCGTTTGGTGAATCACATCATGTAAACTCTCTGTGTTGTGTTATAGGCTTAGTGATTCGAATCTCCTGATGTGTGAATCGTATCAACCTTCATTCTGGGAAACTTGATTCGATTCAAAATATGCATGAATCGTATCAATCTTCATAGTTTTCTTGCTTGTCTTTTAGCTGTCTGATTCAAATCACTCATTTAGTGAATCGAATCAACACCTTGTTTTTGGCCAAAATATTGCTCTTGCCACCATTTTCTTTATATACTCATATCATCCAAAGCCCTAACTCACTGATTCAATTACATCTATTCTCTCTAGGGTCCTCATAGCTCATTGTTCATCTTGTTCTTCAGATTATACACTTTTCTAAGAATCATTGTGTTTCATTGAGTCATAGATTGCTAGAGTGCTATAGGGATTGAAAGAAGCATAATGGGTCCAACCATAATGTCACACTGGTTGGACCATAACCATAAGATCATACTCAACCATAACTAATAAGAGCCATGGTCTTTATATATCAGCTAATTAACACCGATTATATTAATGTTCTCCTCTGGAAGATCCACCAATACACAATCATGACAATACTAAAGATATTAACATTTATTTCACATGACATATGCACCAATTAGAAATATTTATTATCTTTTGATATATAAATAAAAGGGTTAATTATGTTTGAGGTCCCTACAAATATGCGAACTTCTAACATTGATCCCTATTTAAATTTTAATAAATTTTTCATCCCCAACGTTTGTGTGGTTTGCGGGTTTGGTCTTTGCCGTCAAAACTGTGTTGACTGGGCTAACAGAATGCTGATGCGGACATGCCACTAGGATGTGACGTGGTCTGATTCAATGATGAGGACTGCCATGTGTCATTAAAATCTTAAAAATTTATTTAAATAAAAAATATATTTTTTATTTTGTTTATTAATTAAAGTAATTAAATAATCTTTAAAATTCCTTCCCTCATCACCCTTACCAATCTTCTTCTAGATCTAAAAAAACAAAGTGATGCTATCAACTTCAACAAATTCATCAACTCGTCAACTTAAACACACAGGAACTCAACAATCTTCACAATTGAAAAATCCAACAGCAACAACAATCGTTTCATATTCTTTTGTTCATTTTCCAGAAAAAAAAACTCCGCAGATCTTATATGGTGAGGAGAAAACTCATCAACTCGTTTCATATTCGTCGACCCTCAAATCACCACTAGCACTAGCATCATCATCAGCATCACATACACCTTCACTAGATACATAAACTTTCTTCTCCGACCGAACAACAATTCCGCCACCAATACAACAATCGTCGCGGAGAGAGAGGAGTCTGAACGAAGTTAATGACATGGCCACGGTCGACGCGGAAATCTCCGCCGGTGATGGAGACGGGAGAAAAAAGACCAAGGACGAGAGAGAAAGGGAACCGGTCGATGTGCAAGGTCGGATCGGAAAACGAAGAGAGTGGGAGCTAAGAAGATTGAAGAGGCTGAAATAGTGACAAAGAGAAACATTAACACAGATCTAGTTTTTTTCCGGCAAATGCAGGAAGAGACCGGAAACTCGAAAGTAGAGTGACAAGACAAAATTTCTAGGTTGGAATATTTGCTGGATCTGGAAGAATATAAAGGAACAAAGGAGAGTGATAGGCTTTGACAGCATTTCTAGGAAAATTTGTGGATCTAGGTTTTTATATTTAATAATTGAGTGTTGTTGTTATTGGGTCTGTTTTGTTTTTGGTGTGGTGGTAGTAACTTTGGTGATGTTGGTAGGGAGGAGATCAAAGAAGGAGTAGGAGATGGTAGTGGTGGTGTCTGATGAAGAAAAGTACAAACAAGAATATGAAGGTGAACAATATTGTTGAAGGGAGAGAGATGAACTTGAAACTGGTTTAATAATTAAAACTTTGTAAATTGATTCAATAAGAATTTTATTTCAATTAAATGAATAATATATAAACAATAATATAATACTAAAAAATTGATGTCATTTGCCGCGTGGCAGCCATGTCATTTGAAATGCCCATGTGGCATGTCCGCATCAGCATTCTGTTAGCCCAATCAACACAGTTTTGACGGCAAGGACCAAACCTGTAAACCACAAAAACGTTGGGGATGAAAAATTTATTAAAATTTAAATAGGGACCAATGTTGGAAGTTCGCATATTTGTAGGGACCTCAAACATAATTAACCCTAAATAAAACTAAGGTTTAATTAAATAAATTGTCTCTATAAATATTCAAAATTTCGTTTTTAGTCACTAGAAAAAAGAATCACACTTTTTAGTCCTTATAAAAATTTCCATCAGCAACTTTAGTCACCGAAAATTTTTTTGCCAGTATTTTTGGTCCCAAAAAATGTTAAAAGAAAATGTTACAATGACTAAAAATTACGACTTTTTTATAAAGATTAAAAAAGAAATTCTAGATATTTACAGATACCATTTATTTAATTGACACTACAACTAAAATGCATAAACATTACCAACATTCATGTTCATTGGTTATAATGACAATTAATCAAGGATCTGAATGAATGATCAAAAGATACGAAGGTTAAGGGTGCCCTAACAAAGACTATTAAACTATGGCTACACAACACAAGTACTCAATCCCCCTTACAGTTCTCTTTTATTGCCCATCGATAAAGGAATGACTCTTGGTTAGCCAATGAGCTCAAATCAAGCTAGAGAGAACCAAGTACACTTAAGTAGCTTGTTCTCCAAGACTTAAGAATGGCTGATGTAACAACTGTATTATGTTAAGTAGTCTAGTGGTTATAAATTTACCTATTAAATGTGAACAAGTGAAGAATCTGGAATTCGAACTCCGACCCCTGTATATTACAATGCATTGACCCTGCCAATTAAGCTAAGCCCATAATGTCTATTAGAGAGAGTTGTCGTAAAAGTTGTCCATAAATGATTGTACAAATATCATTTCTCTTTCTTTTACACAACCACTAGCGTTCAAACGGACAATCCATGTCTGTCTGTAAGCTCTTTTTATTATGCTAATGTGTATAATTTATGAATAATAGTTTTTATAAATTTTTGGTTTTGATTAAAACTATATATATATATATATATATATATATATATATATATATATATATTTCTTCAAAAAAAAAAAATATATATATATATATATATATATATATATATATATATATTGCACTTTCATATTGTAACAAACTATACTTATCTTTTTCAATGAAACCAACAATATAATATAAATTCTCATAACAACATATTTTTTAGGGTTAAATATGTTTTTGGTCCTCATAAAATTGTTAAATTTTAGTCCCTATAAAGTTTTTCAACAAGTTTTGGTCCCTAAAAAATTTTCTACCACCACTTATGGTCCCTGTTTTAGAATCAAATCATGTGTATATTTCACTTTTTTAAATAATTTTTTATAGAGATGTTTATAATATTATAACAATCTCTTCTACAAATATGAAGCGTTAAAAACTTAAAAATTCATATTTAATTCATCACTTTCTAAAAAAAATTAATCTTTTACAAGAGAGATTTCTTTTTTTTTTGGTCAATTAGCCTAGTGGCTAGAGTACAAGAGAGATTTCTATAACGTACTAAACACGACCACAAAAAATAATACAAAATTTCGAAGGATACACATAATTTTAATTTTACTTAAATGTAGGGACCAAAAGTTGTGACGGAAAATTTTTGAAGGATAAAATATTAATGAAATTTTTTATAGGAACTAAAACTTAAAAGTTAAAAATTTTATAAGGACCAAAAACATATTTAATCATATTTCTTATATGTAAATTTGTTTAAGGGTATATTTTAAAATGAAATAAGTCACCGAAAATCATGTATTTCCTTTTATTTATCGTATAGAAGTATATTTATTTTTTTCTAAGGAAGCATAGAAGTATAGATATTGATTATATTAAATATTGGAAACAAAAGAAAGTGTTCCCTCCGTCTAAAAAAATATTTAAAATATAAATAGATTTCAAGTATCTTTTAAGATTTTGTATTTATTAGAAGATGATTACTAGGACCACAGATCCACAAGTTTGTGAGATTTGATTTGAAACAAAACAAAATAAAATAAAATAATCATACGCGTGTAGAACGAGGTAATTTTTGTTAATTGTATATGTGTAGAACGCGATTGGCATTTAGTTGCACATGGATTTTTTTATTTATGCACCAGCAGCACTACCAATATATAAATAAAGTTTCTTTTTAATTTGCTTTAAATTTGTTTCTGATAGAGTAGTAAACACCATTTAAAAACTTACATGTACATGAAAGATATCATGTTTGAACCTGGGTAATTATTCGGCCTAAGAATTTAGTCCCTACGTCCAAAATTATATAAGTCGTTTTTTATGATTTCACACATAATTAATTTTGTATGGAAAGAGTAATTGTGAGTTATAATTTTATAAAATTATCCTTCATTAACGGTATGTTGAAAATAAATTAAAAAATTGAAAAAAGATGAAGTAATAAATAATTATAAATATAATAAGAAAAATAACATTAATATTTTATTATAAAACAATTTATAAAATTGATATTTTTTCAAAACGACTTATAATATGAGATTGATAGAGTATTAAGTATTTATATCATTGTATAAAAACAACTCCATATATCAACTTGGCTAATATTTCAAAAAAAAAAAAATCAACTTGGCGACTAGTTTTTGTTGGAGCTTTGGTTAGACCATATTAAGTATTTACACCATAATTATAGAGATCTCTCTCATCTCCTAAAAAAAATGTAGAGATCTCAAAACTTTTTTTGACAAAAAAAAGTATAGATTTTAGTTGAACACTTTTCTGTTTAGAAATTTCCCTTGACAACAAAAAAAATGAGATAATTTTTCTCACCACATAAATGAATCATTTTGAACGACTCTATAGATTGAATAAAGTATTAAAGTTTCCAACAACGTGTGTTAAGTCTAGAAAAAGAGACTAATCTCTCACATTGTAATGAATAAATGTTCGAATTTCAGTTGAAAGAGAGTGATGGTAAAAAAAATCTCAAAAAAAATAATAATAAGTGAGCGGACCAATAACATAAAAAAATATATTTTATTTTTAATTTTTAATTGAAGCCATTTATTTTCTTTAAAAAAATGGAAGCCATATATTTATTTTTTGATAATAGTTGAAGCCATTTTTTGATTTATAAAAACAACGTTCAAAAGATAATAAAACAGAACTAGTATATATAACACAAGCAAATTTTTCTTAGACCAAGCATCATCATCTTCCAAATGGCTTCTCTAAACAAACCCATCAAAATCTATGAACAATGCAAAGTTTCTCCTAGTTCTTCAACCCAACTATTTCTCCCTCTCACATTTTTTGACTTGATTTGGCTAAGATTCCATCCGGTAGAACGTCTTTTCTTCTACACCCTCCCAAGTTCACATTCACACCCTACTTTTTTCTTCGAAAATCTTGTTCCAAAACTCAAATCTTCACTCTCTTCAACTCTCCAACACTTCCTCCCTTTAGCTGGTAACATCGTTTGGCCTTCTGATTCTCCAAAACCAATCATCCATTTTAATCCAAATGAAGACGGAGTTTCCTTGCTCTTAGCACAATGTGATGACGATGATGTTTCCTTCGATAAAATTTTGGAGCACAATTCACCACAAGAAGCTTCTTTGTCTCGTTCTTTTGTACCTCACTTAGGATCATCAGATTCTTTTGCTTCTATTATTTCACTTCAGATAACACTTTTTCCGAAAAATGGTTTTTCCATTGGAATAAGCACACACCATGCTGTTCTTGATGGAAAATCTTCAACCATGTTCATCAAAGCATGGTCTTCTATATGTAAATCTCTTGAAGAAGAAACACAATCACCAAATTTAGAGCCTTTATTAGAACCGTTTTTGGAAAGGGAAGTCATCAAAGATCCAAATGATTTTGAAAATTTGTTCATTAATAGTTGGAACAGAATCTCCTCACATTTTGATAAGAGCAGTGTGAAAAGCATAAAGATTATGTCAAACATATTTCAACCAATCGTTAAGGATTCGGTTCGAGCAACGTTTGAGCTCACACGCGAAGATTTGGAGAAAATAAACAAAAGGGTGTTCTCCAAATGGAACAATATTGAAGAAGGATCACAAGAACAAGAACAAGAACAACCTAAGAAATTGTCAACTTTTGTTCTTACATGTGCTTATGTTTCAGTTTGTATAGCAAAGGCGATACAACAATCCGAAAGCGATAAAAAACAGAAATTTTCTTTTGGTTTTCCTGTGGATTGCAGATCAAGATTAGTTCCACCAATTCCTGAAAATTATTTTGGAAATTGTGTATCTAATCATTTAGTTGATACAGAGCCAGATGATTTTACAAAAGAAGACGGAGTTGTGATTGTTGCTAAGAAAATCTATGGCAAAACAAAAAAGTTGGATAACGGTGTTCTTGATGGAATAGAGACATTGATGTTTAAATTAATGGCTATGATTGGTGAAGGAGTTAAAGGAATAGGAGTTGCAGGGTCAACAAGGTTTGGAGTATATGAAATTGATTTTGGTTTTGGAAGGCCTGCAAAAGTGGAGACAACTTCCATTGATAGAGGATTAACTATTGGTTTAACAGAAAGTAAGGGTTTAAAAGGTGGTATTGAATTTGGACTTGTTCTTGAGAAGCATGTTATGGATTTGTTTCAAGCAATTTTTCGTGAAGGGTTATGTTTTGATTGATGGGTGATTTTTTTTAATCAATAAGTGTTATTTGCTAGAATGTGTTGGTAACAAGATTTTAAATTTGGTTTGTATTTGAATTTCTTCTAATTTCATTTGTTTTGACAACTTTGTTATCTTTGTGTAGTGGAATTGAATAACAAAAACTAAAGTTTACTGGTTACTACTTATTTGCATTGTATTACTACTACTAGTGGCTGTACTTCCTTGTTATTTTCTTTGAGAATAAGAATAAGCAATGTGAATTTGATTGAATACATGTGTGAAAGAGTATGATTCACAAAGCCAATGGCTTATAATGCCTAGCTAGAAAATTTAATTAAATTGTTTGTTGCCGATAAAAAAAAAGTTTAATTAAGTAAGTGGTCCTTATAATATTCAGAATTTTGTTTTTAGTTCCTAAAACAAATTATTCTTTCTAGTCTTTGTAACATTCTTCTTTTACATTTTTAAGGATAAATAAAAAATGCTGATGGAAATTTATACAGAGACTAAAAAGTGCAATTTTTTTTTATAGAGACAAATAACAAAATTTTAAATATTTATAGAAACCACTTACATAATTAACAAAAAAAAAAAAAACTTGTTTGTTAACCGTAAGATAATGGGAGTGTGTCAAATTGGTTGAACATGACAAATGAAACATTGTGATTCTACTGAGCGTGGTGTCCCGGCAAAGACTCCAAAAACCAAGTCAGTGAAGATTTTTAGAAAACCAATGATTTTATCATAATAGAGAATATACCTTTTATCACGGATTGATGACCTTTTTTTATATTTGAAGTGTATGGAATGCGATGTTTCGAGAAGGTTACACATTTGTTTGGATCTCAACCCAATTTGCAGATCTCTGTTTGATTGTCATAAGAGGATAATGATTTGATTACATAGATTTATCAGGTGTGTAGTAGGAACACGATGTTACTTGTTAAATTGGACCTTAGATCACTCTGAATTTAAGTCATGGTTCATAACAGAGATAAAAAAACTTTTTTAAATGTTTAACTATATATAAATCGTACTTAAAATATGCGACTTTTCCTAAAATCGTACACGGGAAGTGCGACTTTGTCTAAAGTTGTATGTGAAAAGTGAGACTTTGCGTAAAGTCTTACATGGGAAGTGCAACTTTAAAGAATTTCATAAAAAAAACATAAACCAAACATGTCAAGTGTGAATTTTATGTTAATGATTCAAAATTTCAGCACAAATAGCATCCGTTAACTACAAATTTCCTGAATAATTCTTGAATCTTATTCTATTCTTTCTTAATGAGAAAAAAAATAGAAATTGATACATAACCAAACCAATCAATATTATTTTTTTTTTGTTTTTAAATCCTTCTCTATTTTAGAAATAATTGATAAATTTTAGGTAGAAAAAGTTACTCTCTTCGTTCCAAAATACATGCCGCAGTCAACCACTGCACACATGCCAATACACAACTTTGACTGTTAATCCTTCTTTATTTTAGAAATAATTGATAAATTTTAGGTAGAAAAAGTTACTCTCTTCGTTCCAAAATACATGCCGCAGTCAACCACTGCACACATGCCAATACACAACTTTGACCGTTAATATCTGTAATTATATATAATAAAAAATTATAAAAATTTGATATTTTGAAAATATTCATTGAGACAAATCAAACAACATCTTACATGCTAACATTTGTATTTATATATTAGTTAAAAAAATATGGTCAAAGTAAGCTACGTGAATAGTGAACATTGTAAAATTGTGACATGTATTTTGAAACGGATGGAGTACTTTTTGTTGTTTTAATGTATTGAATGCACAATTTCAAAAAAAAATTCCATTTAAAAATTTAAAACAAGTGCCCTTAGGGCACTCGTTAGCATTTCCCAAAAACAATGGATTCTAGCGCCTCATGCGATTTATACCATTCAAATAATAACTTTTTGAATTACATTATATTGAATATTTTATTGGTCAAATTACATTTGGGTTGGTGTGATGGTGTTAGCTTGAAATCTTGAAGTGTGATACTCCTCAAGATCTTATGTTCGATTTTCTCCCATGACAATTTTGATGGACTAATTTGCTTCTTAAAAAAATCAAACGCATGATTTTATGAAAAACTGGTGAAACAATGTTTTTTTATGTCAATTGTTGTTTTAAAAAAATTAAACTTTTACTATGAGCCGGATAATTTGGAATAGGCCCAAATATTTTTCTTAGGAGATTTACTTTTTCCACCCTACGACTTTCTCACGCGTTTATATGATCTGAACTGTGTCAGCACAAAGACTGAGCCTATTTGTAACAAAGATAGTTAGTTTAAGAACTATACTAACCATCATAACCCCCTCCTTGTGTTTCAAGTCATTGTTAGCTGTTTCCGTCGCGTCTCAGTCAAAAATCTGGTTTTCAGACTATTTGATCGAATTGTTCCGAAATTTACTCAGGAAATCAGGAAAAAAAAATCAACGATCAAGACTCCCTTAGAATGGACTTCTTACGGGACTCCGCTCCTCAAAATCCAAAATTCTATTGTTTAGACCTTTTTTTTTTTCATATTCATTGAAAAATCCAAAAAAATTAGCATTACCTTCATTTGATTTTTAGAATTTTTTTATGATGTTTTTTATTTTATTTGACAGGTTTTTTTTATCATTTTTTACTTTGTTTTTTTGGTTGTTTTTAAAAGCAAAATTCGCAATTGATGAAATGAAAGAGATTCTGATTGCTGCTTATATATAAACATATTTCGGAATCTATAATCCGAACTGCGTTCGGGTTATAAAATCCGAAAATCTAAGGGTATTTTCGAAAAAATAATAGGGCGCGTGAGAAGTCATAGGGTGATAGAAGTAAATTCTTTTTCTTAGATCATAAATTTTGATGTCTCACATGTGATGCACTCCTTGATTATATAGAAATTGGGATCCTCTTGGCTCAACATCATTTATTCAGTGCCACTAGAATTCAGTGTTTTTGGGACAATAGAAGGATTGATGATAGGAATAGTATATGATGTTTATTTCATTTTCAAGGTCAAGTATTCGAGGTTATTGAAAATCAATAAGTTAGAACAACGTTGTAACTATATTTTTGATAAACAAATTGAAAGGATTCCATTCGAGCAAGGTTAAAAAAGAAAATTTTATTGGAATTGCTAAATTGATCAATAGTGTATTCAAGGAAATCACCCGTCTTGTAATATTTTTTGAAAAAAAATGAACATAATGGTTACTCCCTCCATAACAAAATATAAGCAAAATTCAACCATTTCAGTTGTAACTAATTATAAGTAAAATTGACTTTTTTTTGTCATATTTAAGGATAATATACCTGAAATACCCTTATTTTAATTTTTTAAATGCACACACGTTTAACAACAACACCTTGAAAATATACTACTGTACACTACAATTAATGAGGGCAAAATAGGTTATTTAACTTAAATTAAATAACACAAACCACATTCCTTAAAAAATGTGAATTGGTCAAATTTACTTATAAAAAGTTACGGAGGGAGTATGTTGCTTCCATTTTTGAGACGATTAGAGATCACTCAAGTAATGTTATGATTCACGGATAATTTAAAGGATCTTGGAACAAGTAAACACTATTTAAAAATTGTCTCAACAATTAATTGTATTAGAATGAGGAAAAACACTATTTCCAAGAAGAAAAGAAAAGAAAGCAAGAATAAAGGGTATAGACCACTCCATAAAAGATGAAGAGAGCGAATGTGAATAGATTCCATCATTTTATTTTAATTTTGAAAAAGAACTTAAGTTCTCCCATCATTTTATTAGAATCAAATATGATATCATGCACATATATTTGAATTATGAGAAATCTATTTTTACATGATATTGTAAATAAATTTGCTTTCACCTTCCTCTTTCAAACCATTTTTCAATTTGAATTTTTTTTAGTCTTTCATAACACGCTTCAAAAACTTGTTTGAGACCATAAAGCAATTTTTTTAAGTTTTTAAACATTTTCAAGAAATTGAACATCATCAAAAGATGTGATTTTTAGAGTTTTTACTCCCTACGCGGATGAGGCTTCAAGATAAAGGTGTTCCATGTTCAGATATATGCCCGCATTGGGAAACTAATTATGAGAATGATTGGCATGTGTTTACGGGTTGTGATGCGGCGAAGCAAGTTTGGCAAGAGGCGGGTTTGTGGGAAAAAATAAGCGAAGGAGCTATTAATGTAACTAGTTTGGCAGCATTTTTGTTTTCTTTTTTCTACAGATTTTCCGAGCATGAGTGCAGTGACATAGTAATGATGTTATTGATAGAACAATTTAGAAGAAAGGTGCAGAAACTTGTATGTGAGTTTTAAGGGTTGAGAGAAATAGAAATTGAAAACAAACTCTTATTGAGAGTAATGCATCTCATAATATTTACAAGTGATTCTAGAGTATATATACAACAAACTTTTTTATAACAGACTATGGTTACTTAGCTAACAAGTTAACTAGTTGTTAACTAATTAACAAACTCAAACTAACATTCTAACTAACTGAATTAAGCTCCTAATACACCTCATAATTCATTAGTTAGAAATCTCAGCCATTCCTAACTTGTTCCTCAAGTATTCAAAGCTGCTAGTCTTCAATGGCTTGGTAAGCAAGTCTGCAACTTGCTCTTCTGTCTTGCAATGCTTAATCTCCTGCTTGCCTTTGTTTACCCGATCTCTTAAGAAATGGAAAAGTGTCTCAATGTGTTTACTTCTTCCCTGAGCAACTGGATGCTTAGCCAAACCAATAGCAGACTTGCTATCAATCATCAGTTCCATTTTCTCATCTTAATTTAACTTCATTTCAATCATGAGCATATCGATCCATTGTGCTTGACAAGCTGCCATTGAGGTTGCAATGTACTCAACCTCACAGGAAGATAATGCAACAACTGCTTCCTTCTTAGAACTCCATGAAACTGCAGCATTTCCATACATGAACACATAGGCTGCAGTGTTTTTCCTGCCATCTTTGTCTCCACTCCAGACTGAGTTAGAATAACAAAATATCTCATAAGCTTGATTATTCTGATTCCTTGTGTATTGTATACCATAATTGCAAGTTCCCTTCACGTATCTAAGGATCCTCCTCCTTTCAAAAAAATATATATTTAGGGATCCTCTTAGCTGCAATTAAGTGAGAAGTAGTAGGTTTCTCCATGTATCTACTGATCAAACCTACTCCATAAGCTATATCAGGTCTTGTGTGGCACAAGTATCTCAAAGACCCCATAATATGCTTTTACAAGGTTGAATCCACTTCCATCACTGATCAGAGTTAGATTGACTCCTGTGTCAACTGGAGTTGAAATTGGCTTGCAGTTTAGCATTTTGAATCTTTTCAAAATGTCTTGTGCATATTTCCTTTGATGAATCAAAACTCCTTGTGAGTTCATCTCAAACTCAATTCCCAGGAAATATGTGAGATTGCCTAGATCAGACATCTCAAACTAGTTCTTCATACTTCTTTTAAAACATTTCATCTCAGTTTCATTGTTCCCAGTCACAATCACATCATCTACATATAAGCATACAACCAGCTTAAGCTTATTAGTAGAATTCATGTAGTATATGCCATGCTCATTCACACATTTTTCAAAGCCTTGTTGAAGAAGAAAACTATATATTTTCTTGTTCCAAGCTCTGGGAGCTTGCTTCAACCCATATAGAGCCTTCTTCAGTCTATACACATAATCTTCTTTCCCATTTATTTCAAAACCTGGTGGTTGGCTTACATAAACTTCTTCTTCCAACTCACCATTGAGAAAGGCTGACTTCACATCTAGCTGATACATTGACCAATTATTGCTAATAGCTACTGCAACAATCAATCTGATTGTTTCAATTCTGGCCACTGGAGCATACACTTCATATTAATCTCGACCATACTTTTGCAGAAAGCCTCTTGCAACTAATCTAGCATTATACTTTGCTATATGACCATCTGGCTTCAATTTAGTCTTAAAGACCCACTTCACATCAATACACTTCTTATTAGGAGGTAAATGAACTAACCTCCAAGTGTCATTCTTCTATATTGATTTCAGTTCATCAAGCATTGCTTCTTTCCAGTGTTTTTGCTTGAGTGCTTGCTCAACTGTAACTAGCTCAGTTTCAATAAACATTGCAAACTGAATTACATCACCATCATCATTTATAGTTGTATCAGGAAATCTTACATAATCATTCAACCTTTGAGGTGGTTGAATGTTCCTTGTAGGTCTGTTTACACTTCCTTCTTCTGTAGCTTCAACATTCTCAACTTGTTCTTCAGCATCATGCTCGTCTATTTCAGATTCATATAGATAGAACTGAGTGTCAGTTTTATCTGATACCTTTCCTTTCCAGTGCCAGCTTCTTGACTCATCAAACTTAACATCTTTGCTCAACACTACCTTCTTATTCTTCATACAGCTTGTAGGCACCAGTTGGGTGATATCCAACTAAAATCATAGATTGAGACTTGTCATCTAATTTTCTTCTCATTTAATCAGGAATGTGTCTGAAACACAATGAGCCAAACACCCTAAGATGTTGAACACTTGGCTTAACTCCTGACCATGCTGCTTCTGGTGTCTTATCCTGCAACTTCTTTATAGGACTTCTATTTATGAGGTATGCTATAGTAGATGCTGCTTCTCCCCACAAATAATGAGGTACTTGGTTCTGTTTCAACATACTTCTCATCATGTTGACCAAGGTTCTGTTCTTGTGTTGTGGTGTGTAAGGTGCAGTAACTTCATGATTTATGCCATTTGATGAGCAAAAATCTTCAAACTCGCCAGATGTGTACTCACCTCCTCCATCTGTTCTTAACCTGGTAATTACCACACCACTTTCATTTTGAACTAGCATTCTAAACTTTTTAAAAGTTTCAAAGACATCACTTTTTTTGGCTAGCAAGTAAATCCACAACTTTCTAGTAAATTCATCTGTGAATGTTACAAAATAATTGTTACCTCCCAATGATTATACCTCAAAAGGTCCACACACGTCAGAATGAATGGCTTCAAGTTTCCTAGTTGCCTTGAATGGTACTTCAGCTTTGTATGAATTTCTTGCTTGCTTTCCTGTGCAACACATATCATAGACTTTACTAAGTAGCTTGATTTTTGGTAATCCTTGCACCATTTTCTTCTCACTGAGCATATTCAAATCTCTGAAGTTGATATGCTCATACCTTTGATGCCATAGCCAGTTTTCATTCTCAGTCTCTGATAACAAACACTAATCTTCAATCACATTTATATTGATATTGAAAGTTCTTTACTTTGACAATGGAGCTTTTAGGATCAATCTATTCTTGCAGTCAAAAACCCCCATAGCTTGTGCTTTCATCTTCATAGTATATCCTTTTTGCAGTAATTGACCTATATTAATGAGATTACTCTTCATGTTTGGCACATATAACACATCAGTGATACAAGCTCTCTTCCCATCTTTTCTATGGATTAAGACTTCGCCAATTCCTTCAGCATAAACTATGCTATTGTCTGTAAATCTTATCTTCCTTTTCACTAGATCATCTAACTCAGAGAACCAAGATTTTTTACTTGTCATATGATTTGAGCATCCAGTATCCAAATACCATTCATCATTCTTTTCTTCATCACCTTTGATTATGGCCATCAAGAGTACTTCATCTGAATTAGACTCTTCATCTTGAGCAAACTAAGCTTCATCACCTTTGTTCCTTGGAACCCTTTTGGATTTGCATTCAGAAGCATATTGTCCCACTTCTGACAGTTGTAACACTGAATTTCTTTCTTATCTGTCTTCTTCTTCTGATTTGATGCAGACTTTGCTTCTTCTTCCAAGTTACCTTCCTGATTCTTACTTGAACCTTCACCATTCTTGTAAGATTGATAAATCCAAGGCTTCTTCCCTTTCTTTTATTTTCCCTTCTTTACATACTAAAACTGTAAAGCCTGATCAGATGCAGAACCTTTGGCCTTTTCTTTGATTCTATCAGTTATCCTCAATTCATGTGCTTGAAGACTTGCTTGCAATTATTCAATCTTCATTGTATCCAAGTCTTTGGATTCTTCCAATGCCACAACAATATGATCAAACCTTGGTGTCAAGGTTTTGAGAACCTTCTCTATCTTCATTAAATCAGTGATGTTATCTCCATCCTTCTCATCTAATTTGCAAGATTCACCAGTTTATCAAAGTACTGACTTGTAGATTCTCCTTCTTCCATAGTCAGCATTTCCTATTGTCTTCTCAGTGCTTGAAGCCTCACCTTCTGTTGGAACAAAATGTATGAACAACTCTCTTTTGGATAGGGGGAGATTGTTGAAACAAAATGTATGAACAACTTTCTCTGAGGTTTTGATGATAACAAAGTGTTAAAAAGAAAATTGGTATTGCTAATGCTTTGTTCTAAGTTGTGCAGAACCATGTTCTTAATGTTTGATAATTAATATTGGTTATGGAGAACAAGCTAAGAGCAAGAAGGAAAGCATAGAAGCCTTGTTGCAAGTTTGAAGCAAAACTGGGTCAGAAGCAGCTTCTGAAGGTAGAGTCTGAAGACTGCGTCTGAAGGGTGCTTCTGAAGGCAGAGTCTGAAGGCAGCGTTTGAAGACTGAATCTGAAGGTCAACGTTGGTCAACGTCTGAAGGCTGAGTCTGAAGGTCAACAGAAGTCAACGTCTGAAGGCTGAGTCTGAAGGTCAACAAAAGTCAACGTCTGAAGGGAGCGTCTGATGAACAGTGCTTCTGAAGTGTGCGTCTGAAGTCCTGCTTCTGAAGTGAGCTTCTGAAGTACTGTGTTCCTGAAGAAGCTTCTGAAGTCTGACGTGGATGGAAAAGCAACTGTTACCATCAGCATTTAATGCCTGCAATGTCAGAACAACTCCAATGGAACAATTGTCTCATTGGCCAAAACATTCCCCAGCTTTTAAGGAAAGCAAATTCAGATATGGCTGCGTGCTCTGTTTTTTGCTGAGTTTTAGCTCACAATTTCAGCCTGACCTAGCTCAACTTTGCAACGGCTCTTTGCTACACAACTGGGCAATCCTCAACAGCTCTATTATCCTCTATATAAGGATGAAGATTTGAAGGAAATCGCCAAGACTCTGAAAAACTAAAGACTGAAACCGTGCTCTGTTTTGCTGTAAAAGTTCACAAAGTCACAAAAACTCTTAGGAATTCTTTCAATCTTATTTATCTTAGAATTCCTTAAGTACAGAGTCTAAACCTGTGTTGTATTAAGTGAACACCTCTGATATTTGATCAAGTGTTCAACTCAAACTGTTTTTGTAAAATCTGTTTGAAACCTCAAAGTCTCAGTCTGTATACTGAGCAAACCAGAAGTCTCTTTACTTAGTGTATTGAGCAATTAGAAGTCTCTTAGCTTTGTGCTTTGAGCAGAGAAGTCTCTTGACTGTGTGTCTTGAGCAGAGAAGCCTCTTTACTTTGTGTATTGAGCACTAGAAGTCTCTTGCTTAGTGCTTGAGCATTGGAAGTCTCTTACCTTTGTGGTTTGAGCAATTGTAATCAGTTTGATTATAGTTCAAATCTCTTGTTAGTAACAAGGGGACTAGACTACTTCCAACTTGTGGAAGGAACTAGTATAAAAATATTGTGTGTCTCTCTTTCCCTCTCTCTTTACTTTTGAATCCGCTGCATAAACTCTCATAAAAAGGTTCAGAACCTGATTCTGAACTTAACCAAAGTTTTGAGAAAGAAAAAGAATTAAAAACTGCCCACACACAATTCAACCCCCCCTTCTTGTGTGTTTTTCTCACCTTCACCTTCTTCAATTTTCCATCTCATGAATACAATCTTTCAAGTGTATCTCATGTTTCCTTGACATTCTCATAACGCATAATCTTCCCAAAGATTTCACTACTCACACACTGATGAATAAGAAACATAGCTTTCCCATCTTTCTTCTTTGCATCCTCGTTTGCAGCTTGCTGAACATCTGTTGCGTTTCTTGCTAATGATGTTATTCCTTCATTAACAACATCAAGAAAATATTCGTATCTGAAGATCACCTTCATCTTCACAACCCACTGATCATAGTTCTTTCCATCGAAAACTGGTAGGTGCGCAAGGAAATTTCCATTGTTGTGAGTTGACATCCTTCACAGATTCTCCAATAATGGTGATCGAACCGGGCTCTTGTACCAATTTGATAGAACAATCTAGAAGAAAGGTGCAGAAACTTGTATGTGAGTTTTAATGGTTTGAGAGAAAATTGAGAGAAATAGAAATTGAAAACAAACTCTTATTGAGAGTAATGCATCTCATAATATTTACAAGTGATTCTAGAGTATATATAGAACAAACTCTTATAACAAACTATGGTTACTTAGCTAACAAGTTAACTAGTTGTTAACTAATTGACTAACTCAAACTAACATTCTAACTAACTAGCTAAGCTCCTAATAGTTATGGTGCATTTGGCGTCGCCGAAACGACAAAGTGTGGGAGACAGAGCAACTGTCTGTCCGTACAGCGGTGCAGCAGGCTTGTAATTCATTTTTTCAATGGTGTGCAGCTCGTGAGCAGCTCTAAACATCTGAACAGTAGTGCAATACTCAGCTGGAAGTGCAATGGCAACCACCGATGGAGGGATATGTGAAGTATAATGTAGATGCGGCATTATTTGGTGATCAACAATGCTTTGAAATCAGAATGTGCATTCGGAATGCTCAAGGTCAGTTTATAAAAGCATTAACTAAGTAGTTTGAGTGTTATCCATCTCCATTGAAAGCAGAGGCATTTGGGATTAAGGGAGGCTATATCTTGGCTTGGGGAATTAGGATTTTCAATGGTGCAAATAGAGCTAGATTGCAAGCTAGTGAAGGATGGCATCATGGATAAATCTAAAAACCAATCGGATTTAGGCAATATTATATCTAAGTGTAGGTTACTATTACAACAATTCCCAAACTTTAAGATATGTTTTATCGGGAGACAAGCAAATTATGTCGCCCACAATCTAGCGAGGGTGTCAAAATTGTATGCTAGTCACCATGTCTTTGATTTGATTCCATCTTGTATTACCCCTATTATATTGAATGAAATTATATAAGTTACCTTTTGTCATTTTTTTTATAAAACCATTTTTTTAGGGGGTTTATAAAACCATTTAAAAATTCACTTTTACGTTCATTTAATACAAAGTAATGTTACGATTTGCACCAATTGATACTAAATTTTGGATAACTTTTAACCTTGCAACAAGAGCAAAAGTTCCATTGAAATTAATATTGATAAACCATTGAATTGTATAATTTATATTAAAATTTTGGATATAGTTTAATGCATTTTGTGTTAGCAAAGCCCTTATTATTTAGATACTTACCCATTTTATCTTATTTTATGTAGAAGATGAGAAAATAGATCAGATGATTATTACTTTTCATTCCATTTTGTCATGAGTCGTCATAATCCATGTCAAGACAATTTTCTCTACCTCTCGACGTGCACAGGAAGACAAGTTGTATCTCTTTTCCTAATCAAACTAAATGGAAAGTTGATGTATACACTTCATAGTTTGCTGAAACACACCAATAAATTACTCAAATGCCCCAGTCAACAGTTAATTGTCGATGACTCTTTCGCGGCGGCAGTTAACTGTCGTTCCACATCTCTACTCCATCGGCACTTAACTGCCTGGAACATGAATTTGCTTTTTTTTTTCATTATTTTCCACACATTGACTTATTTATATTCTATTATTTTCCATTTTTTTCTTTATCTATTCTTTTCTATATATATTTATAAATCAAAATTGTTTTTTAGAGTATAATTTTAATATAAGAGTATAATAAATAAAAATGATAATAATAAATCAAATTATTTATATATATAATAAATCATATCATAAATATAATAATAAAAGAAAATATAATTTCTGTTATTTTTAAGAGTATAATTTTCAAATCATTATTATCATTTTTATTTATTACTTTTTTTTTGTTGTTTTTAGCTTTTTCACTTTAATCGCATGTCATTTTATCGTTTTTGTTCACGTTAAGATGAAAAAAATGTGAAGTTTTAGAAAATATAGACAAAACATGGCAACAACAGCTAACTGTCGCTGATTTCTTTCCCAACGGCAGTTACCTACCAATGAGGTTAAAAACGTAAATTACTGGTGTGGTTTAGCTTTCTTTGAAGTGTATAAAGCAATTTTCAACTAAATGAGTACATGAGGGAAAATATAAGATAAATACATGGATAAATATGGGCTCAAAAGAGAAGTACGCCCAATTAAGAGAAAATAAGGCCTTATCATTGAAAAGAAATTGGTGAATTTCTTTTCCAATCCTACTTACTTCTCGTACACCCTCTAAAATTCCAAAAAAAACCTTCGGATTTCGGATTCTATAATCCGAAATGAAGTTTTTCCCTATATTTTTGGTGGAAAAATGCATTTTCCACCAATCCTGATTCTAAAATCCGAAAAAAAATTCGGATTTTATAATCCAAACACCCCCTATACATCCCTACTTCGAAGCATTTGTAGGGTGCGTTCGGATTGTAAAATATGTTGTGCTTGTTTTTTTAGATTATAAAATCTGAATAACCTTCTTGTGCCAGAAAGTCATGGGAAAAACTTGTTCGAATTATATAATCTGAATTGTATCAACACAAAAAGTGAACATGTTTTGTGACAGAGATAACCAGTTTAAAAACCATACAAACCATTCTAACCCTCTGCTACAATGTGTTTCTTGTGTTTCAGATCTTGGAAGTGCACATTTCTAACTGAAAACAAATATGAAAAAAATTGGTTTTCGGGTGATATTGTGGTTTCCTTCTAAACTTGCCCATAAAATCCAAAAAAATAAAATTGTATTAGCTTTATTTGATTATTAGAATTTCTTAGGGGTATTTTTATATATTTTTATTTTTTTATTTGATATATTTCAGAAAATAGACGATTTAGCAATTAGGCGAGGAGGCCCTGTTGGATTTTATGGATTAACCTTAATCAAGAATTGAAATAATAAATTATTATATCAACTATTAATTCTAATCATAATATTGCACTAAATAAAAGGATATTTATTAATGGGCTGTAATTAGAAACGGGCCGTGATGGGTTGGGCCGTTTCTCACAGTAAGCCTGTTGAGAGGTCCCTCTCCCTGCTGGTGCTTATATATATACTGACTATCCCATTAGGTTAGATAACTGTTCAACGCACTCTAATTCTAAAGGCATCAGGAAGGGAGAGAAGAGTCTCTCAACCATACTTCGCGCGCCTGGCTTCTCAGACAACATCATTCAATCACCATTCAATTACCATCTGATCAAGGTACACGTTTACAGTATTCTATAATATGTCATAATTCTGTACCTATGATTTTGGGCTATCTCTGTTAAATATCCTTCAATTGGTATCAGAGCCAAATAGATACATTATATGGCTATTGGTTGTTTGAATAGCATGAACCCTAAAATATGACATTATTCTTTCATTCATATGATGTCAGAATTCATGTATGGGGTTTCATTCATTAAGATCGTGTTGTTTTATCATGTTTAATCCAAATATTATGTTAATCCTAAATTTTGGAAACTGCTTTTCCATAACGCGTATTTGGGTTGAAATCTGTGAATTTACACCTTTATCATGGATGATTTTAAAATAAGTTTTGCCTTATATTACTTTTTTATTGCAATCGATCTCAATTGTGTACAATTGTGCCATATTCTATAAAGAACGATCAAACCTCAAATCATTATGATTCCGATTTCTCACGATTACGTAAACGATCATCGAAATTATTTTGGGGCTTTTCTAAGATAATGCGTCGCGATCATATACCCTTTTTTTAATTGTTGCGATGCTTTGCAAGATCCATGATAAACCCATAATTTTCCTTCTTCCGGATTCGGTTAATACCCCAATTTTCGATCTATGATGTCTCACGTAACGATTTTGAAAATTTACATAGGGATTCTCTAAATTGGACGAAAGCGATAAAAAATTTGTGTTTCTTTAGAGATCGATCCGGGTCAAGCTACGGGTCGTTTCGACCCGAATTCAAACCAAACAGGCAAAGAAGAAAGACCGGCGCGTTTTACCACGCGCACAAAAAAAAACTGTTTATGTCCACCTGTGGAGTGCGTATCCTGTAGAAAAGATTCCAATTTTAACATTTAATTTTACCGAATAATAATAATAATTTATTATTCTGAATATTTTGGTAAATTTTTTGAATTTGTTTTGACACCCAAAGATATATTATGTAATTTTATACGACGATAATTGAATTATATTCTAAGATAGTATATTCTCACATTTGTTGTGTGAAAATTTTATGAACATTCCCTAATCTTATATGACACATCGAATAAATCTCACTCTTAAAATTGATGTGTCAAGATGAATTGTTTATCCCCTAATTAACTAGTAAATATTCTATTATTTTGGGATAAAAATATAATTTCTTTTACACCCAAGATATTCTTAAGAAGATTTGATTTATTCTATGCCCTTAATTTTTGGGATTTAAATTACTTTATAAAATATCTAAATATTTGATATAATTAATATGAGAATCATATACCCTTTTAAATCATATATTCTTATCTAAATATTTGATATAATTAATATGAGAATCATATACCCTTTTAAATCATATATTCTCTAAATTTGAGCCTAAACTATTTTGAAATTCTCTCTTATACTAGTAACACTAACTATCTAATCAATTAAAATGTTACTATTGTGAATTTATAGAAGACTCAATTTTATTAATTTTAATGCCAAATATAATTGATTTAAATTTTATGAATTTAAATAATCTTGGCATTATAAATTTCATAATATATATTGAATTTAATATTTTCTTTAATTCATATTATCTTGGCATAAAGATCAAAATTTTCTAGAATGATCAATCTTCTGCGACATATGTAAATCTTGACACTTTGTTTAAATCTTTGTCGCAAATTGATTTAAAGTGTTGTAATATTATATATGCCATTCATATTAAATGAATATAAAATTGACATATTTCTCTTTAATATACATTATACGTTCTATCATACTCTCTAATCCAGACCCGTAATTTATTACTCAAAATTTTGTGACAAATACTATTAACTATCTAATTATGTGTCTTATCGAAATTTAATATTTGGATCACAATAGTATTAAACTATATATAGTGAATAATGCATTGTTGCATTTTATGTTAAAAATTCTAATTATGAATTAAAACTTGTACGCCTCTTTGTTGGTTATCAGTTAGATATTATCAAAACAACTTATTAAGAATTGAGGCAATTTTAAAAGCAATCATCATCTTTATTCATGAATATTTTAAGATGATGATATTAACAAATAAAAGATATTCTCGTTAAGTCATGAAAAGTCATTGACTCTAAGTACAAGGATGAATGTCATATTCTATGAGGTCATTCGTGATTTAATTTTCAACCTCTTGTGATTTATTATTGCACATATGAAGACATTTATTCTTTCTTCTCTTGTTGTGCAACCATGTATATAAAAGTGGAATTCTTTTCCCAGAATATTCTAAACAGAACTCTATTATTATGTATCATTTTCTTACTATAATACTCCATTTTGTATTTATATCCTAATTCTAATTTATAGTGGGAGTATTTAAAATTTTATTCTAAGTTATATTCTGGATAAAATACAAAATTATTTGACACACTTTTATTTTAAATAATAATTCTTGTTATTATACTATTTCATATAATTAAATTATAGAGTCATATTTTTGATGTGCTCATTTAAAATATTAAGCACTTTTTCTATTATTTGAATATAACCGAAGTTAAGTAAATTAAGTACAATTGTTTATGCATGATATTATTTTATCATATTCTCTTAAGCATAAACATTATTGATTTGTATAATTGTAATCTCACCTATCGTGGATACAGTTATGCAAATTTTGTTAAATAGATTAGCATTATATTGGTGACAATCATACCCTATCGGTGTGTTGTTATTAATATAATTTTGTTATTACTCAATTTTATACTTATGTCGAATACAATTAGAGAACCCTGTCAATATTAATTTTTTTTTAGACATAAGAATTGTACATTGTGATGATATAGTTCTTACTTATTATACTTAAGGTCTTTGAATGAGTTCACAATAAGTAAGTTACTCTATTAAAAGACATGTAGCAAACTATATAAATTTTGCAATCCAATATTATTATAATTTTTTAATTAAATTTCCACTTTTAAATGTTATTTTTGTATATATATATATATATATATATATATATATATATATTTCGGATTGCTACTATCCATGTGTTATGTGAGTGGCGGACATACCCTATCGATGTGACGTTACTTAACATGATCACTCTGTGATAGAGAAATAGTTGAATATTTATTAAAAATATCTTTCAAACTTATTTATTCAACTATCATTATTCATTCTCTATCAAGTGGGAGAATCATTGCTATGTATTGTATAACGTGATGGACATACCCTATCGGTATGACATTACCTAGCATAATCACCCTTTTATGGGTAAGAAAAATACCTTATTAGTTTAACTATCATTCTCCATAAAGTGGAGAAAATATCATTTTTCAACAAGCGAGAAAAATTTTACATGTCAATTAACTATATCTCATAAACAAATATATTTATTTGTTTCATAACTCTAGATATAAAATTATAGTAGATACTTATATTGAGGATAATAATTATATTCTTTTCTCATAAATTATTATACACTTCCATATCTTTTATATTATTGTAAACTTATTTTGTAAAAGCAATATGTCAAAATTCTAAAATTCTTAACAACTCCATTGAGAAAAATTTATTTATACCATTATTCTAAATAATTATAAATGATATATTTGGGATATATAAATTTACCATTTTCACTATATTTGGCATATTTTATATTATTGCTATTCTTTAATACTTATGGAAGCTTATGACTATTTTCTATTATATCCTCAATAATAATAAATATAAGTCTCGTGTATTTCCGCTGCGTGTAACCTAATCTTTTCTCAAATGTGTGTAATTATAATTGTAACATTTGAGTTTTGAGTGAGTTACTGGTATTGTATATAGAGTATCGTATCCTATGTTTTAATATTAAAAGACTTAACCATACATTCTCATATCCTATTTTTATGATTTTAGAGACTTATTCTCACTCATATGATGATAAACCTTTTATATAATCATCACACCCTATCATATAAAGGTTACTACATTTTTAAAAATCTTAAATAAAAATTTAAATTCTCTTTAATTCTAAATGCATGATATGTGGTTAACTACCAAACTTAACTCTTGATAATATCTGCCATTAATAAATATATATTCATGGAGTTTCATACTATTATTGAGTTACTACTTGTATTAATAATTCTGCTATACTCATGTGCAAAATATGTGGTTGAGTTCATGAAACTCTATTAGTTAAAATTATAAAAACCACTTATGTTGATAATCCTGCACTAGCAATTAAGTATCCCACTGTTGAATATTACATTATTATAATATTTCTCTATCAGTGACCACTAACGAAAATCCCACTCACTCTTGTTTATATATGTGGGATCGAGTGTGTACACAACACTATATACTATGAGCTCAAATGAGAAATCTCACTCTTGTTTATATATGTGAGATCAAAAGAAATGTGTACACAATATTATATACATCCAATTTAAAATTCTCGTCATTGCCATATACTCTTGTGCACACTATAAGATATGGCATAGCTTAAGAGACTTTAAACCTTAGTCTCATTCTATTGTATTGAGATATATATTAAAATTCTTTTAATCTCAATAAGCATCATAATTGAATGCTTAAGTCAATTTTGTTGGCATATGCACAATAACCTCTTAGCATGCAAATATATAGTGTGCTTCTCTTTTACCAACATTCCACATTTTATGAGGTCATAAATAATATGTACAATGTACAATATCAATACTCCTATCGAGTATAATATTGTGTTCTTGAAGTACTTATAAACTAATACAATCATAAATGTTCGTTCATTGTTGACATTCTTGTGGCCACATTAATCCACATCTTGTTTTTCTTTAAACTAAGTGTCTATGTTAATCCAGTTTGGAGATTCTTGAATTTCCTATTTCTTTATGGATTTTCATAGTCACATTTTTTTACTAAAACTTGGATTAATTGAATGTCGTAGAACATTTATCGATTTTGACTAAATGTAGCTACACTCTATTTATAAGCTATCCTTATAAGTAATTACTTCTCTTATGCCTATGTGGATATATGACTTTTATAAAATTAAAAACTCATTGGCAGAACCACTAACCACATACTTATAATGATTTGATTAAGTCTCTGATACTTTGGGTTAGTGGGAGTTTGTTATAGCATTTTAAATGTTTGGACCAGTATTGGATTACATACTCTTAATTATACAATGTTATTCCATATTCATTATCCTTACCTTTATGTGAAAAGTAAGTATTTAACGTGTATGATTTTATTTTCCCTATCAGATTCAATTTCTGCATTGTTAAAACTTGTGTTTCTAATAATGTTATAATAACAAGTGATTTTATAAATAGTTGATATTTTAATAATTGATTAAGGTTATCCAAGTGGGAGAATTGTTGGATTTTATGGATTAACCTTAATTAAGAATTGAAATAATAAATTATTATATCAACTATTAATTCTAATCATAATATTGCACTAAATAAAAGGATATTTATTAATGGGCTGTAATTAGAAACTGACCATGATGGGTTGGGCCGTTTCTCACAATAAGCCTGTTGAGAGGTCCCTCTCCCTATTGGTCCTTATATATATACAGAGTATCCCATTAGGTCAGATAACTGTTCAACACACTTGTAACATCCCGCTTAAACGTAGCTTTTATCAGTAACAGAGGAATAACGAGTGAGTAGGGACAAAATGGTAATTTTGAAGTGAAGTGCTTTAAATAGAGATAAGTATGAATATTCTTCACTTTTCTCATTTCATTCTCTCACTACAAATCAGATTTTCTCCCTCTAGAATTCGGTTGCAGCAACAGCTCTGGAACATCAGTTCTTCTTCTGTGATTTCTTGAAGTGGTAGTAAGCAAGCTTATGGGGAAAGATTGAAGCAAAGAAAACTTGAGGAAAATTAAGGAAGGAGTAAGACCAAGCTAGGGTTTGGAAAAAGGAAGCTTATCAAGACCAGCAACTACATGTGAGTTCCTTAGTACAGCTTATCCCTTTTGGGACATGTTATGTGAGAATTACAGTTTAATTCCTAAGATTTAGGAGAAAGAAATAGTTTTCCCCCTTTTTGATACTTATGCTTGATCCTTACTTAATCCTGGTTCACAGTATGTTTTTATAGTTCAGATGAGTCCCTGACATGTTATCAAAGATCACTGGACAGTTGGGTATCAAGGTTTTCAAGATTAAACATGTTTTCCAGAAAAATTATATGTTCTGCTACGGTCGCAGAGCGACGCCCAGGGTCGCAAAGCGAAGTAGCAGAGTTTTGCTACTGCCTAGCCATCGCCTAGACCTCGCTCTGCAAAGTAATCAGAAGCTGAGTTCGCAAAGCGAAGCTTTCAAACGCTCTGCGAAGCTTCAGAAGCTGACTTCAGAGTCTGAAGGTTCAGACGCAGGTGATCGCAGAGCGACACTCAGGGTCGTAAAGCGAACTTGCCTGCCAGAGTCTGAAGGTTCAGACGCAGGATTTCGCAGAGCGAAGTCAGGGGGTCGCAGAGCGAAGTTGCCTAGAATGGCATTTTATTTTCAAACAACTGTACCTTGCCCATGATCTTTCATATACTTTGGGGTAAGGATACTCATGAACCTCTGAAGGATTAATCTAGGATAAGGATATGTATCATACAGAGAGTTGGGTATTTAATCCATAAGTTACCAAGTAGTTAAGGGTTAGTTTTCAGGTTTCCCTTAACTAAACAGAATAGTATGTACTCAATAAGCGTACAAGTGTAAGGAATATTTTAAATGTTTAAGGCCTCATATAGGCATAAGGGGTTCAGATACCCAATAACGATTAGGTGGCTTATGAGAACGATAAGCCTAGAACCTTATAAGTTAAGTATCAAGAATAATTACTTGAAGAATGCATCAGATATGCAAAGCTTATAGTAAAGTATCAGATGTACTTACAAGTACCTAAAATAAGAATTATGCTAAAGATTATACGTGTTCAGCAAACTCCGGATTATGCCGGATGGGATTTCTCCGAAAGGGCTACCCACACGTAAGGATTATAAGATTATGTTTAACGTGTCCAGCAGGCTCCAGATTATGCCGGATGGGACTTCTCCGAGAGGGTTGTCCACACGTGAGATTATAAGTTATTTTTATATATGTAAAGAATATGCTAATTATGTTAAGTCGTGACTCTATGGCTCCCCGCTAGTAGTGGAGCTAAGGTACCCCGTTAGTAGTGGTTAGACGTTCCTTGGATGTAAGCCCTACACGGCAATAAGATAAGTTAAGTCGTGATTCTCAGGCTCCCCGTTAGTAGTGGAGTCGAGGTTCCCCGTTAGTAGTGGACATGCGTTGTTTCTATGTAAGTCATGCACGGCGATAAGAGGAGTCCAGTGTTAGCCTCAGATAGGAATTTCACCAGTATGAGGGGAGATGTACTTCTGGGTTATTCCACCCAGATGCACTCCATAAAATGAACCAAGATAAGTAATTGTATGTTCAACCCTAACTTACTAACTTTGTGTTGAGCAAGATGTATATATATTTATTACATAAGTTTATGTTAAGTACTGTTCAGATAACAGGAAGTGATCATAGGATGTCCCCAGATCACTAAGTATGAGATTATGTATATGATAATTATATGATAGAGACTTGGCGATCATAGGAATCCCCGAGATTGCCGAGAGTTAGTGCATGGCAACCCTAGGTGTCCCCGAGGTTGCCAACAGTTGGTTGGGTGGAACTCACTGTGACATTATGTCTCATCCCATTCCTTCTGATGCAGGTTTACAGGTTGCACGCAACAAGGGTAAGGAGAAAGCTTTGGACTGATCGTGCTGGCTTTCTAGTTTTCAGTTTATCTTGTATTCAGATGTTGTACTTTTGATGTATAATTATCAAGATGATATGTATTATCAGAAGAGGATATGTATAAACACTTGGATGTATTATTACTTATGTGATGTAATAATATATGAGATGTTTTTCTGTATTGTAAATTAATGCATCCAGTACGAAATTTTAATACTCGTATAAGATCCTAGGCAATCTTTATATGGGTGTTACAGCACTCTTATTCTAAAGGCATCAGGAAGGGAGAGAAGAGTCTCTCAACCTTACTTCGCGCGCCTGGTTTCTCTGACAACATCATTCAATCACCATTCAATTACCATCTGATCAAGGTACACGTTTACAATATTCTATAATATGCCATAATTCTGTATCTATGATTTTGGGCTATCTCTGTTAAATATCCTTCAGGCCCCTCAACCGAGTAAAGGATAACCAGGTTCGTCAAGGCCACTAATCATAACAAGGTTCGTCAAAGGCTCAACACTAAGTCAAAATCATAATGAGACTTGACAATGACGAATTACCCACGATCTCTGCTCTCAATACCAATAAATGTTCCCAAGAATGAGGGTCAAGACACGATCTATGGTGGAGCTGCACATAGGCCTTGTAAACAAATCATGCCGAGGAGAAGAGACGGGAAACGAATGTGGGGCACCACGATCCCACTTCCAAGAGAATTATCACGCAACACCCATGAAAATTAGCCGAACAAGGGTTATGCACTGTGGACAACGTCGTCTGGCAAATAAGAAATAGTCACACTATAAATATTATGTTCATACCATGTAATAGACACATCCAATCAATCAACAAAGCTTATTTTTGCAATTTTATCCCTTTATTTTTATGCTTTTATTTATGCATTTCTTAATGTAGCTTAAAGAGATTCTAAGGACATGCTTAAGATCATCGATATCCTCGGCTGACCATGCGTAATATCAGGCAGGCAAGTCATTTTCTTTTTGTATTTATAAATGATTGCATGTTGATTAAAACTTTGAACATTTTTGTGTTTAATAGTAAGAAAAGAGGTGATTGTTTACTTTTACTTGTTCAGAGATAAGTCGAAGGTGTGCAAAATTGTGAATAGAATGATATAAAATTTATCCCGTTATCGGCTTTCCTTTGTTACAAGTTATGCAATAAAACCATCGGCTAACAAAGGTCAAGTAATGAACATATGTAGAATTAAACATTACACATTAAAATGAAAATTTCATTATTCAGAAAAAGATAATAGGTAGCCACAAGAGGCTGACTACCTAGAGTCTGTTTGGCAAGCCACAAAAACAAACTTATGTCTTATAGCTTATAGCTTATAAGCTTGTCTGACAAAAAATACCTGTTTGGTAACAGTCTTTTCGTCAGGAGCTTATAGCTTATTGTTTTTTCTTCCTCTTTTACCCTTACTATTTTATTTAAATACCAGTTTTACCCCTTATGTTTTATTATAATTTAAAATAAAAAATAAATGTATTAAATACAGGGAATATCAACGATCATGTAAAAAGAGATAAAAATGGGTTCTACTGCTTCTTCATTCTCTCTGTATCGTCATTCTCCTTCTCCACCATTCCTCCATTGTTTCTTCTCCTTTCTTCATCCATTGTTGTTGTTGTTGTTGTTGTTGTTGTTGTTGTTGCTGTTGTTGTTGCTGTTGCTGTTGCTGTTGCTGTTGCTGTTGCTGTTGTTGTTGCTGTTGTTGTTGTTGTTGTTGTTGTTGTTGAACATTTAATTTTACCAAACACTTCAATTAGCTCATCAGCTATAAGCTATCAGCCATCAGTCATCAGCAATAAGTTATAAGCTATCAGCTAGCTTATCAGCTATCCGCTATTTTTGCCAAACAGACCCCTAGCCATTTTTTCAGAAATTAAGAGTGCGCCATAATTTTTTCTAAATTATTCCATGATGACCACGGCCATGGAGGTCTTATGGGGCAATACTGGGAATGGTAGGGAATGATGTAATTTCATATTTTTTGCTAAGAAAAACGCCAGCCTTAATGGTTTTAGAAAAATATGTTTTAATTTGTTTTTCTATTTGGCATCTATACCTATATATAAAGGGCTTAACTCATAGTCAGTCCATATTTCATGTAACGATGTTATCCCTTAATCTAGTTGTTTATGCTTTAGGCATGAGTAGCTAAGTTTCTTATGATTAAGTCTTAGATGAATCTATTGTAAGTTGATTGAACAATGTAATTGTATAAACTCTATTCAATATAATTGTTATCCTAGTTTTATTCAAATTTGTTTGTGCTTAATGTTTTTTATATCTTGATCACATATGAAATGAATTTAAATATCAATTGACTACTAGCACTAGCTATAGAATTTGACCTAATATATCTGTTTAACCTTACGCGTCACTTTAGAGATAAAGGATTGTTTGGTATGATTTAGAAATTAACGTCCCAAAAAAACCTTCAACGGTTACGAGCTCAACTAAGAGATTAGGGGGTTGAAACCTTATAAGAGGGTTCTGAGTCAAGAGATTGATGAGAGCTATTTTGTTAATTTATCGCGAAACTAGGAGAATAATTCTAGAGGATATATGCAATTTACCAAACAACGAGCAATAGAGGATTTGAAAGACCTGATCACCTTTTATCTTGAAATTCTAAACCATTTTATTTGCATTTTATAATTAGTTGAATATTTTTTAAACTAAACCAATTGCCATGTGCAACCCCCATTTTTATACATCCGATATGATAATGAATTTGCTTAGTAGAAAGTAAGATAGTCCATGTGGATACAAATTTTATTTATTTGCTTTGACGTCATTTTAGTACACTTGCTTGAACGTCACCTAGTTTTTGGCGCTGTTATCGAAATTATTGAATTATTTATACAAGGCGATATATATATATATATATATATATATATATATATCAAGATTCGTTGACACGTGTCAAAATAAACTTTGACACCAAATCTCAACCTTCAATTTAGGTTGATCATAAGGTTGAAATTAAATCACATAAAGCCTCACGGTGTACCCCATCTCTAATCTCAACTTTACAATCACCTCCTTATTTATACACAACAACTATAGTGATTCATGATTCTTCTGTACCCCGAGATTGTCTACCAATCCAATTCAATTCAATATAAAGGGGTTTTTCTGTACAAAATTTAATGGGTTTGTCTAGAGAGAGAGAGAGAGAGAGAGAGAGAGAGAGAAGAGAGCAGAGAGAGAGAGGAAGAGAGAGAGAGAGCGAGAGAGATAGAGAGAGATAGAGAGAGAGAGAGTAGAGAGAGGAGATAGAGCGACGAGAGAGAGAGATAGAGATAGATATAGATCGAGAGAGAGAGAGGAGAGAAGAGAGAGAGATCGATTCTAGAGAGAATCGGATCGCTAGCTCGAGCTCTACGCCATGAGCAGCTCTCTCTCTATGATCTCATCTCTAGCTCGAGAGAGAGAGAGAGTAATCCGAACCATTTGAAATCAGTTTGTAAATAATAATAATAAAATGTAGAGACAAAAAAGGTTGTAAAAATAGTGATATGCAACGATGTATATTTTTCTAGTTGTGTTCATTTATACTTTTTGGGTTGATTTGTTACTCCGTATCAAACTAGTAGGATTTTCTTAACTCTATATTTGTTTTGATAAGCCTACTTTTTCCAAAAATATGCCACCTTTTACTTAAGTCCCGTTATAACTCTAAAAGTCCTTAAAAGTTTGTAATGTAATATTGACTTTGATTGATAATTTTTTTTTTCAAGCATATGGTAATATGTCAGACCTGCATGTCGACCGTGGGTAACCTTTACAAATCATTTGCGAGAAGTTGTGGATAATGTTTTTTTGATCAAGCAAGTTGTCTCATCAAAATGCCTATCTGAAGATGAAATGTCATTATTCATCTAACAAGTTTGTTCTTTGAAGACAAATAATAATGCGAGTTTGGGGTTGTGATGACACTCTGTCATATGATGTTATTTCAGTCATTTTTATGTCTTTTAGTAGAGTTTTAGATAGTTTTAGAGTGTTTAGATACTGTAATAGTTCAAGACAAGGCATAATTGAAGTGTTATCATTGTACTAGGATTTATGGTCCTTTTGACACGATTTTGGTGCATACTATCATTTTCATCATTGGAAATATTGTGCCACAATTTAGGAGCATCGTGGCATGATCAGAAGAACACCAAAATAGGAATTTGAAAATGCAAGCAAATCATGCCACGATTTTGCTTTTAAGATGCCAGACACATAGGATTAATGAGAAATAGTGGCACAATTTCTCATAATGTGGCATAATTTTGCAGTTACCGAGCTAGATCTATAAAAGCCAAACTTCATTTCTGAAGCAATGGTTCAGATTTTTGGCATATTAAAGACACATTTGGAGCTTAGGATTGCAGAATTCGTGGTGGCTTATCATCCAACACATAGTTAGTCCATATTTCATGTAATGATGTTTTCCCTTAATCTATTTATTTATGTTCTAGCCATGAGTAGCTAAGTTTCTTCTAAGTAGGTCTTAGATAAATCTATTGTACGTTGTTTGAACAATGTGATTGTATAAACTCTATTCAATACAATTGATATCCTAATTTACATTGCGGGGAGCCTACTATATATACTCTTACCGCCGGGGAGCCTATGATTCATATTTACATGCAAAGAGCCAGTTATAGTTCTCTCTGAGTTGTACCCTACATACAAATTATATTTTAATACACTTAATTTGATAATATGTTGACTTGAAATTTAAAACATTTTTATTTGATTTCATCGTGTCCTGTTTGTTATAATTTTATTATCTACTCATGCTAACTCACGTCGTCTCTATTCTATTTTAGATGCTATGCTTGTATCAAATTTAGCAAGTCTTTAGACATCAGTTATAGGTTCTTCAGATATAAACTTGCATGTAGATGAGTAAGAGCTACATTGATTGTAATATTTTCTTTGTCTTCTTCTACATATTATACAATATATTATAGGTTTAGTTAGATTGTTGAGTAGGATTGTAGTTTGTTAGATTAGAATTAAATTGGTGGGCCTATTTGAGGCTCTATATTGATTAGATAAGTATTTTCATCACCTTCTAAAGTCTTCTCAACATTTTAGGATGCATGTTCTTTCCTAAAGGAAACTTTGCTAGCATGTCATGAAAAATTCATTATATATCTAAATTTTATACTTAGTATCATATTTGGTTCTTGATGAAGACAATACCTTAGAGAAAGCTTACGGGACTAGGGTGTAGTCTGTGCGCCGGTCAAGATATAATTTGGGTCGTGACATAATTGTAGTTGGCCAAAGTAATAGTAGACCGAATCCAAATTCAACATTTTGTCTACAATTTATCGATTGTATATATTAACAAATATACATCAATCAATAAAAACTTAATTTACTTGCATTATCCTTTTTTTTTTCTTTCTGTATTAACATATATTTTCACTTATTTAAGTAGTTATCTACATCAATTACCTGACTTAACACTATTGTTGGAACAAAGGGTTATTTGATTATGGTTTTGGGAGAGAAGACAGAGAAGAGAATAGTGAGAGTTTGGGAGAATAGAACTTGAATTGTATATTGAATATCTCTTTTAATGCAAACACATACATGAACTTGTTTTTTTGTAGTCTAAACATTGCTTGAGTTACAGTTAACTCGATAACAAACTTTACAACAAACTTTTTAACTGACATTACAAACTAAATTAACTAACTTGTAACACTTTTCCTTAATTCATGTTTGCTGAATCCACCACGTTCATCATGCGTCTCAATCTTTCAAATGTTTCAATCTTCAAGGACTTTGTCATGGCATCTGTAATTTGAACCTCTATCTTGCAATGCTCTAAAACTAGCTTTCCTTTAGACACTCGCTCTCTTGTAAAATGAAACCTTGTTTCGATGTGTTTGATTTTACCAAGTTTAATCCTCTCAAATTAAGGAATCAAGAATAGGTACAATAGGAATGGTTAAGCCCATAATTTCATTAGCGAGTAAGGGAGCCTTTTGTTGAGCAATTTTAGGAATCATCCATTTGCCATTTACTATGAAATCCTCTGCCATGACAGTTTGCAGATTGCGAAATCTTTTGTGTAACAAATAACATCACAAATACAAGATGATAACCCACTTATTGCTGCAAAATGATATATATTTACAATCTCCAACCTTCAAAATGCTAGATTTATTAATTGTCAAGAAAGCTTTTTTAATGTCCGACCATATTGAAGAAATAATAGAAAAATGTTCTAGGCTTGTTAATAGAAAAGACTTGCTTTTCAAAAAATAACACCAATGTGATTTTGATTGCATCAAGATCCAACGCACTTTCATAACACTTCAGCAGGCAATGCGAATAACGCTAGGTAGTAACAGCCTCAATAATGACGATTTAAATGCAATATAGATGCTTCTTTTTTTCTACATAACACCAAATAGGTATATGTATGTGTTTGAGGGATGATGAATGTGCTTTTGTGCTCGCAAAAACCATGTGACTATATCTGGTGTGTTATGTCGAATTGGGTGAAGCTCTCGGTGTTGAACCAAAGTTGGTTTTAGAACAATATCTTTTATAAGGTTTTGATGATAACAAAGTAGGAAAGAACCATTAAGTACTCTAATATGTGTTCAAGAGTGCATGACCATATAATTAAATTCTGACTTGTCAAGTTATTGGTTCTGATACATCATGCTCTGAACGCCTGGTACTCAAAAGAAGCAAAGAAGACTTCTGAAGACTTGAAAGATGATCTGAAGAAAGCTCAACGGAAAGTCAAAGTTCTGATCAGAAGATGCATCAAGCTCTGAAGACTCTGTTGAAATCAAACTCTAATGATAGCCAAGTTCTGAAGGCCTCAAGCTCTAATGGACACATCAGCAAGTCAACACTCTAACTAGTATTGTCCTCTTCTAAAGGAACATCGTTTTCAAAGTTCTGATAATATTGTTTGTCTTCTTCTGACCACGTGCAAAAACAAACAAAGAACTTCAATGGCAAAAAACATGTAATAGATCATTCTATAAGAAGCAAAGGACTTCTCTAATACTATTTAATGACATTATCCATCAGAGACAAAGTTTTCAAATATGATCAAAGTTTCTCAATGATGAATTTGATGTGCTGACACCCTTCAAACAACGTCTTTTTCATTCTCTCCTATATAAGGACCTGAACAGTTTGAAGAACATAAGAGCTACTACATATATTTTACAAGTGTCAAAACACTGTCAAATTCAAAAGTGCATAAGCACTTAGAAAATTCTTATAAACTTTACATCTTAAAATTTCTTAGTGTCGGGAATTACTTGAAATTTAAATTTTTTTTTTACCACTCTCTGAGTACAAAGTGTAAACACATACAAATTTATTTGATAAACTCTGATTTTATAAGTCCTCTTGTGTGAGGCAAGGAAGTCTCAAACTTTTGTGCCTGAGAAATTTTAATCTTGAGTGATTACAGTGAAAAATATATCTAGGAAGTTCAAGGGGAGTTGACTAACCTCGAATTGTGGGGTGAACTAGGATAATTGCTAGTGTTGTCTCCTATTCTCTCTCTCTCTCTCTCTCTGATTATTTGTTTGCTTTGTTTTGTTTAAACACTTAAAACGATTTTCAAAAAAAGCCAACACAATTCAACCTCTTTCTTGTCTTTTTCTCACATTCACCCAGTCTTCTTCATGCCCTTAATTGGACTTGTGATTTACACTTTGATAGTGTTAACATATGGAACACATACACAGACACAAACACAACAACACGGATAACAACGTGGAAAAATGAAATGATTCAATGTAATAATAGGTTTCGATGTCGGACATTGATGCATGTCCGACACCTTGACACACCTAATCCGAGGAGTGGCCAAGCTTCATAGTTGTTGACTTTGTCATTGATCCAAAAATTGTAGTGGACACTTTCAACAAAGACGGAGGGCATGCAACAAAATTTGGTTATGTTTTATGAGAAGAAAATGTCGTCGATCATGAATTAATACGGGTATCCCTATTTTTAACTTGGTCCCAATACTTTTATTGATGCACCGACATGTATAACTCATTTGATGATTAATGAAATGTTATAAGCATCTTTCCTTTAAAAAATAAAACTCACTTTCTAGACAGAGCAAGCACACAAGTGAGAGAGACTCACGCTTCTACCCAAAACTTTAAGATAATTGATTTATTGGTCGTTTCATTTATAAAGTGTTGAGCCTCCATTTTTCAAACCGATGTGGGACATATAACTCACACTTGCGCAAATCCATTTCTTACAACCTGCCTCATTAATTTTAAATGAATATACTTTTCATGCTAAGACCACCATCTGACAGAGGCGTGCATGCCTTTTTCCTAGATAGAGAAACCAATTTTTGCTGTCAATACTAGTATACTACCATACTAAACACAGTTTTTAATCCATGTGTCAATTTGTTTCACTAGTCTACAAGGCCAAACATAAAATTTAGTTAACGTAATGGACTAGAATGATTAAAGGAAACAAAAAGATATGAGGAAATTTGTTTAAGTAGTCTAGAAGAAAACCAGATGGGTTGCTAAGAAAAGTCAGTATTCAAATATGGAGAAAATTGGATCCAATAGTTCAAATTTCAATCAGAGAGTCAGTATTCAAATATTACTAGAATTCCAATTAGGACCACACAATTTACGATTAGTCGCAATAGACAAATGGATTGGACTAAATCCACAAAATTGATGAGAGAGTAAAGAAGAAGAAAAGGAAAAAAAGAATTGTTGATGGCACATTATTATATTTAATAGAGCTGCAAGATTCTCTTTCAAAAAAAAAAAAACATAGAGCTGCAAGATTCAATATTTTTTTCCCTTTACAAAAAGATCTAATGGTTACAATTAAAATATATTTGAGCTCGTGTATGGATTCTTATACCGTTGACCCATCTTAAATATTTAGAATTAAAAGTTAACGAAGAAGAGAAGAATGACTAACAGAAATAAAGTTAAGGGACTAAACAAAAAAAATAATGGAAAAACTGTGTAATTTAGCCGTTATAATATTATCGATCAATTATATTATTCTTTTATTATTTTATTAATCAATTAAAATATATTTTTTAGGGATGTATTATTATCTTTTCCTTACACGAGAGAGGTAAAAATTGTTTTTAAAATTGAAAAACATAAACTTATTTATATATATTTTTTAAAATTCGGAGACTAAATGTGCATTTGAGTCGAGAAAAAAAACATAACTTACTACCTCCGTCCCTAAATATAAGATACATTTGAGAAAAAACTTGTCTTTCTATAAGACCCCATTGGTATTTCCAAGTACATTAATTAATTCTTTACCAACACACCCCTATTTATTTTATGTCTTTTTCTTCAATCAACATTAAATATTATGTTGAAAACATACACTAACCCTCTCTCTTAAAGGATAAAATTGTAAAAACAATAATAATTACAAACAAATTTATTACCACTTTAAATTTTTTAATTCCCGTTATTTTTCCAAAATGGTTCTATAATTAGCGACGGATGTAGTAGTATATATAACGAACAATGATATTTAAACACTTATGTGTATGAGGAGTGATATTTGTACAACTAGTTTTACATAACTTTTGTGACAACTTTTTTTACTCTCTTATGATTGATCAAGGACAATAGAGATAGAAAGATGGAGAGAGAGAATAAAAGTACAATGAAAGTATGAAGGAAAGAGTTGTCTAAAATATTGTCAAAAAATAATTGTTCAAATATCATTTTTCATTAACAATGTTATTTAAACATCCAAAAAACGACAATTATACGACAACTAATATAAAAATACATAATGTGATTATAAAAAAGAGAAATAAGTAATTAAAAAATAAAATAATACTTATACGATATAAATATATGTTGGCGGTTGTCAAGATAACATATCTCTTCTCTTTTAACACAAGCAAATATTTCTTAGATCAAAGATCATCTTCCAAATGGCTGCTGCAAACAACCACATCAAAATCCATGAAGAATGTAAAGTTTCTCCTAATTCTGCAAACCAATTATCTCTTCCTCTCACTTTCTTAGACTTGAATTGGCTAAGATTTCACCCAGTTGAACGTATCTTCTTCTACCGCCTCCCAAATTCACAATCACACCCTACTTTCTTCTTTCAAAACATTGTTCCAAAACTCAAATCTTCACTCTCTTTAACCCTCCAACACTTTCTCCCTATAGCCGGTAACATCGTTTGGCCTTCTGATTCTCCAAAACCAATCATCCAGTTCAATCCAAATGATGATGGAGTTTCATTGCTCTTAGCACAATATGATGACGATGATGTTTCCATTCGATAAAATTTTGGAGCACAATTCACCACAAGAAGCTTCTTTATCTCGTTCCTTTGTACCTCACTTAGAATCAACAGATTCTTTTGCTTCTATTATTTCAATTCAGATAACTCTTTTTCCAAAAAGTGGGTTTTCCGTTGGAATAAGCACTCACCATGCTGTTCTTGATGGAAAATCTTCAACCATGTTCATCAAAGCTTGGTCCTCTATATGTAAATCTTTTGAAGAAGAAACACAATCATCAAATTTAGAGACTTTTTTGAAACCCTTTTTGAGTAGGGAAGTAATCAATGATCCAAATGGTTTTGAGAGTGTAATCATAAATAGTTGGAACAGAATCTCAACACATTTTGATGAGTGCGACGCGAGAAGCTTAAAGATTATGTCAAATTTATTTGAACCAAAAGTGAAGGATTCCGTTCGAGTCGCATTCGAGCTCACACAAGAAGATTTGGAGAAATTAAACAAAAGTGTGTTGTCCAAATGGAACAATATTGAAGATGTAGCACAAGAAAAAGAACAAGAACAACCTAAGAAATTGTCAACTTTTGTTCTTACATGTGCTTATGTTTCCGTTTGCATAGCAAAAGCAAAACAACAATCTGAAAGCAATCAAAAACAGAAATTTTGTTTTGGTTTTGCAGTGGATTGCAGATCAAGATTAGACCCACCAATTCCTGAAAACTATTTTGGAAATTGTGTAACGAATCATATAATTGATACTGAGCCAGAAGACTTTACAAAGGAAGGTGGAGTTGTGATTGTTGCAAAGAAAATTTATAGTAAAATTAGAAAAATGGATAAGGGTTTTCTTGATGGTATAGAGACATTGTTGTCTAGATATATGGATATTGTTGGTGAAGGAATTCAAGGAATAGGAGTTGCAGGGTCAACAAGGTTTGGAGTATATGAGACTGATTTTGGTTTTGGAAGGCCTGCAAAAGTGGAGACTACTTCAGTTGATAGAGGAATAACAATTGGATTAACAGAAAGTAAGGATTTGAAAGGTGGTGTTGAATTTGGGCTTGTTCTTGATAAGCATGTGATGAGTTTATTTCAGACCATTTTTCATGAAGGGTTATGCTTTGATTGATGAGGTTACTTAGTTGGATATTGAATATGGAAGGATGGATGAATGTGTTTGTACTTTTTACCTTTTTTAATAAATAAATGTTATTTGTTTTTTTCAAATATAAATAAACGTTATTTGTTAGTATGTGTTATTTTAACCTTGGTCTACACTCCTCTCAAAACTAAAAAAAAATAAAAAAAATACTTTGTGTGTATTTGAATTTCTTCAAATTTCATTAGTTTTGGCAAGTTATTTAGCCTTGTTCAATATGGTATTGAATCATACTAAGCATACAAGGATACTTATTTGCATTGCATTATAAGTGGCTGTACTTCCTTGTAGGTTTGTTTGAGGATAAGAATTAGCAATGTGAAGTTGATTGAAGAATACGTGTGAAAAACTGTGGTTCACAAAGAACAGTGTGTGGCTTAGAAAGAGACTAGCCATAACATTTAATTAACTTGTACTTTATTTTTGTGTTATCGTGATTTTGATACGAAGTTTTCACAGCCGATTATCAGTAATTAATCTGTTGAAGAACATGTAGGGTACAAAAGGTAGATTCTTCCCTCACAATCTGATTATTTTTATACAAATGAACCAGGAATCAAACCTCTTATCATATATTAAAGGAATACAAATCTCTTATCATTTGGATCAATTAGCGGTAATTGCCAAAAAATAATACTAGTGTAATGAGACTAACTATATTATAACAAAATGGAAAACGATTTTTAGAGATTCAAACTCATTCTACCACTAGAGAGACATAAAAAGAAAAAGATGATGTGATAAATGTGATAGGTTGATAATGTGATATGAGATAAAAAAAAAAAAGATGTTGAATAAGTGTAGAAAATTTAAACCGTACAAACATAAGTTTTGTACCAAATAGAAAGTACAAATAAAACAAAATATGACTCTTCAAAAAAAAAAAATCTGACTCGAATTAGTTTATTCATTCATAATATTAAAACCTATATTGCATCGGCTATGACTAGCTAGAACCAAATATTGAATTTGTCATGCCGTGAGAACCAATGAGATGCAGTCAATTTTATGGAAATCCAGGTCGATGTGTTTCTTGAAAAAAAAATGTTTTTTTAGGAATTAAATTAAAAAGACTATGTATATTAATGAATCTAAAATTTAAATATTTGTTTATAATAGCAACTGAAGTGTGTATTTAATGTATTAGAATTTGAAGTGTTTGACTTTTTTAAAGAATAATTTTTAAATTTGAAATCTTGCTCGCGACGTCTTAGAGCCCACTTAAGGGTTAAGGAATGGTGAGTACTTTTTTCTTGCTCGCGACGTCTTAGAGCCCACTTAAGGGTTAAGGAATGGCGAGTACTTTTTTCTTGCCCGCGACGTCTTAGAGCCCACTTAAGGGTTAAGGAATGACGAATACTTTCTTTCTTGCTCACGACGTCTTAGAGCCCACTTAAGAGTTAAAGAATTAGGTGAGTACTTTCTTTCTTGCTCACGACGTCTTAGAGCCCACTTAAGGGTTAAGGAATTAGGTGAGTACTTTCTTTCTTGCTCACGGCGTCTTAGAGCCCACTTAAGGGTTAAGGAATTAGGTGAGTACTTTCTTTCTTGCTCATGATGCCTTAGAGCCCACTTAATTGTTAAGGAATTAGGTGCAACCTCAACTTTCGTCTTTGGCTTACGAGGAATAAGTCCAGAGGGGTCGCTGACGACCAACCCATCAGCAGCTTTCTTGGCCTTCATCTTCTCTAGATACTTTTTCCTCTCTGCAGCATTCACAGGCGCCAACGATTCTACAAAAACAAAATACAAAGAAAAAAAAACATAAGTTACTAAGACAAAGTAGGCGAGAAAGTTAATCAAGTAAAGTTATAAAATTAACTCACGTAAATAGGTCTCTAGGCTATTTGCGTCCCCCTCCCTATTCAACAGCTCCCGTATATTCATATGCATCATTTTATCCAAGAAGCAGACGACATCTTTTTCATACTCGTCCAACTTCTCATATTCAAATCCGGTGATGGAGGCCGGGGAACTCATCCAGCAGATTGAAAACCTCAACTCACCCTGTACCCGCACAACGGCTTCCTCGCTGTCCTTTCCCCCCACGTCCTAAGGAAAGTTTGTCTCCAATTCTTGTAGTGAGAGGCGTAAGGCGGGAAAAACCTCTTGCCAGAATGCGCGCTGACGGACACCCAGGACAACTTGTCCACCCCTTTAGTACCATAAAAAGTGAAAAAGGAGCCAGCCGAGGGCTCGAAACCTAGTCCCTCACACATGATCTCAAAAGCCCTTATAAACGCCTAACTGTTGGGCTGGAGTTGAGAGGGCGCCACGTTCAGCCAGTTTAGAACACTTACTTCAAAGGGCGTTAAGGGATACTTCACGCCCAAGTCTTCAAAGACAGCCGTGTACATGTAGAAGAATTCATGAACGACGCCCTTTGGCATCCGTAGATACACTTTCTCACCAGGGCGGCAAGGCTCTAGGATCACGTCCTCTTCAAATCCCGTCGAGGACGCACTGAGTTTGCTTCGAAAGAATGCCACTCGTTGGGGATCCATATACATGGACTCCGAGCGAAGTACTTCGTCGGCGAAGTTCTCTTGCTCTGAACCACTAGATGACGCCATGTAACAAATTCCTTTCCTACAGAAGGGACCTGGGCGAACAGAAAGAACAGTGCAATAAGACGAATTCCCACTATTGTTCCCCCCCCCATCGCTATCACTTGAGTCGATCGAAAACTCTCCTAAAACAGAATGGTCATAATAGGCGTTTTCGAAAACCACCCAATCGGTGGTTCCGTCCGATCGCTTTGCATGCCTAACAGCTTCGCTCCACAACCTATCCCTCTCCTCCGAATTCGCTGGAGATATTACATTACCCTCCCTATCACACTCTCTAATAACCGCCATATTCAAGCCCTAAATTACAAGAAGCGAAGTCCTAACTTACAGAGGACGAGTTCGAAGGAAAGTTACCTGTTTTTAATTAACGCAACGAAGAACGATCTGGATTTGATGAGTGCGACGATCTCCAAAGCCAGGAACAGTTTGAAAGGAAAGTACGTTTTTGAGAGAAAAAGCGAGAGTGAGGGAAGTGAAAAGGGTAAAGGAAATCTGAAAGTGGAGGAAAAGTAGATCCGTTTCAGTTTAAAGTACAAAAGCCTGGGAAAACGCGCAGATGACATCACTTAAGTGGGCACGATTTCCAAGAACTGTTGCGATGCGAACACGTCAGCGAGAGCGAACGGTCGCCCCATTTCAGCCGTCGGATCTCACTAGGGCGCGCCCTGAATCTAAAACTCAAAGAGAATCACACCCTATGTTGGGCTAGTTCTGGCATGGCGGTCTAAGCCACTCAATAAAGTCACTATTTTTTACACAGTTTAAATCATTTCGCCTTGTTCCAAAGCTTGTGCTTGTTGGGCTATGGATACTCTTGTTGGGATAGCACCCACCAAGGCCCCAAAAACCCATGTTGGGCTAGCACCCATGTTGGGCTAGTACTCATAAAAGCTTCCAATATTTAGGGGGCTGCAATATATCAGTTGGTATTCGCTGTGCACACCCAATAATTTAAAAATTCTCACATAGCTTCATTTCCAGTATGTCTCACTTGTTGGGCCAAAGATCATAGACAGATCCCCAATGACAGTTTAATCACTTCGCCTTGTTCCAAAGCTCGTGCTTGTTGGGCTGTGGACTGTAGATCTTACCATTTAGGCCTTAGAGGCCTAAAAACATGGCTTGAACCCTTAGAGCAAGGCTTGGCGCCCTCCAGAAGGGCACAAAGTCCACCTGACAATCCTATACAATTTTAGGGAACTCTCCTAAAGGCACCCTCTGGGGACGCCCTCAGCAGCCTGTATGGGCGCTCTAGCCATGGTTTTGGCCCTTTATGATTTGGGCCTAAAACCATGGCCGGATAGGCCCAAATTGGGACTACAAATAGTAAACATGTGATCATTTCCAAGAGAAGACCAAAACAGACCTGAAAACCCTAGTTTTTTTAGATTGTACTGACAGCCAGTACAAAATCCTTAAAGAGTGCTCGGAGCACTCGTTAGCAAGACTCAATATTTTATAATATAATACCTACACCAATTTTTTTTTCTTTTTATAAAAGTAATGATATCTGTATAACCATTTTGTGATGATTTTTTGACAACTCTTTCTCTCATACTATCACTGTGTTCTTACTCTCTCTATTGCTTTGGTTTTCACGGCAAAACCTACATTTCTTTGTATATCTTGTGTATTCAAATAACATACCTCTTTTTTTATATAGGAAAATGTTAACATGTATCTTATGACACATGTTAAGAAAACTAAAAATAAAATGTTTACATTGAAGAAAACAACATTTAAATATTTAAGAAATTGTATGCACGATTTCTAAGCTAAAATTTTCACATTAGGTCTTTAATATCTTCTTTTAGCATGACCCTCTTTTATAATATACTCCACGGATAAAACAACTATGGACCATAGAACTTGGACAAGGAAAATTATCAATTTTCCTAGATCATAACTCTGAGATCCCTTCATTAAATGTCTCGCATGTTTGATGATGCACTCCTTATATAGGAGAAAAGGAGAGTGAAATTAAGTACATTTTTCAATGTGAAACTTCAATATTATATATGGAAAAAACTTGTTAAATTTTAGATTTTTAAGTGTTGAACATAACTAAATAACCTATTTCTATGACACATAAAATCAACTTCAGTTATAATTATTGTTTTTACCTTTCAAACGACACTTAAAAAAATGACATTATGATGAGGTACATGGTCATCAATTACATTATCATTATCTACTTGTATATCTCCCCCATCAACAAAAGTTCTGATATCAGTGGAACATAAACAAACACTAACTCACAAAGAAAGCAACAGAGAGAACTGATGAGATAATTTACAATGGTATACAAGCATCCCTTTATATAAGCTTTCAATTCTTAATAACTAATAAATGAAGGACTTATCTCTTAAAAAATTCCATTGGTCAAAGTACTTTTGATATAACGAAGAATCCTTATTGGTCCATGTGTTAAACTATATACTCTGCTTCTGAGTCTGAAACCAGAGTCTGAGGTTCTTCTTCTGAACCTGCGTCTGAGGTTCTTCTTCTGAGTCTGAAACCAGAGTCTAAGGTTCAACTTCTGAGTCTGAAACTAGAGTCTGAGGTTCAACTTCTGAACCTGCGTCTGAGGTTCTGCTTTTGAGTCTGAAACCAGAGTCTGAGGTTCAGCTTCTGAACTAGTTAGGTTCTGAGTCAGAGTCTGTCTATGCTCTCCTTAGATAACTTGTAGAGCAAGTTTGCTTGCATCTCAAGTTTCCTTACCATGTACTAGCTCTAGAAGATTCTTACCTTAGATAAAAGTTAGTTACAGTTTTGTTGTACTATATATAGCTTCCTTGTAACTAACTCAATTCAATTGAATGAATCTTAGATTTTCTCACATTTTCTCTCCTTCTTCTTCCTTTTAGCTTCTGCACTTTTCTGTTTTCACCATGAAAATGGTGAAGTTTATGACCATGCAAGTGACTAACACACGGATCCTCCATAAATCTGCTAAGAAATCCAACACCATATACTATATTCGGCCTTCTCGCATTCAAATATCTATGACTTCCGATCAAACTTGTGAGCTTCAACTTTTCTTCAACTGGCGTGGAAATCAGCTTTGAATGCTTCGTCTTAAACTTCTTCAATATATCACCTACATACTTCTTTTGAGTAATAAAGATTCCATCATTTTGTTGAACGATCTCAATGTCCTTATAAAACATCTTATCATAGCCTCCCTGAATTCCGCAATTATCTTTGAATTCTTTCCGGTGAATATTAGATCATCAACATAAAAGTGTGTGTTCAAACAAACATCTCTGAAAACCATTGATACAATTTTTGCAAGTGTACTAAACTATATCAAAGTAATAAAATTTATAAGATTCGTATTCACGTAGACTGTTTCAACTTCTACTCGATAGTGTCATTATTATTAATGATGTTTGTAAAATGGGGGTTGCACATTGCAAATGGTTTGGTTTTTACAAATATAAACTAAAAACATATTAATTATAAAATATGGTAATGAATTTATAGGAAATATGATCATGTCTTTTGAATCATCTGTTCACCACTAATTGGTAATCTGAACCTAAACCGTTTAATTATTCCTCTAGTTTACGAAAATTAACAAAATAACTCAGGACTATCCCTTGACTCAAAGCCCTCTTTTCTAATTACAATTCCCTAATCCCTTAGGTGAATCTGTAATCATCAAAGGTTTGAATGTCTGTTAATTTAGGAAATCACAACTTAATAACGTTCTGTCCATAGATTGTCTGTTAAGTTGAACAGTACAAATAGATCTGAGTTATAAGCTGGTGTCAGCAGTCAAATAATCTCCAAAATTTATATTTCACTACAAGAAAACATGATTTTAGCCTCAAAATTTAGCGTCGGCCACCGACACCGACGCTAATAGCGTCCACTTAGAGTCGGACTAAAGCACTCTACAACAATTTCTAATTTCCCTTTATTTTTTAAAAAATTTAGAGTCGGCACAGCCGAGGCTAAAGGTTAGGGGACCCACATATGACTTTTTAGAGCATATTTAGAGTCGGTCAGTCCGACGCTATTATTATTATTGATAAAAATTTAATTTTATAAAATTACGATTACCTCTTTTTTCTCAAGTAGGACCCACATATAATTTTTAGATCAGATATAGAGTCGGCTAAGCCAACTCTACTGTTTTTGCTAATAAAATTTAATTTCTATATAAATCATTATAACATTTTTTTTATTCTAGTCAACAAAAATATTACCTAAATTTTTCCCACACTTTTTTCCCACACCATTACACCTCTCTCTCAAAAATTTGATTTGTCTCTCTCGAAATCATAGAGATCCTTCACATCGCCGTCGCTGAAACTCATTGAATCCATGGTTGAAATCCATTTCGCCGTCGTTCTCGAACTAGCTATAACGTTAATTCGCAAAACGAATATTTTCCCCTCTGTGAGACCCTAAATTTTGGCTCGATTGCAAACCCAGCCGTAGATCATTCATTTGTTCGTCGTTGTTCGCGAAACAAAATCAGTGGCCAGGCCAGTTCTCTCATCTCTCCTCTTCTCACTAACTGAATCTTGTCTCAGTTCTCACTCTTCCGCTGGTTTCTCTCATTTACGATCACCTCTAGTCTCTCTCGCCTCTTGTCAGATAAGGTAAGCCAATTCATTCACCAATTTCTTCTTCCTTTTCCAATTGCTTGTTTTAGGGTTTCCGAATTGGGAATTGGGGATTGTTTTAGGGTTTCAGAATTGGGCATTGGGGATTGTTTTAGGGTGTCAGAATTGGGAATTCGAAATTGTTAATTGGAAAATTGCTTAAGGAAAATTGCTTATCATGATGCTTGTTTATGATAATTGCTTATTGTTCAAAATTGCTTATTGGCTATTTGTGTTGTGTAGAATAGTTTATGGAAAATTGCTTATAGTTCAGAATTAGAATTGTTCATTACTGCTATAATTGTTATTTGACAACAATATGTTGGAAAATTGCTTATTCTTATGCATTATAGCTTCCAAAGTTTTTCCATGCTTGTGTTTGAGTTTCAATCTGCAAATGTTCAATGCAGCTCAACATAAAAGAACTATGTAGCTTATGAACCTTGGTTCCTTGGAGTTAAAATTTCTTAAAGTCACTGCATTATGTTCGTCTAATCCAATCCATTGAATAGAGATCTGAAAGCTCAAATGAGTGTAGTGAGTGTTGACTGCACTAATTATAGGAAATCCTTTTCTGTAGTTAAAATCTGAACCATTACATCTATGTCAATTATCAAGATCACTACACTGACTGTAGTGAGTGTTGACTGCACTGATTATAGGAAATCCTTGTGAGTCTAGAGCCCACTAAGGTATTATTTTGGTGTTGATTTATCTCCTTTTTGTTTAACAATGAATTTGTGATTACTTTTTAATATTTTGTATGTGTTACCTTTTTGTCTTAGGTTGCCGAGATTCTTAAAGATAGACTGTCATGGTATTGTGACTGCCGATGCGTTGATGTATTGAGTATTGTTCCCACTGGTGGTGGTGGTACAATAGAGCTTATGTACATGCAGGTCCTAATTTATTCTACAAAAGAAATCATAAAGCAGTTTCTATTTCTGTTGACTTGTATTTAATTTGTTAGTTTTGTTGATGTATCTTTTTTTATGTTATTAGACGTATGCACCTACAACTTTGGCTGCAGCACGAGACTTTTGGACACTGAGATATACTACAAGTTTGGAAGATGGAAGTCTTGTGGTACTAAGATGAGCCAATCCTTTTACAATTAAAATTGAGAGTTTTAGATTAATTTTAATTTATTTAAATGATTATGCTGGCAGATATGTGAGAGATCGTTGAATGCTTCTACTAGTGGCCCTACAGGACCTTCTCCGTCAAATTTTGTGAGAGCTGAAATGCTTCCTAGTGGTTTTCTTATTAGACCATGCGAGGGGGGTGGATCCATTATTCATATTGTTGATCATGTTGATTTAGATGTAAGGGACATATTAAAATTCGTATTGTTGATCCTTTTCTGTAGTTATTTTCTAATTTGATTGTGTAGTGCTTCATTGAGAATTATCTTGTTTTATTTTGAATGGCTAAAGTTTTTTTTAGTATCTTGTGCAAGCAGTTCAACCATCTTGGGTAGCAACTTCACATTGGCATAGAATTAATAGTGAAAACGGTGCAGCTCATTTTCATTTTCTTGTTCAGAAAATGGACATATTTTGGTTTACTTTCCCACAACAACACACTTATTTTGTTGAGGTTTTTGAATTTGAAAATTGATTAGTTTTACTGATTCTGGCTAGCTATTTTGTAGGTAGGAAGAAAGGTGGGAAAGACAGTTCAACACTTCCATGATCTATGTGGTACAAGATTGCATCATAAGTGTGCTATAGCATCATAAGTACTTAATGTAGAATGTATCAAATAAAAGCATGTATTATAATAAGAATCTTGAAACTGTATTAGTTCTTTCTCTTTAAATAATTAAAAAAAAGACAAAGTTTTCATGTGCTGCTGTGTTTTTTTTTTGTTTATTAATAAGTTGCTGTGTTTTATACATATATTTTCGTGTCACCGTTGCATATTAACCTGCTGCAGAATAAATTCATTTCTGGCTTGTAATTGCGTTGCTACTGGTTAGAGCACAGTTGATTTTTGGAATTTAACATTAGAGTCGGCCAAACTGACTCTAAGATTTAGTTGACTTGTTTGACTGTAGAGTGGGTTGACCGACTCTACAAGAATTAGTTGACTGGTTTGAAGTTGACTTTAGCGTTAGTGCAGCCGACTCTAAATTTATAATTAGCGTCGGTCTGGCAAACTCTAAATTATTTATTGACTTTTTTGATTTTGAATTTAATAGCCTCGGCTGCGCGAAGAGTCGGTTTTAGACTCGGCTTAACCGACGTTATTTTAGTCTCGGAGGACAGATAGCCCACTCTACCCAGTAGCTTCAAATTTTTTAGCCTGCCCCCGACCCCGACTCTAATCCGACGCTAATTCAGTGTTAGCGTCGGATTTTTCCCTATTAGAGTGGATTTTTGGCAGACGCTAAAACGTTGTTTTCTTGTAGTGTTTGGTCAGAATCATAAAAGCATTAAGTATAATTTGTAGTGAATAAACTAGAATTGAAATAATAATAATGTAGAGTTTACAGATTACATGGCCAATAAGCTTAGAACAGAATCATCTAAGATCTAATCAATGAAAACTTAGCTACTCATGGCTAATGCACAAATGACTAGATTAAAAGAAAACAACATTACATGAGTTTGGGACTGACTATGAGTTGGATGGCAAGCCACCACAAAATCTGCAATCCTCGGCTCCAAATGTGTCTTCAATCTCCCAAAAATCAGAACTCTTTGCATAAAAAACATGTCTGGCTTTTATAGATTCTCTTTCTATAACCGAAAAATCGTGCTCCGATTTTTATAAATCGTGGCCCGATTTTGTCGAATTAAAAAGCTCAAAATTTCCTCAAAATCTGGTCAAAATCGTTGTCCGATTTTGGTTTTTCTGGTCTCCTTATTTTTTGTCTCTTTCATCTTCCAACTATCTAAAATTGCTAAAAACTAAGCTAAAACATATAAAAACTAACTGAAAGACACCATATGACAACATGTCATCACAACCCCAAACTTGCATTATTCCTTGTCCTCAAGGAACAAACTTTAAAATGAAATTTAACACTTAATTCACCAATGGTAATATCAAAATTCCATCTTCCAAGTTAGCAAGTGGTGAGCTAACTTGCTTGCCAACACATCCAATCCAATAACTTCTCACAACATTGAATAATGAAAGGTTCACACAGTCGACATGCAAAACTACTATATTACCAAAACTTGAAAAGTTTCTAAGCATCAATCAAAGTCAATGTCATAATACACACTTTTAAGGACTTTTCATGTTATAACGAGGCTTAGGTTAAAGGTGGGATAATTTGAAAAGTAGGTTTAATAAATAAAACTGGAGTTAAGCAATTCCTACCAATTTGAGTAAGTGACACCCCACAACCCACAAAGAAAATTTTGATCAAAACTTGAGGACTAGAGAACTAAATAATAGTGCAGATCAATATATTTACAAACATCTGCCTCACAATTTTTTTTAAGCTGATTATTACGTTCAACTTATTATTATTATTTTTTCTATGTTTTTTTTTCATTTCATTTTTTTTATGAGACAAAAGTGATATTTTCAATTCTTGTTCTCTAGTACCCCTATCCCAAACTTAAAGTGTTGCTAGTTCCAAGAGCAACCCCAAACTTGAACTTTTAACAAGATTAAAACACATACACAATGCCTTACTCCAAAAACAAATTGGGTTACACACCTTAAGGTCTCTAGGCTTGTAAAATGGTTTGTCACCGAAATAAGGGGTCTAACCTATAGGCTTAACTTGGCATAAAAACAAGATAATACAATATAACAAAAGGTTAGCTTCAAAAGGTTCAAGGTACAAGCAATTTGCCTTAGTGTGTAAAGGACATAACCAATTAATAGCAAAGAAAAATCGCAATCCCTAGAAATAGCATTTGCATGGAACAGTCATATTTGTGAAAATTGAAAAACAAAATTTAGGCTTAACCTTACAAGTTTAGGTTTCTGGAAGTTGTGCCTACCTAAGCATTTCATCTGTCGTACACTTCACCGTTGAATATACATGCAAACATCCACCTCCTTTCAATTTTTGACATACCATTGGTGAAACAGTTGTTACTAGATTGGTAAAATTCAAAAAAAAAAAAAAAAGAGTTCATTAATAATAAACAAAATTAGATGCAATACAAAAGATATGCGGCATACAACCGAAATTCAAAATAGACACACTAACAAAGACAAATTATTGAAAAAGATAATTGTGGACATAACTTTTTTTTTCGTTTTTTTTTCGTCCATCTTTTCATTCTTTTTTTACTGAAAATAAGCACCTGCAAAATAACAAATATTAGAAAAATGACGGGTTGCCTCCCATCAAGCATTTTCTTTTACGTCATTAAGCTTGACGCCTCAGCCACTGTTAGGGTGGCATGTATGACATAAAGAACACATCATCCTTCTTCTTCCTCTTGTTTGGTAGGAATTCCACGAACTTCACACAAATTAGCAGATGCTCCCATGCTCCAGCTGGTAAATATTTTTCGTTTGAGTTCTCCTACCATAGAGCAGAATGTGTATCCCTTTGGACCTGAATGGTTTCTTTCAACCCCATTGGTTGAGACTTCGAGAAAAGGCCAACACTCCTCACTTGTTGATTGTCTTCCACCACAATATCATGACACTAAGTCTTCATCTCAACCAACTTCCTCTCACACTCATTTGCCTTCTCAACCAAATTACCACATTGAACTTCAAATTTATCAAATGAAACTCGATTTGATCTAAAAAATTCATCTAAAATATTTTTAGGTTGAGAGTTTTAATCGATGTTGATTACCTCTTTCTTCCCTTTACAATATGTACCATGATGATTCGCCCCATAAAAATCACTTCTCACATGTAATCTTGAGATCTTGTCATCCCAATGTTTTATCTTACGAGAAAGCAGATACTTTTCATACAGTAGGGCAATAACCTCTTCCATATCACCTAAGAAGATATTGTCTAACATTGCTACAAAACTCGAATAAACTTTTTAGCAGCAAAGAACAATGAAATAGATACGAAGAACATAAATCATAATTATTTATTTCAAATTTTTTCAATATATAGACAAAAATATAAATGACAGAAATCCTAAATAATAATGAATTTTCCAAGTTGAAATGATTCAACAGTCCCCGACAACGGCGCCAAAAACTTGATACAATTTTAGCAAGTGTACTAAACTATATCAAAGTAATAAAATTTATAAGATTCATATCCATAGGGGTTGTTTCAACTTCTACTCGGTAGTGTCATTATTATTAAGGATGTTTGTAAAATGTAGGTTGTACATGGCGAATGGTTTGGTTTTTACAAATATAAACTAAAAATAGATTAATTATAAAAAATAGTAATGTATTAATAAGAAATATGATCAGGTCTTTTGAATCATTTGTTCACCACTAATTGGTAATCTGAACCTAAAGCATTTAATTGTTCCTCTAGTTTACGATAATTAACAAAATAGCTCAGGTCAATCCCTTGACTCAAAGCCCGCTTTTCTAATTACAATTCCCTAATCCCTTAGGAGAACCTGTAATCATCAAAGGTTTTAACTCTCGTTAATTTAGGAGATCACAACTTAACAACGTTCTATCCCTAGATTGTCTGTTAAGTTGAACAGTACAAATAGATCTGAGTTATAAGCTGGTGTCAGCAGTCAAATAATCTCTAAGTTCAATTTATATTTGGTCAGAATCATAATAGAATTAAGCATAATTTATATCGAATAAACTAGAATTGCAATAATAATAATAATAATAATGTAGAGTTTACAAATTACATGGTCAATAAACTTAGAACAGAATCATCTAAGACCTAATCAATGAAAACTTAGCTATTCATGGCTAATGCATAATTGACTAGATTAAAAGAAAACAACATTACATGAATTTGGGACTGACTATGAGTTGGATGACAAGCCACCACGAAATCTGCAATCCTCAGCTCCAAATGTATCTTCAATCTCCCAAAAAATCAGAACCCTTTGCATAAAAACATGTATGGCTTTTATTGATACACTTTCTGTAACTGAAAAATCGTGCTCCAATTTTTAGAAATCGTGGCCCGAATTTTTTCGAATTAAAAAGGTCAAAATTTCCTCAAAATCTAGTCAAAATCGTGGCCCGATTTTGGTTTTTTTGATCTCCTTGTTTTTTGTCTTTTTCATCTTTCAGCTATCTAAAACTGTGAAAAACTAAAGTAAAACACATTAAAACTAACTAAAAAACACCATATGATATAGTATGTCATCAACCATTCTCAATGAAATAAAAAAAATTCTTTTTGTACCACACTTTTCGCACCTGTTTCAAGCCATACAATGATTTCTTCAATCTATAAACTTTTTCTCCTTTTCTGCTGACTAAATATCTTACAGGTTGTTTAACACACACTTTTTCTTCTAGAGTACCAATGAGAAATGCTAACTTTACATCCATTTGATGTGAACCCACTTGGGTTGGCCTGGTGATATTGACTTGGGATCTGGGACTGTGCTCTTCCTGAAGGTCTCAGGTTCGATTCTCACTGGTGTCAATTTCGGTGGGATGATTTATCTTCTTCAAAAAGAACATCTATTTGATGTATTCTTCAATTATTTTGAGCTGAGAGTGGAATAAGCATGTGAATTGTATCTAATCTCGCAACGGGGGAAAACACCTCAAAATAATAAATACATAGTTTTTTCTTGTAGCCTTTAGCCACCAACCTTGCTTTATATCGATCAATCTCACATTGGGTTTGTACTTTGTCTTATACACCCACTTCACTCCTATTAATTTTCTGTCTGCTGGCAATTTAATCAGCTCCCATATTTTATTCTTCTTAATTGCACTGACTTTTTCATCCATGGCTTTTATCCAATTTTCACCACCTGAGGTTTCTTTAAATGAAACTAGTTCACAATCTTCAAATAAATCAAAATTAATAATATCTGCATTAGATGGGTCATTATCGGTACCCAAAACAAAATCTTGCAGTCAAGCAAGTAATATATGTTGCCTTTGTTCTTTGTTCGATGTTTCTGGCTCATGAGGTGTTGTATCTACATGCCCAATCTCCATTTCGTAATCAATTGAAGTCGTTATCGGCTCCTTTCCTAACTTTGATGACCAATTCCACATTCCTTCTTCATCAAAATTCACATCTTAAGTGATGGTCACCTTCTTGATCTCTAGATTTTAAAGCTTGTACGCCTTTGAATTTGAATTGTAGCCAATACAGATGCATCTCTCGCCTTTATCATCTAACTTCTTCATGATTTGATCTAGTGAATGAGCATAATCAATACATCTAAAAACTTGCTGGTGTCTTATTCAGGGCCTTCTTCCACACCATGCTTCTTCGGGAGTCATTTATTAAGCACTTCTTCTCAGACATCTGTTGAAAATATAAACTACAGTATCAACTGTTTCTGCCCAAAATTCTTTTGGCATTTGTTTATCTTGCAACATGCATCTCACCATATCCATGATTTTTATGTTCTTTCTGACAACTACTCCATTTTGTTGAGGCGTGTATCTGGTTGTTAATTGATGTTGGATTCCATGTTGCTCTAAGAAATTCGTACTGACGAGTTATTCTTGGCCTCTGACAGTTCTATGTTCTTTGATTTAACAATCACTTTATTTTTCTACTTACGCTTTGAATGTCTTGAAGGCATCAAAAACCTCTTATTTATGCTTCAGATTACACACCCAAGCTTTTCTGCAGAAATCAACAATAAAAGTGATAAAATACCTGCAGCCACCAGGTGTTGGTAAATCAACCGAACACAAATTTTAATGAACTATCTCAAAGAGTTTCTTCGCTCTCGAAGACTTTCTGGTTGGAAGTGATTCTTTGTGCTTCTTTCCAATTTGACATGTCTTACATACACCACTTGGAATGTTCACAACAAGTAAACCTGAAACATATTCTTTTACTGACAGATAATTCAAGCCAGAAAAATGAAAGTGACCAAATCTCATGTTCCATAACCTATCATCATTTGTAATTATAGAACTCAAGAAAGGACATTTTTCATGTTGAATTCTCAAAGGGAAGCAACAATTGGGAGTCATTTTTACCTTTGTAATGAATTTTCCGTTTTTGTCGGTCAACTTGCAATAATTGTTGTGAATTTGCATGCATTAATATTTCTCTGACAGTTGTCTCATACTCAAGATATTGTGATGGAGACTAGAAGAATAGAAGACATCACCAATAAAATTCTTAGATCCATCTTTTAATCTGATAAAAATTTGTCCTTTCCTTGAAATCCTAATATTTGAATTATTTCCAAACTCCACAGTAGACTTTACTGTTTCGTTCAAATAAGAGAATAATTTCTTTTCCCCACACATATGATTACTACAACTAGTGTCTGAAGGTAAGAAAAACACAAGAAGGAGGTTGAATTGTGTTGACCTTTTCTGGTTTCTTTTTCTTAGTGTGAAAAAGTTGTTCAGAATGTGAGGTATACAGATTCTGATACAGAGTCTTAAGTGCAACATATATAGTACATAAACACAAATATAAAGACATAGAGAGAGAGAGAGAGAGAGAGAGAGAGAGAGAGAGAGAGAGAGAGAGAGAAAGAGAGAGAGAAAGCAGACACAAATCAATTTTATACTATTTCCTCCCACAACACATGAGTAGTCTAGCCCCCTTGCATTTCCAAGGGATTTCACTATAATCACTTAGGATTACAAATTGCTCAAGGACTCTTCCAAGAGACTTCCTATGCTCAAGCATATCTGCTCTAGGACACTTCCTAAAGATTTCCTTTGCTTAAGAACACCTGCTTAAGACTTCCTGCTCTAGGACTCTCATAAAGACTTCCTTTGCTTAAGCACACCTGCTTAAGACTTCCTGCTCTAGGACTCTCCTAAAGACTTTCTTGATCAAGGACAACTCCAAGAGACTTACAAGTGCTCAAGCACGCATGTAAGAGACTTCCAATGCTCTAATAAGGACACGCCTAAGAGACTTCTAGTTGCTCAAGGTTTCACCAAGAGACTTATACGCTAAAGCTTCACAAGGTGAGACTTCTAATTTGTTCTACACTTAATATAACAATGGTAGTGTATAATGAACAAATGAACAAACTCTCTTACAACTCTAGGATTTCTAAGATATAAACTTTGATACAGAAATCCTAAGTGTTTTTGCGCTATATGATTTGACAGAGTAATGGTACAGTAAGATAGCAGAGTCTTGTTAATCTTCTTCATGGTCTTAAGATCCTTTTATAGGCAGGGATTTGAGAGACGTTGGAGAAGAGTGACAGCACAAAAAGAGTCGTTGAGAAGCTTCAATCAAGAACGTTGGCCCTTTGCCGAATATGGAAAATTCAGTTGAATGGTCTTTGAATTTTCCTTTGTTGAAAGAAGAATTATCCGTTGCATTCTTTTTGTTTTTGAGGTCCTTCGTATGTTTGTGCACGTAGACAGAAGAAGACAAAAGAACTGTACTTATCAGATTCTTGATAGTGACAGTTCACAGAAGAAGACAAAACCTACGTGGATTCTGGGTCCCTCAGGATTTTCTCAAATCTGAGGGTCATCCAAGTCTGTGGTCTGCTTCTGAGTCTGATGACCAACACAGAGTCTGTTGAAGTAACTCACCTGCTTCTGTGTGGTACCCGTCTTCTTAGGACATTGACTTCTGGTTTACCTTTCTTCAGATCTTCTACCATAATATTCTTAGCTTCTCTTGGTCCTTCTGATGCTCTTCATATGTTCATCTTTGAATGATAGATTCTTTCTTGATTCTGCACACTTGAACATATGTTAGTATTCCAATTGTTCTTCCATACTTTGTTATCATCAAAACCTTATAGGAATTGTACAAGACCTTTCTTGTTCCAACAGTGTCCAAATACCAAATATTTTCTTCTTCTCAAAGTGTATTGATTTCTAAAAATAAACTATGCGGATTTTCATAAGACTCACCACTATTTTGATATGAATTTTCTGCCATGTTTGTATCTGCAATCCGCTGCTTTGTGCCCAAACTTTCCACAATGAAAACAACTAAATTTGTTCTCTCTTGGTTGTAATAACCTCTTCCTCTCTCATGATTGGTAGAACTAAAATTATTTTTATCTATTCCTTGTTTTGATTGATTGAAATTATTGTCCCTCAATTGGTTGAAGTTGCCACGTTCTCTTCCTCTATATGTTCCTCGACCTCTATAACACCCTGAACCCCGAGACTAATAAATAAATAATAAATCATTCAATTTACCAAACATCAAAGTGTTACTATTCGCCAAACATCTCATACTAAATTCTCATGATAAAAATTTCATCAAATACACAACAGATCACAACGGAAATAAGAATGTATCTCAACATATCTCAATATAATGTCTCGGGTCACAGCATAAAATCTCAAAGTATAAATATATCAACTACATGATCATATAGATGCATCAACATGAAATTCCAACATAAAATAAGACAACCCCCAAAATCCTAGATCAGATCATCTAATCTAGACTCCTCAAAGCAAGAAAAACGAGTAGGCATCACGCCATCCTCAGCATACTCACAAGCAAAGCTAGTCATCAACCTGCACGTCTACCACGAGGATGCAGGCGACCAAAAAGCCACTAGAGGGTAAGATATATGTTCAACATAAAGGAATTATAAACGCATGTAAGTTCAGGCAGAACAACATCTTCATATAAGCATACATCATATTAAGCCTGGTGATAATTATAAACACTTGCATAGTGTATTTTCATCAACAAATAATCACCGAGTCAAATACATGTCAATCACATCTCATCAAAGAACACTCACCAAGTCAATTATATGTCAATCACATCAAATCAACGAACAAATCACCAAGTCAATTACATGTCAATCACATCTCATCAACGAACAATCACCAAGTCAATTACATGTTAATCACATCTCATCAACATCATTAGTTATACAGTTACCAAATAGATGCACAAGTTCACGCCAAAACATTGCCATATACGACTCATCATGTTCATGCAATGCGCCTAAAAGGACTCTACATGCATGTGGTACCGATTTTGGATATCAGAGTTATGTTACTGAGTGATCCCCCATCTTTACATAATTGGGTAATCAAAGTTATATTATTGATTAGCCCCCCATCTTTACATACCCGTCTTTGCATAGGACTGACTTATGAATGCATGGACCCACATATAGACTCGACAATGCACACTAATCATACACCTCATTGTTATATAATTCACTCCAACATATAACATATCATCACCAAATCAACACACCAATTTGCATTATCAAATCATATACGGCCACACATTAACAAGTCAATTAAATCAAGGCATCATATCATCATAATCATCCATTCATCATCATCTTTTATCATTCATCGACATATCATAATCATCATAACAAGACATCTCCATTTAATCTCATTCACATAGTTCACAACCCATACATAATAAAAAAGAACAAGGTTTCATTTACCTATCACCAACTAACCCATCACATCCTAAATACATCCTTAACATGTTACATCATCATTCATGCGTCATTAATCAATTAACAAGTTCACATCATCACATCAAAGTATATCATCAATTAATTCATCAATTAGATTTCCCATATTCACATTTACCAAGTTTACATGCTCATACATACTCATCCTTCATACATAGTATTCATATATCCAATCATCATATTAGTTTCAAACACCATTATCAAATCAAAACATTTCAAAAGTTATTCATTTTGATGCACTAGTTCATTTAAACAAATCATGTTTATTTCCAAGTTTCACAATCCACCAATTTCGTCTCAAAAACAACCAATTATAATCATTTCATTGCAAGCAATCATTACTCATCATTAAGTGATCAAAACAGCAGCAAAACATCACTAAAGAAAAGTCCAGGGATGTCCGGAAACACCCCCAAAGGACCAAAATGAACAGAACAACAAATGTTGTTCCTGCACAGCTTGCTCAACGAGCTACTGAGGTGGCTCCGCGAGCTCCTGTTTTCTGGTCACCCAGAAAATGGATTTTCCCTCTAGGGAACACCTCCAAAACTCCCCAAAACTCCCATTTTTGATCCCATTCATCCCAAAATCGCTGTACAAACAATACCCATAGTCATTAGACTTTGGTTGAATAATTATTACACAACAAAACATCAATTCAACATGGATTCTCATGGTTTTTCACTCAATTCATCAAAAACTCAAAAACTCAACAACAACACAAACAAATCATGGATTTAACATCATAACTTCATGGATTTAAATTCAAACACATACCCATAATCAAATTCACTTATTAAGCTACAATCCATCCTCAATTATCATATTTTTCACCAATTCTATCAAAATTCACAAACATACCACATCACCATATTCAAACATGAACTTTGACACAAAAACAACATGATTTCATCAATTTTCACATACTCAAAATAAACACAACAATTAAAGCACGAAATTCATATATAATTAACACTAATTCATGAAAAAATAATGAGAATCTAAAACACCCACAACTATCCATTTGCTCATAAAACCTAAATGGTGAAAATAATATTCCCTCTTATCTCTAATCTTCACAAAAACTAGCTCTCCAAGGTGAAATCTACTTCTTCTCTCTTGCTCTTGAGTCTCCTCTCTTCTTTCCTCTCCAACCCTCTTTCTCTCTAGCCTCTTGTGTGTTTGTGATAAAATGAGATGACCTAGTTTCACCACAACACACAATATCCTATTTATATTATGAGTTTGGATCACTTTCACTAATGAGCTTAGTCAATTCTCATTCACCAAAATAAACACTACTCTTTTACTCCACTTAAACCCTCTAATTACTCATACACCTCTATTCCATAAAATTCTAACTTCTAACACTTCACAAAAATACCCTTTACACGTAAATGACCAAAGTACCCTTAATCTCTAAAAATCCACTAATTCACCAATTCTCTCAACAAAACAAACAATTAACAAATATAATAATAATAAATAAATTTAATACAAAAAATCGGGGTGTTACAACCTCTACCTCAGAGATTTCCTCTTCCTCCATCGTTGAAATTATCACGACCTCTATATTCACCCATTTGACTGGATTCGGCAACAAAAATGGAACTTTTCAACCAATCTTTAATATCACTACCTATAGAAGGCTGCAATATGCGAGCCAGGGACCGATGCCAAACATCCAAGGCACGACCACAAAGGGACAAGCCATGCAGAATATCTTCACTTGAATCATCACAAACAGGTAAAACATATGAGGCAATGATGCCCCTTCTATTATGAATTGCTCGAAAATGAATGGAATTATGGCAAAGCTGCCAAAGGAAGAATTGAACACTATACAAAACCTTTAGCCGCCAAATTCAACTCCAACCAATATGATTCAAATGCCAACTAGAAGGATCCAAAAGCCACCTATATGTGTCATTAGTAGAGTATGTACCTGATATAGCATTCTGCCAAGCCCAAACGTCAGGCATGTCATCCACTAATAAAGGGTTCATCATAGAAATTTTTTGTTTAACATCTGAGTCCAAGAAAGTATAAAGAGAGGACAAATCCCAAGCATTCCCATCAACAATAATGTCTTTAATGTGCCAATGGAGTTCATAGTAAATAGGGGTGGTAACTTGATCCACCAAATCCATATCCATCAAATTCATTCACTACAAAATTCATCCAATCCATCCACCAAACAAAATTTTTGTTAATTGATTGGTTTGCATCCATCCACTTAAGAAAATGAATAGATTTGATCCATCCACCTTATTTTAAAAATCCAATGGATTATCTTTTCTAAAAAAACAAATCCATTGGATCATTTTAAATAATAAAAAAACATTAATTTGATAAAAAAAAAATATTTACAAAAATTATTTTATAAAAAAACTGAAAGAAATAATAAAAAAATTTAAATTATTTTTTTAATATTTTAATATTAAAATATTATATGTTTAATATATTATTAATATTTAATATTATTTTAATATTGACGGTGGTCAACGCCGGAACTCCGCCGCCGACCGCCAGACCACCGCCACCAGTCGCCGAAAACTGGCCGGAGCTCCGCTGTCCGCAGCCATGGAGGTCGTCGGAGCTCCGTCGTGGTCAACGCCGGCGGTGGCCGTTGACCACCCTCTGCCACCCATCCTTTTTTTATTATTTAAAAATTAATTAATAACATTATATTTTTTATTTAATAAATTAATTGGGCTTATGTCAAAAAAACATTGGGCTAAAAAAAATCAATTTTGGGCTTTGTTCATATTTCTGAACGAGATTAGACTTTGTTATATAAACCCCCATATTATTGTAAATTAATGAAAAAATCAAAGAAATAAATAATACTTTTTAATTTATGGATTAAATGGATATCCATCCATTAAAATCTAAGAATGGATGGATTGGATGAACTTTATATTTAATGGATTGGATTGGATTGGATGGATTTTTTTAAGAAAAAAATTAGTGGATTTTAATGGACTAATGAATTGTTTTGATCAAATCCATTAAGATCCAAATCCATATCCATCCAATCCATCCATTTTGCCACCCCTTAAACGCAGCGAACACGGTTGCACAAAGGCAAATTTTCCAAAGCCTCGTCTCACCATTCCCAATCATAAAATGGAACCCATCCTTCAACATGTGAATGTCTCGCTTCGTAGAATTCCAAGTTGGAGAACCACTAGTATATCTAGGAGAGAAAATATCTCCATCCTTAAATACAAATCCTTAAACATAGCAACCTATATGGACCATAGATCTCACCATTTAGGCCTTAGAGCCCTACAGACAGAGCTTAAACCCTTAGAGTAAGGCTGGGCGCCCTCTAGAAGGGCACAAGGCCCACCTAACAGTCATATATAACCTGAGGGAAATCCCCTAAAGAACACCCTCTGGAGGCGCCCTCAGCAGCCTGTGAGGGCGCCCTAGTCGTGGTTTTGGCCCTTTATGATTTGGGCCAAAAACCATGATCGGGTAGGCCCAAATTAGGGCTACAAATAGTAACCTTGGGATCATTCCCAAGGCATGACCTAAACAGACCCTGAAAACCCTAGTTTTCCTAGATTGTTCTCACAGCCAGTACAGTTGGCGCCCACCGTGGGGCTACGGTAAAACTGACCTAGCCACCATCTCTAAAACGAAAGCAGTCGATCCACGACCTCCAAACGCTACCAGAACGCCGTGAATCCGCCGTATCTTTCAGAGTAACCCTAAACTCTCCGAATCCGCCGTGATTCATAACAACCCTCACAAATCAAACGTGTAACCCGGATCCGTTCGATAAACCGATCTAAACCCTAAGATTCGCGAGCTCAGTCGCAAATCTCCAACCGCCAGTCACAACCTCCACATACCAACTCAAACAACCGTCGCCGCCACCACTGATGGCGGACCCAGCGGCCTTGGAAGCTTTACAACAACAGATCCAGCAGCTTCGCAACCACAACGAGGCCTTGCAAGCAACATTGGAGAGAAAGGGAGTCAGCAACACTAAGCCTCACCAAGTGAATGCAATCGACCTTGACCCAAGAGAGGAATTTCATAATGAACGCCTTGAACCTATGGAGGACCTGAAGGAGGTCATAATATGCCCAGAACCACATCAAACAACCAAGGTGGGGACTTCCCCAAACCCCACCGAGGAGCAAAGTCTGATAGACCTTTTGAAGAAAAACTTGGACCTGTTTGCTTGGCAACCATCAGACATGCCAGGCATAGACCCCGCCATAGTATGTCATCACCTCGCCCTACACCCAGGGGTAAAACCGGTTGCACATCGCAAAAGAAAGTTAGGCGAGGAAAGAAGGAAAGCAGTAGATGAAGAAGTCGCCAAACTGAGAGATTCCCGTTTCATAAGTGAGATCTAATATCCTACATGGCTGGCCAACATCGTCCTCGTGAAAAAATCTAACGGAAAATGGCGCATGTGCTTCGATTACACAGATTTGAACTCCGCCTGCCCAAAGGACCCCTATCCTCTCCCAAATATCGACCACCTGATTGAATACACTTCAGGGTATCAGACCCTCAGTTTCATGGACGCGTACTCCGGTTACAACCAAATAAAAATGGATCCTCTTGATGCTCCGAAGACTGCTTTCATGACCAACCACCAGAACTATCACTATGAAGTCATGCCTTTTGGCTTAAAGAATGCAGGCGCTACTTTTCAAAGATTAATGGACACCGCCTTCGCTGAGCAAATCGGAAAAAACCTGGAAGTTTACATCGACGACTTGGTGGTGAAGACAAAGCAGGATAAAAGTCATTCAAAGGACCTGGAGGAGATCTTTGATCAAGTTCGAGTATACAACATGCGCCTCAACCCAGCCAAATGCTCCTTCGGGGTTCACGCCGGAAAGTTCTTAGGCTTCATGTTGACCAGGCGAGGTATCGAAGCAAATATCGACAAGTGCCAAGCGATAATCAACATGAGAAGTCCCTCTACTATCAAAGAGGTGCAGCAGCTGACAGGAAGGCTTCCGGCACTTTCCAGATTTTTGTCTTGTGCCGGCGACAAAGCTTTTTCGTTCTTCGCCTCAATCAAGAAGAGTGAACTCTTCCAATGTACCGAAGAATGCGAGGAAGCTTTCGCGAAGATCAAAACATTTCTTTCTAGCCCGCCCGTTTTACATTGTCCGGATGCAGGCGCCATCCTTTTCTTATACCTGTCCATATCAGAAAACACCATGAGCTTCGTCCTCGTGCAAGATTCTGACGAGGGCGAAAAGCCGGTTTATTTTGTGAGAAAAGTATTCAAGGGAGCAGAGCTAAGATACCAGAAAATAGAGCGCCTCGCGTTGGCAGTGGTGGCAACAGCGAGGAAATTGCGCCCATACTTTCAAGGACACAGAGTTGTGGTCAAGTCTAATTACCCCATTAAGCAGGTGCTTGGGAAGCCAGACCTCGCCGGAAGAATGGTGTCCTGGGCAGTAGAATTATCGGAGTACGATATCCAATACCTTCCCAGAGGTAGCATAAAGTCGCAGGTTCTGGCCGATTTCCTGGTGGAGTTTTCGTCCCCAATAGAAGAAGTCGCCCCCTTCGTATGGCTATTATCAGTTGATGGATCCTCAAACCTCAAGGGCAGTGGAGCCGGTATAGTGTTGGAAGGGCCAGGGGGCCTGATAATAGAGTAGTCGCTCAGATTGAATTCAAGGCGAGCAACAACCAAGAAGAGTATGAAGCCCTCGTAGCGGGCATGAAATTAGCACAGGAGATGGGAGCCGAGAATTTGAGGGTGAAGAGTGACTCCCAGTTGGTAACAAGTCAGATAACAGGGGAGTACCAAGCAAAGGACACTCAGCTTGTTAAGTATTTAGCAAAGGTTAATAGTTTAGCTTCCACCTTCAAGTTTTTCGAGGCAGTCTACATTCCGAGGGAGAAAAATTCAAGAGCAGATCTCCTGTCTAAACTCGCCAGTACCAAGCGACCAGGAAACAACAAAATGGTCATTCAAGAAGTGTTGGCAACCCCCAGCACAGACATAATGGAAGTAAACGCCGTGGAAGACGAGGATGAGGGGTGGATGACGCCGCTCATCAAATATCTCACAGGATCATTTGAACCCAAAAGCGAGGAGGAAGAGCTACAAATATGGAGGAAAGCCTCAAAGTATTGCATGGTCACTGGAAAATTATACAAGAGAGGCAGGGCAACTCCCTTGCTCAGGTGTTTGGGCGAAAACGAGACCAACCTCGTCCTCTTAGAAGTACATGAGGGAGTGTGTGGGAGTCACATAGGGGGACGATCCCTGGCTGCAAAACTTTTGAGAGCAGGTTACTACTGGCCAACGATGATTCAAGACAGCACCAATTTCGTAAGAAAGTGCGACAAGTGCTAAAGGTTCTCCGACAAGAAACATGCCCCTGCTTGCGAGCTCACCTCAGTTTTCTCCCCATGGCCTTTCCACAAATGGGCAGTGGACATTGTAGGCCCATTCCCATTAGCGCCCGGACAACTCAAGTTCCTCATAGTAGGAGTTAACTACTTTACGAAATGGGTTGAGGCAGAGGCGGTCGCCAAGATCACGGTAGACAGAGTGAAACGTTTCTACTGGAAAAAGATCATATGCAGGTTTGGGCTACCCAAAGTCATTGTATTAGACAACGGAACCCAGTTTGCCAGCTCCAAGGTGGTAGAGTTCTGCAACCAGCTCGGAATCCAAACGAAGTTCATGTCGGTCATCCACCCCCAAGCAAACGGACAAGCCGAATCTGCAAACAAGGTAATCTTGAACGGCATCAAAAAGAAGCTCGACGACACCAAGGGACTTTGGGCCGAACAGTTACACGAGGTGCTCTGGTCATATCATACGACGCCACACTCAACAACCAAGGAAACCCCGTTTACTATGGTCTATGGCACAGACGCTATGCTTCCTGTAGAAATTGACACGCCAACATGGCGTCGCGAAAATTTCTCGGAAGAAGCTAATGAGACAAGCTTGCTATGCGGAATGGACATGATCGATGAGGTACGTGAAGCCACCCACATCCAAGAGTTCGCCGCCAAACAAAGAGCGGCTCGCCGATACAACTCGAAAGTGATCCCAAGGGACATGAAGGAGGGCGACTTGGTCCTAAGGCAGGTCGTCGCGCCCACGCGGATTGGCAAATTACTACCTATCTGGGAGGGGCCATACCAAGTCAGGGAAAAGCTTTCACATGGAGCATACAAGCTGGAGGAGCTCAACGGAGATACGGTGCCACGAACCTAGAATGTAGTGAATCTGTGCCATTACTACAGTTAAATATTTCGTTATTGTCGCAAGGCGAGCCACGTAGAGCCAAGCCGCCGTAACATTTTAATTAGAACTCTTTGTATTTTTTTTCAGCTAATGAAAAGGAATAGAGGAGCACTTTTTTCCCCTACTAGCACTGGGGTTTTTAACGAGGCACCATATTCCTGTTTATTTTTATCTGTGCCATGAATCCGATATTGCAGGCATCATCATAACAAGCTAGACAGCGCCAAACTACAAATAAAATCAGAAGGAAAAGAAACCGGTGTGACTCCTTAACCCCAATGAGGGTTGCCACCTAATTCCTTAACCCCAATGAGGGCTCTAAGACGTCGTGAGCTAAATGAAATCGCCACCTAATTCCTTAACCCCAATGAGGGCTCTAAGATGTCGTGAGCTAAATGAGATCGCCACCAAATTCCTTAACTCCAATGAGGGCTCTAAGACGTCGTGAGCTAAATGAGATCGCCACATAATTCCTTAACCCCAATGAGGGCTCTAAGACGTAGTGAGCCAAAAACAAGATCGCCGCCTGATTCTTTAAACCCCAACGAGGGTCGCCACCAAATTTCTTAACCCCAAAGAGGGCTCTAAGACATCGCGAAAATAGAAAAGTCCACGCAAAAAGCGCCTCAACAAAATAATAACATCGAGAACAAAACTATTTGACAATTTTCGACAAATTGAGAAATAAGCACGAATAATAGTCATCGCCCAGGAGGCATTTTCTAAAGCATCGCCATTAAAAAGAAGAAATTCAAAGCTAAAATAAGCGGATGAACAGCATCAAGAGAACAAAATGCATCATTACAAATTCAGAAAGAGTATTAAGTTCAAAACAAAATCATAAATTACAACAGGAAGATTATGGTTCGTCCACTAGGGCGCCATCTACAGCAACCTTAAAAGAATCTAGAGATGAGAGATCGACGCCCGGATGTAGAAATGTGACTTGTTCTTTAGCATGATCAAAACCATTCTCAAAAGACATTGCCAACTGGTCCTTGGCTTCTGAGATTTCAACCTTTAACGCCATCTCCCTTTCGCCTCCAGAAGCAACCTCGTTCTTCAACTGCGCAATCACCGTATCTTTCCCAGCCAAGTCAGCATCATGGCCGATCTTCAGATCATTGATGCGCTCATCACATTCTAGCTTCATCGCCTCATTTGCTTCTTTGATCTCCTTCTCTCTGCTTTCTTGAACTTGTTGTAACTCCTTCTTCAGCGCCCTCACCTTACCCAGCAGCGTTTCTTCACTACGCACCAGCTCTTCATGTTTGCGGTCCATTGCGACCAGGAGCATAATAGATCGCAAACAGTTCACACCCACATCCCTTGACATAAATGGAATAGAGTTCCGCTTCCCAGCTTCCACATCGTTAGGGTTGAAGGCCATCCTCTCCCTCACATAGGCTTCATAATCAAAATCCTTGCTCCAGAAGGATTGGACACCCCGCTGGAACCAGCAAGTTCAATAGCGGGGTGCGAGTGTGCCCTCTTGGATTTCTTCTCAGTCACCAGTTTGTCCTTTCCGACCGGCGTCTTCTCCCTCCTCTCCTCTCGCCCCTTTTCATGCGTTACTTCAGCGACGACGTCACACTCAAGTTGGGCGTCAAGCGCAACCTCAGCTTTCCTCTTAGGCTTACGAGTAATAAGTCCAGAAGGGTCGTTGGCGACTAGCCCATCAGAAGTTTTCTTGGCCTTCATCTCATCTAGATACTTCTTCCTCTCCGCTGTAGTCATAGGCGCCATCGATTCTACAAAAACGAAGTACATAGATAAACACATAAGTTGATAAGACAAAATAGGCGAGAAAGCCAATCAAGTAAAGTTATAAAATCAACTCACGAAAATAGGTCTCTAGGCTATTTGCATCCCCCTCCTTATTCAACAGCTCCCGTATATTCATAGGCAGCATTTTGTCCAAGAAGCAAACGACATCTTTTTCATACTCGTACAACTTCTCATATTCAAATCCGACGATGGAGGCCGGGGAACTCATCCAGCAGATTGGAAACCTCAACTCGCCCTGTACGCGCACAACGACTTCCTCACAGACCTTTCCCCTTCTCGTCCTAAGGAAAGTTTGTCTCCAATTCTTGTAGTGAGAGGCATAAGGCGAGAACAGCCTCTTTCCAGGATGTGCGCTGACGGACACCCAGGACAACTTGTCTACCCCCTTAGTACCATAAAAAGTGAAAAAGGAGCTAGCCGAGGGTTCGAAACCTAGTCCCTCGCACATGATCTCAAAAGCCCTTATGAACGCCCAACTGTTGGACTGAAGCTGAGAGGGCGCCACATTTAGCCAGTTTAGGACACTTACTTCAAAGGGCGTGAATAGATACTTCAAGAAAATCTTCAAAGACAGCCGTGTACATATAGAAGAACTCATGAGCGATGCCCTTTGGCATCCGTAGATACACTTTCTCACTAGGGCGGCAAGGCTCAAGAATCACATCTTCTTCAAATCCCGTCGAGGACACACTGAGTTTGCTTCGAAAGAACGCCACTCACTGAGGATCCACATACATGGATTCCGAGCGAAGTACTTCATCAGCAAAGTTCTCTTGTCCTGAACCACTAGAAGACACCATAGAACAAATTTCTTTCCTACAAAAGGGACCTGGGCGAACAGAAAGAAAAACGCAATCAAACGAATTCCCACTGTTATCTTCCCCCTCACTATCCCTCGAATCGCTCGAAAATTCTCCTAAAATAGCATGCCATAATAAGCATTTTCAAAAACCACCAAATCGATGGTTCCGTCTGATCGCGTTGTAAACCTAACAGCTTCACTCCATAACATATCCCTCTCCTTCGAGTTTGATGGAGATATTACATTACCCTCCCTATCGCACTCTCTGATAACCGCCATGTTCTAGCCTTAAGTTATAAGAAGCGAAGACCTAAAGTACAGAGGACGAGTTCGAAGAAAAATTACCTGTTTTTAATGAACGCAACAAAGAGCAGGAGATATAAAGCCTGGAATGATCTGGACTTGATGAGCGCGACGATTTCCAAAAACCAGGGACGGTTTAAGGAAAATGTACGTTTTTGAGAGAAGAGAGGAAAGTGAAAAGGTAAGAAATAAACAGGAAAAAAGGAAAGTAGATCCGAAAACCAGTTTAAAGTACAAAAGCCTGGGAAAACGCGCAGATGACGTCACTTAAGATGGCACGATTTCCAAGAATCGTTGCGATGCGAACACGTCAGCGAGAGCGAACGGTCGCCTAGTTTCAACCGTCTGATCTCACTAAGGCGCGTCCTGAATCTAAACCTCGAAAAGAATCACGCCCATGTTGGGCTAGTTCTGGCGTGGCGATCTGACCCACTTAATGAAATCACTCTTTTTACACAGTTTAAATCACTTCGCCTTGTTCCAAAGCTCGTGCTTGTTGGGCTATATAGATACTCTTGTTGGGCTAGCACCCACCAAGGCCCCAAAAAACGTGGAGCTAGTACCCATGTTGGGCTAGCGCCCACGTGGAGCTAGCACCCATGTTGGGATAGTCTTCACAAAAACTTCCAATATTTTAGGGGCTGCAATATATCAGTTGCTATCCATGTCCAGTAAGTCTCACTTGCTGGGCAAAGGATCATAGACAAATCCCCAATGACAGTTTAATCACTTCGCCTTGTTCCAAAGCTCGTGCTTGTTGGGTTGTGGACCATAGATCTCACCATTTAGGCCTTAGAGCCCTACAGACAGAGCTTGAACCCTTAGAGTAAGGCTGGGCGCCCTCCAGAAAGGCACAAGGCCCACCTAACAGTCATATATAACCTGAGGGAAATCCCCTAAAGAACACCCTCTGGGGGCCCCCTCAGCAGTCTGTGAGGGCGCCCTAGTTGTGGTTTTGGCCCTTTATGATTTGGGCCCAAAACCATGACCGGGTAGGCCCAAATTAGGGCTACAAATAGTAACCTTGGGATCATTCCCAATGCATGACCTAAACAGGCCCTGAAAATCCTAGTTTTCCTAGATTGTACTCACAGCCAGTACACCATAACTTATCCTTCAAGTTCATCACATCCCAAACAATTTTCCCAGGAAGCACCACATTTTGATACATAGCAACACAGACACCCAAACCACCATTCTTCTTGTGTCTAGTAATTTTATCCCAACCAACCAAATGTAACCCTCACTCATTTGAACCTTTCCAAATAAATTGTCAAGACGCTTTATCAAGGTAATCACAGATAGATTGAGGGCATCATTGAATTTGTATGCCATTGGAAGGAAGAGAATTAATAACAACATTAACTAAAACCATGCTCCCAAGCTTGTTAATGAGACGACCTTTCCAAGAAAGAAGCCATCTTGGACTCAATCCTATAAATGACCTCGTCAAAATCCTGCTGAGTGACCATACCATGGTGCAACTTGAGGCCCAAATATTTACCGAGTTTGGTAGTGAACCGCATATGAGTGATATTAGTAATCTTGTCTTTCTTCCTATTGGTAACTCTAGCATAGGCAAATATTATAGATTTTTTCATACTTACTTTAAGGCCAGAACAAGAGCAAAATTTCTCCAACACTCCACTGATGATGCAAGTTTGAGATGCCTTAGCCTTGGCAAAAAGAAGCACATTCTCTAAAAAAAAAAAACAAATGCGAGAAACAAGGACCATTATTGGATAGCTGCATCGGTGACCATCGATGCTCATTGACCTCTTTTGTGATCATCCCACTAAGCCTTTCCATGTAAAGAAAAATTGGTAAAACTATCTAAACAATATTTATTTTAATTCGTAAATATATTTGAACATCAGTTAATTGGTTTTTAACAAAGGCTTATCAACCTTCTAGCCCATTAAGAAAAATAAAACCCTAACAAATTTAGAGTTTAGCCCGAATAGAAATATAGTTCTCATTTCCCGTAAGTTTAACTCAGTTGATAGGGACATTACATAATATATGTAGGAACTGAGGTTAAAAGATGAATTTTTATCTACTAGATTATTTGACCAAATAAATAAATAAATATAGTTCTCATGTATTCGATCCATTCCCTTGTACTTATATTTATTGTGACAAGATTTAACATTTTATATATTTAGCTTCTACGAAATTTGAACAATCAATCTTCTTCACCCAGAATTAACCATATTTAAGACATTGGTTGAGAACTATCAACTCTTACCAATAATTATGAAATTCTAAATTTTGAATTTGAACTTTGATCCACAACATTGTGAGACTATTGGTCATTTAAACTCAACCTATGAAATTTCACTAACCTTAATTTCTACATTTTTTGGCCATTTTTATAAGAGATAAATGAGTCAACAAAAGTTATTGTATTCTTATTCAAATAAAAGTTATTGTATTTGATTTATATTATAAACAAAATACATCATTTTGTTGATTCATTAATCTCTACGTATAATTCAAAGAGAAAAGTCTATATGTATTATTTCTTTTATAAAGATATTTTAGGTTTTGAATTTAAACACTGGCTTTCTAAAGCATAATAATATTTTAAAACATTGGCTTTTGATATTCTTAGCTGTCACGTATATCCTTCTAGAACTAGGACTATTTTTATTGAACATATCAATTTCTTTCAGAAAGAAAAAAAGTGTAAGTATGAATTTCTCGCTGACTAAGTACAATTTTTTTTTTTTTACTACGTACAATTTAATCATCGAATATTTGGCCAAATAAAATATACATGCATAGAAGAAAGCCCATCCTCCCCATCCTCATCCTCATCAGATATATACATCATATATTCTTTTCCCATTCAGCTAATATTATAACACGTGTGTATAGATGCTATATGAGGTTGTTATATTGATCCAAATACTATTAGGATCCAAATATTCTAGAATCCTTCATATATTTTTTTTAGCCATGCTATATGGCACGACACACCTCACACACGAATGCACACGACACATATAACAACAAGCAATTTAATTTGTTCAGTAAAAACAAATATAACACTTCAAATGACAAGAGTCAATTCACATAACACTTTAACAACAACAAGTATTCAATGTTGGTACTTATCCTGGACGGGTTGGTAAAGTGCAATAGTTAATTAGACAAAATAGAGATAAGACAAAATGAAACCTAGACTTGAGTGATTTGGAGAAGTGGCAAGAAATGAGCTGTAATGTGATTTCTCATAAACAAAAAAATTACTTAGCATAAAAATTAAAAGGAAAGCATTTTGACAATGTCGTACATTTGGCACGAAAAATATTGTCGTGCACTTAAGAATTTCCCTTTTTTAAAAGACAAATGTTAACATGTTAATTGTTTTGTTAGTTTTTCATTTTTTAAACAAGCCAAAATAACATTTATATACCACCAAAAGAGATCCCCCTAGCACAAGGAGTGCAAAGGAAGACCTCAAAGAACAACAATAGTTTTACAGTAATATTAACGTACAAAAAGCAAAAGTTAGAAAAATGATTATCGCACCAAAACAAGAAAGGATTAACTTAGAACCGGCGAAAGTTAAAAACTAAGAATTGTTTCTTAAAATGATTATCGCACTAGAACGATAATAAATTAACTTTATCAACCAAAAGAGAGATTGACTCTTCCTTGTGCTTAAAACAACAGTTAATCCTCTTTCAAATTACCCAGACACATGCAAGTCACACCACTTGCAGATCATAGTTCCTTGATGATTTTGAAAACCTGCCCAATGCGCTGGAATAAATGCAATGATCAATTAGAGTTGGAGGATTCACCGAAAGAACATCCATCCATTGTCGAAGAAGAAACCAAAGAGTACCAAAGAATCACAATCCAAATCCAAGTGATTCTCATTTTATCTAGTGCCGCAGTTCGCCGCACACACATATTCATATTCTGCTGAATGACTCCGCGCTTTATCATATTATCTTTTGTAGGGATTCTTTTCTGAAAAAGCTACCACATGAACATAGTTTTCTTCTTGCGAGGACTTGAACCATGAACTTTTACCTCCTTACTTTGTTTAATCCCTTAACTCAAATCAATCGTGCTACCCAAGAGCTAGCGTCTAGAATCGTTCATATTCTTTGTATTTTCGCACATACACCCTCCGGTCACTATTATAAGCAAAACTTTGCATTTTAGATTCATTCAATTAATGAACCCACTTGGGTTGTTTTGGTGGTATTGGCTTCGGATCTGAGAATGTGCTCCTTCTCAAGGTCTCACGTTCGATTCCCCCGGTGCCAATTTGAGTGTGTTAATTTAGCTTCTTCAAAAAAAAAAAAAGATTTATTTAATTAATGATGTATATGGTCTTTATTATAGACCATATACATTAATTAATGAATTAATCTAAAATATTGATTTTTGTTTATAATAGTAACTGAATGACGTATATGCGAAAGACCGGTATATAATTATGCATCATATAGCCGCATTCAACTTTGTAGGCTAGTTGACAAAATAAATTTGATCCGTATGTTACATCACATTAAATGTGCAATTATGGCTACAAGTCACTGGTCATAGTTTTACTTTCCTGGTAAGAAGTCAATAGTCATAGTTTAATACTCTTAAGATCTAGAAAAACAAGCACGGCCTGTATGAACTTTTCACTAAATAATTATGTTATAAGTCATTTTCCAAATGCACTTACCCTTCTAGATGCATGGCAAAATAGTTCTAAATCTTTAATTCGTTGTTCTCTATACTCTTATAGGACTCTCTAAATAGTATTAATAAATACTCCCTCCCGTCTTTATTATAAGAAAAAAAAATCAAAAAACATCAAAACCAATACAATCATTAATTAATATAACTTTTTTTATTATTTTTACAATTATTCCCTCATAAAAAAAATTTGGTAGCTTCTCCAATGTTGTCATTGGATCAACAAGAAGTCCAGAACCTTGTAATTTGAGCTTAGCAAGTTTTGAAGAAATTTGGCTTGGTTGTGGAAGATTACTTATTGGCCCTTCTATGTGTAGCTTGTAAAGATTAGGACACCCTGCAGAAACTTCAAGAATTGATATATCCTCAGAACTAACATAAAACAATGACTCAAGGTGAATAAAGGTTACATTAGTACTTTTGAAGATATCTTCATAATTAGGATCATCTATTACCAATTTCCTTAAATTGGTTAGTTTCACGAGATCTTTTACAGCACATTTCTCAGCAGGGAAGTTAACCAAAGTTTGCAAGTTTTTCAGATTGGATAGTTGCCATTTTTCAATATCATTGCCACATGACTCAGGTAGATATAAATGTCTCAATTTTTCCATGTTTCCTATGACATTTGGTATTTGAACTGTTGAATTTCCTGTGAGAAGGTCTAGGGTTTGCAAGCACTTTAAATTTCCTATTGAATTTGGCAATTCATTAATTTTTGTGTTTCTTAGAGTTAGAAACCTTAAATGGATCAAAAAGCCAATTTCTTTAGGTAATTTTCCCATTTGACATTGTATTCCTTCCAGGTTCAAAACTCTACGTAACTTGCATTTTTTGAAAACTGATTTCATCAAACTCCATTCACTTAACCTAGCTTTTTTTTTCATGGTAGCAAAGTATAGACCTAAGATGGTGATGGCTTTTTAAATGTCTAGGGAAGAATCTATCAACATCTTGATCAAGATATAACGCAATCCGTCGAACTTTACCAGTCGGTCTCGCTTTCGAGGTACTAGTTTGATCTGCATTCCTCGAATTAATAATGTCAAGAAAGTTTTCTTCATATGACTTAGACACACATAGGTCCCTCATGAGATTATGCATTTGAACTGTTCTAATCCTTCCTATTGAACTCTTGTCAACCACCTGAATCATGCACCTTTCGACGAGTTCGGTCAAGTAACGTTGTGCCACATCCTCGAGAGCTTCCTCGCCGTCTCCGGCGTTTTGAACCGACGATGTGAAACCTTCTGCCACCCATGTTCTTATGAGTTTCTTTGTTTGTATCTCTAGGTTTTCAGGGAAATGTGCTAAGTGTAGGAAACATGGTTTCAATTGGTAAGGCAATTCATAATAGCTTAAAGCTAGTACTTCAGATACTCCTAGAAGTTGTTCTTTGCCTTTTGCTTTTCTTAGATATGATGTTCTGTCTCACTGTGTCCCATTCATAAAATGTTGGCTTTGATGCTAGTAGTCCTCCAAGGACAATTATGGCTAGAGGTAAACCTCCACATCTTCCAACCATTTCTCTCCCCATTTTCTCCATCTCTGTGCTGATTCTAGAATCTGTGTGCAAAGAAAAAAGAAAGGATAACTGTAAATTTAAATTTTAATAATTCAAACTTGGAAGAGCTGTAAACCTCTTCCAAAATTGGTTAAAGGGTGTGGTTTCACTTCCATGCACAAATCATATATTTTATTCCTTGGTGCAAAATTAATTTCATTGGATAAGTACACCATTGTCGAAGAAGAAACCAAAGAGTACCAAAGAATCACAATCCAAATCCAAGTGATTCACATTTTATCTAGTGCCGCAGTTCACCGCACACACATATTCATATTCTGCTGAATGACTCCGCGCTTTACCATATTATCTTTTGTAGGGATTCTTTTCCGAAAAAGCTACCACACGAACATAATTTTCTTTTTGCGAGGACTTGAACCATGAACTTTTAACTCCTTACTTTGTTTAATCCCTTAACTCAAATCAATTGTGCTACCCAATAGCTAGCGTCTAGAATCGTTCATATTCTTTATATTTTCGCACATACACCCTCCGATCACTATTATATGTTGGTACAAAATGTGTTAAACAACTCTCTTCTGAATTAAAGGGGGAGATTGTTGAAACATTATGTGTAAACATATCTCTCTTGGTGGTTTTGATGATAACAAAAGTGTTAAAAAGAAAATTGGTTATTTGCTAATGCTTTGTTCAAGTGATTTCAGAACCACGTGTTTGATGATCAGAATTTGATAATGGTTATGGAAGAACAAGCTTAGAGCAAGAAAGGAAAGCTTAGAAGCAAGGTTGCAAAGCTGGAAGAAAACTGGGTCTGAAGGAGTGCTCCTGAAGTGGTGCTTCTGAAGGGGAGTCTGAAGTCTGCGTCTGAAGAAGTCAACAAAAGTCAACGTCTGAAGACCAGCTTCTGATCCATACAACTGAAGGCAGCTTCTGATGTTCAGCACGTGAAGCCAGCTTCTGATGAAGAGAAGCTTCTGAAGTCTGATGTGGCATGGAAAGCAACTGCTACTGTGCGCATTTAATGCCTGGATATGTCAGAACAACTCAATGGAACAGTTGTCTCCCTAACTCAAACATTCCCCAGCTTTTAAGGAAAGCAAATTCAAAAATGGCTGCTGCTCTGTTTTCTGGAAAAAGTTCAGCACACAATTTCAGCTATCCTAGCTCTGAACTTGCAACGGCTCTTTTCCTAAAATCTGCAAATCTTCAACAGCTCTAATTTCCTCTATAAAAGGAAGAAGATTTGAAGAAGATTTTTGTCTAAGACTCTTGAAACAAAACTGCTGAACCTGTGCTCTGTTTTTGCTGTCAAAAATCATAAGTTCACAAAACTTCTAGAAATTCTTTTAGTTTCTGTAACTTAGAATTTCTTAAGGTTAAGAGTCTTAACCTGTGTTGTATTAAGAGAACACCTCTGATATTTTATCAAGTGTTCAACCCAAACTCATTTCTTTGTAATTCAGTTTGGTCCCTAAGTCTCAGTCTGTATACTGAGCAATTGTAACCTCATTCCTTTGTGGTCTGAGCTGTTAGTCACATTCCTGGGTGGTCTGTGCAGGGAGTCTTATTCCTTAGTGGTCTAAGCAAGGTTGGTTCATTCCTTAGTGGTCTGAACATTAGAAGTCTTATTCCTTGGTGGTCTAAGCAACTGGAAATCTCATTCCTTTGTGGTCTGAGTAATTGTAATCAGGCTGATTATAGTTGAAATCTCTTGTTGGAAAACAAGGGGACTGGACTACTTCCAACATTTGGAAGGAACCAGTATAAAATTTTGTGTGTCTCTCTTCCCTTCTCTATTTACTTGTTAATCCGCTGCAAACACTCTTTGAAAATAGTTCAGAACTTGCTTCTGAACTAATCTTAAGTTTTGAGAAGAAAAGAAACCAAGTTTTTGACTCACACAATTCAACCCCCCCCCCCCCCCCCCCCCCCCCCTTCTTGTGTGTGTTTTTCTCACCTTCATTATAAGCAAAACTTTGCATTTTAAATTCATTCAATTAATGAACCCACTTGGGTTGTTTTGGTGGTATTGGCTTACTACAAGAAATAAGTAATTTTCAAAACACCGTTTCCACGAAACTTAACATAGGAAATTTTCAATCTATTCCTACGTGTTTCCGACGAATTTCCTAGGAATTTTCTGTCAGAAGTTTTCCTAGGAATTTCCGAGGAAAATTCTGCAGGAAAGCTTTTCTGCAGACTGCTGTGTCTGACACGTGCTTTCCGAGGAAAATTTATTAATATTTTAATGGTTAGTTTATGAGGAATTTCCGAGAAAAATAATAATTTTTTAAAAAAAAATAATTTTTCAAAATACAAAATTGCGCCAAAAAAAAATTTCAAAATTTTTAAAAATGTTTCCGAGGAATTTCCGACGAAAATAATTAATTTTTTAAAAAAAATTTGAATTTTCGAATTTTAAAATTGAGCCAAAAAAATTTGAAATATTTTTAAAATTGTTTCCGAGGAAAATAATTAATTTTTTAAAAAAAATTTAAATTTTCGAATTTCAAAATTGCGCCAAAAAAAATTTGAAAATTTTTTAAAATTGTTTCCGAGGAACAAATTTCCATGCACCGAGTTGCCGGCTAACGCTCCAAGACCGTATACTCTATCCGGTCTTTCTTGTCCACCTGCAGCCTTTACCCATAATTCAATTTTGATGGAGTCGGGAATTTCTTCATGCGATTGAATCTTAGGATTCTGCGCCAAAAACTGTGCTACGTACTTGTCATAAGATGCCTATAAAGAAAAGTAAAGAAAATTAGATAATAATAATTGTTTACAAATAAAGTCAAATAAAAATGAGATAATAATAATAATTAACATATTTCATATTAGTTAACAACATAATTGTTCCATGAAAATGTGGGAATCATGACTTTTCATTCCACGCTGTCTTCCGGAGTTGACGTCGGCACACCTTGACAAGTTAGAACAATATCAGTCTGGCATCCTCAATTCTTTCAACCATTGACAAACAGATTTTGCTTCATCAGCAGTTATACTATAAATAGCCTTAGGTTTTAGATATTTTCCATTTGGAAGAAGTTGTAGCTTCATATCTGGTCTCTTACAAATCAATGGCAAGTTCATTCTAGCCTTCTCATTATCTTTTGTTTTACCAGAGACATTCATCACCGTGTTAATTATATTGTCACAAAAATTCTTCTCAATGTGCATAACATCAAGTTTATGTCTCAGTAAATTGTCTTTCCAGTAAGGGAGGTCCTAAAAGATACTTCTTTTAGTCCAATGGTGGGTGTCACCGTATTGTGGGTGTCTGACACTTTTGCCAACATCTAGGAATTTCAAAAGTCCTAATTCACTGACTCTACGGAATACTTCCTCTGATATTGTCCTAGGAGGCGGACCATCGTTTTCTGTTTGTCCTTTACGAAACAAATTCCTCTTACGAAATTCATGTGTTGCTGGTAAAAACCTATGGTGGCAGTCAAACCATGAACTCTTTCTTCCGTGATGCAAGTTAAACGCCTTTGTTTCTTCCATGCAATGTGGACAAGCCAATCTACCATGAGTCGTCCATCTAGACAACATTCCATATGCAGGAAAGTCGTTAATAGTCCACATCAAAGCTGCCCTCATCCTAAAATTCTCCTTCCTTGCAATATCATATGTTGATTCACCGATCCACAATCTCTTCAAATCATCAATTAAGGGTTGTAAATACACATCTATACCATCTAATGGGCTATTAGGTCCTGGTATAACACAAGTCAAAAACAAATAAGGTTTTGACATGCACATGTCAGGAGGAAGATTATACGGGGTAAGAAGAATTGGCCAACAAGAATAAGGCGCTGCCGACTTTTGGATATACGGGACAAATCCATCAGAGCATAATCCAAGCCTCACATTACGTGGATCTTCTGCAAAATCAGGATGTACTGCGTCAAAGTGCTTCCATGCCACCCCGTCACAGGGATGTCACATCACACCTATATTTGTTCTATTGTAATAATGCCACGTCATTTTATCGGCTGTGTGAGTTGATGCATATAATCTCTGCAATCTTGGTATTATTGGCAGATAAAAAATTGACTTGACTGAGACTAGTTTCTGCTTCTGAGAACTGGCATTATCACGTACTTGATACCTCGGTGCATTGCAAAATTTACACTCCACCAACGACCCATCATTTTTACCGAATTTGTTGTCGTAAAACAACATGCACCCTTTAACGCAACAATCAATAGTTTTAACTTGCAATCCCAACTTCGACACCAACTTCTTAGCGTCGTAAAAACTCAATGGCAAATTGTCCTTTATAGGAGTTGCGTCCCTCATCATTTTTGTATAACATTCTGCGCCTTCTTCGGCCACACTCCAATCTGACTTGGCAGCTAAAAGTCTCACACTCATAGATAACTTAGAATCAGACGACCCTTCAAACAACGGCTTGTTTACTTCCATCATCATTTTGTAAAACTTCAACGCTTTCTCGTTCGAAATTATTTCCTCTTCAGCGTCCTCGTCCTCGTTGTAAGACAGGTTCACCCCAAGAGCATCACCAACCATATCTTCCATCATGCCAAAGTTTTCACTCTCCGTACGCGCCCCACTGCTTGAAGCGTGCATATTAACATCATCTGTCGGCTCTTGTTCACCATGATATTTCCACACGTAATAATTCTCCATAAAACCAAGGTCCTTTAAATGATTTAGAACATCTTTTGGGCTCTGAAGCAGCCTACACGTACATTTAATACACTGACATCTTATCCCTCCCTCCAATGTAAAGGCACGTTGCGACATGGCGTAAGCAACAAATTCACAAACTCCATCCACAAAAGCCGCTTTAAGTGTTCTTTTCCCCGGATATTTTCTATCGTACATCCAACTACGATGTAAAATATATTGATCCATCTTCCGCGTCACTAATATTAACTCAATTAGTTTGTATTTATTCGTTACAATAACGCGCGGATAATAAATCCTCGCGTTGCCGACAAAAGTTAATGACTACAACCTAAATATAAATAACAATTTTTTTTCTTTCGAAAAAACCTAAATATTTAGAAATTCGTACGAATTACACATATTTCATATAAATTAACTTCATAATTCTTTACTAATTTATCTTCTTTTTCTAACAAACTTTTAAACATATTTCTTTACTAACTTAACCTTCTTTTTTTAAAATAACTACAATAACATTTTTACTATAACCACATTTTTTACTTGCATTTTTATTAACTAATTAAAACATATTCATTACATAAATTACTTTTACTAATTAACTAATTTTTAAACATATTTCTTTACTAACTTAACCTTCTTTTTTTAAAATAACTACAACAACATTTTTACTAACCATATTTTTTACTTGCATTTTTATTATAACTAAAAAATATTTATTACATAAATTAGTTTTACTAATTAACTAATTTTTATACATATTTATTTACTAACTTAACCTTCTTTTTTTAAAATAACTTCAATAACATTTTTACTAACCACATTTTTTACTTGCATTTTTATTAACTAAAACATATTTATTATATAATATCTCACATGAATTGCATAAAAATTATATAATATTTTACAACTAACATATATAACATTTTCTAATTAATCTATGTCACATTTTCTAAAATTTGTATGAATTCAACATTACGCGCATATAAAAATTACGAGCCACAAATAAAAGTTACGCGCGGATAAAAATTCCGCGCGCCACCGGCATAATTAATTACAACAACTAATTCACATATTTCATATCAATTAACTTCATAATAAATTTTTTTAACATATTTCATTACAACAACTAATTCACTAATTCACATATTCTTTACTAATTTACATTCTTTTTCTAACAAATTTTTTTATACATCTTTCTTTTTCTAACAAACTTAATTTTATAAATATTTCTTTTTATTCCTAGTCAAACCATTGTAGCAATTTAAAATAAGTAGAAGATGTATACCAACCTCAAATAATTAGACGATGAACAAAGTGGATGGAAAAAAAACCAAACAGCAGCTGCAGCAACAACACCAACCTTAAAATGGATCCGAAACAAGAAACTACAAAAAATAATACAACATAATTAATAAAATCAATATCAATGGAGAATAGTGTAATAACATTGAAATAAATTATTATAAAAAAATAACATTAATAAAATTAAATATATACACAAACCTGATGGAGAATAGTGTAATAAATTATAATGGAGAGAATAAGTGATATTGATATGGTGTATAATATGAGAGATAATACCTATATAAAAAAATAAGTATATAATATGAGATATAATAATTTGAGAAAATAAATGTATTGAGAGAAAATAGAGTAAGAAAGTGAAAGAAAGAATGAAGAAAGTATAAGAATGAAAGAGTAAGAATGAAGGAAAGAATGAGGACATATATATATATATATATATATATATATATCTCTGCCAACGGTCACAAGGCTCCTGCAACGGTCCAAAAATTGCAAGGGTCAGGAATGTTTTCCGACGAATTTGTTTCGTCGGTAAGCACCCAAAAAGAAACGGCTATGTATATGCCTTTTGAGGAATTTGTTTCGTCGGTAAGCTCCTCGTATAATATCCTGCCACGCCATGTTTTTGACCGTTTTCAGTGTGTGGGGCCAGTGCTTTCCGACGAAATTTGTCGTCGGTAAACACCTCCATTTAAATGCTGCCACGCGTACTTTCTGTACAAACGGGACCCATTTTGTCTGAAATAGCTTTCCGACGAATTTTTTAGTCGGTAAACAACTTGTTTTTCGAGGAATTCAAATTCCTGGGAAAATTTGGTAGGAAAATTGGCTTATTTCTTGTAGTGTTGGGATCTGAAAATGTGCTCCTTCTCAAGGTCTCACGTTCGATTCTCCCCGAGATTCATTTAATTCATGATGTATATGGTCTTTATTAGACCATATACATTATTTAATGAATTAATCTAAAATGTTGATTTTTGTTTATAATAGTAACTTGATGACGTATATGCGAAAGACCGGTATATAATTATGTATCATATAGCCGCATTCAACTTTGTAGGCTAGTTGACAAAATAAATTTGATCCGTATGTTACATCACATTAAATGTGCAATTATGGCTACAAGTCACTGGTCATAGTTTTATTTTCCTGGTAAGAAGTCAATAGTCACAGTTTAATACTCTTAAGATCTAGACAAACAAGCACGGCCTGTATGAACTTTTCACTAAATAATTACTTATGTTACAAGTCATTTTCCAAATGCACTTACCCTTCTTGATGCATGGCAAAATAGTTCTAAATCTTTAATTCGTTGTTCTCTATAATCTTATAGGACTCTCTAAATAGTATTAATAAATACTTCCTTCCGTCTTTATTATAAGAAAAAAAAAATAAAAACATCAAAACCAATACAATTATTAATTAATATAACTTTTTTTAATATTTTTACAATTATACCCTCATAAAAAATTGTGAAGCATTAAATACATTCATAAATATTAAAAAGACAAACATTAAATTAGGGGTAAAAAAATCTTTTAAAAATAACTACACCTTAAAAGTTGTGATATTTTCTTTTAAATAGGATAAAAAAGTTTTTTGAAAATTTTCTTATATATATGTGACCGGAGGGAGGGAGTAGTATTAAGAGTCTCATATTAAATAAAATATAATCTCAAAATATGTTTATAAGTGGAGGATATTTATATTACCTTACAAATTGATTTTATAATAATAAGTTATACCAATATCAAATCCAGGAATATCAGGAAACCTCAATTAGCACAAATGGATAGCTAATTTTGCAACAAAAACCAACACATCAGATTTAGAAAAGCAAAAATAAATATATATATATATATATATATATATATATATATATATATATATATTGTAAAATAAAATGTGGAAACCAGAAAACGAAAGAAAATGAAACGCGCAAAACAAATTTTTATGGATGATACTATGTGTGTTCTATTTGAAGAGTTGAGATGCTCTTCATTTCTCAAAAGAAATGGAGGTTAATTACATTAATTAGTTTTAGTGTATAAAACTATACTCTATTGAATGTTTGGTTTTAGTATTATATATGTTGGTGTACTTATATAGCAGTGAAGGTTTGATTTTAGTATAATACACTTCTCCTCATTTCTCTGATTACTATCAATGTAAAACAATTTCGCTGTGATCAAAATTAATTATAATACCTATGAACACAAAGCTTTTATTACTTGCACGATTTTTTGTACACTCGTCAAATAGATATCATCTATGGAGGAGAAGGGGGAAATGTGTAAAAGTGTATTGTTTATTATATTAATGAGTGTAAAATGAATGAAATGAGGAAAATTATTCTTAAATCATGTGACTACATCATATATAACCAACTACTCCCTAATTACCAACTACTTATATCTATAATACAAAATGTGCTGGATGACTTGACCACTCAGGTGACATATTTATAAGTGAGAGACATCCTTTATCTACAATCCGATTTTACAAAGTTGAGTTAAATACAAGTGTAGTAACAATTAAATCACCTTAAATGTGCAATTCTTGCTATAAATTCAATAATCAATCCTCATAGTATTTTTGGCTTAAATATGTCATTAGTCCCTACACTTTCACCATATTTTGGCATTGGTCCCTGCACTTTTTTTGTTTGGAATTGGTCCATGCACTTTGTAAAAGTTTTGTAATTAGTCCTTCCGTTAAGTCCAAGTTAAACAAAAAAACTAACGGTGTGCCACATGGACCAATCATTTCACACCATGTGGCACACTAAAAGACAAAAAAAATTTCAACATTTTTTTATTATTTTATTAATTATTTTTTAACTTAAAAATATCATTAGTCCCTACACTTTCAGTATTTTTTTGATATTGGTCCCTGCATTTTGGTATTGATCCATGAACCTTTTTTTTTTTAAAAAAGACTTTCAATGATATTATTATGTTTTATTATTATTTTGTTCATTATTTTTATTGAGAGTACTTATAAAAAAATAAAACAAAATAAATATTTTTAAATGAAATTTTTATTTTACTGTTTTAATGAATAAAATAAAATTAAAGCTTTTAAAGATTTTTTTTAAAGTATAATTAAAAAATCATTTTTGTTCATTAAAGAAAACTAATCACGTGGACCAGTTATTTTTTAAAAGAATAATTATAAAAATAATTTTTGTTCATTAAAAAATCAAAGCCTTTTGTTGAGATTAATTATAAAAAAAAAATTAAAAATTTAAATTTTTTTATTTAACTTTTTTAAAAGAATAAAATAAAATTAAAGCTTTTAAAGAATTATTCTTGAAAGACTAATTAAAAAATCATTTTTGTTCATTAAAGAAAACTATTCCTATGGACCAATTATTTTTTTAAAAGAATAGTTATAAAATTATTTTTGTTCATTATAAAAGGATTTTTTTATTTTATTTCTTTATAATTGTTCGCAATAAAAATAATGAACAAAATAATAATAAAACATAATAATATCATTGAAAGTTTTTTTTAAAAAAAAAAGGTTCAGGGACCAATACCAAAGTGCAGAAACCAATATAAAAAGGGAAGTACTGAAAGTGCAGGGACTAACGATATTTTTAAGTTTAAAAATAATGAATCAAATAATAAAAAAATGTTGGAATTTTTTTGTCTTTTAGTGTTCCAAGTGGCATGTAATGATTGGTCCACGTTGCACACCGTTAGTTTTTTTTTTAATTTGGACTTAACGGAAGGACCAATAACAAATCTTTTACAAAGTGCAAGGACCAATTTCAACAAAAAAAAGTGCAGGGATTAATGTCAAAATATGGTGAAAATATAGAGACTAATAACATATTTAAGCCAATTTTTTTTTTACAAGAAGTCAATAGTCATAGTTCAAACTATACTTATTAAACTTCTGAGTGATGTCACATAATGTGATACCATTAAATGCATTTTGCAACTCACCAAAATAGGGTGCTTAAACTTTATTATATAAAGCAAATCAAATTCTAAAACATCACAAAGACATAAACAAAACAAAAAATCCACTTGAAAAATAATGGCTTCATCAATCAATAACCGCAAACCAAGTGAAATTTTTAAAGCACAAGCTTTATTATACAAAAACATGTATGCCTTCATAGATTCTATGTCTCTTAAATGGTCAGTTGAGATGAACATACCAAATATTATCCACAATCATGGCAAACCAATTACTCTTTCAAACTTAGTTTCAATTCTTCAAGTTCCATCAACCAAAGTTGATAACGTGCAGCGTCTCATGCGTTACCTCGCACACAATGGATTCTTTGAGATAATTACAAATCAAGAATTAGAAAATGAAGAAGATGCTTATGCTCTCACTGTTGCTTCAGAGCTTCTAGTTAAAGGAACTGAACTTTGTTTAGCTCCAATGGTTGAGTGTATTCTTGATCCTACATTAAGTGCTTCTTCTCATAATTTCAAGAAGTGGATTTATGAGGAAGATCCCACCCTCTTCGCTACCTCTTTAGGATGTGATTTATGGGAGTTTCTTAACAAAAACCCTGAATATAATACCTTATTCAATGATGCAATGGCTAGTGATTCCAAAATGATTCATTTGGCATTGAAAGATTGCAATTTGGTGTTTGAGGGGTTGGAATCAATGGTGGATGTTGGTGGTGGAAATGGAACAATTGGTAAGATTATTTGTGAGACATTTCCTAAGTTGAAATGTATTGTGTTTGATAGGCCACAGGTTGTAGAGAACTTGTCTGGAAGCAATAATTTGACTTATGTTGGTGGGGACATGTTCACATCCATTCCTAAAGCTGATGCTGTCCTGCTTAAGGTATGCTTTTCTAAACTAAGATATTATTTCTCAGTCACTATATTTTATTTTGTCCTTTAGAATTTTCAATCCTAAAATTGTTGTGTAGCAAAACCATCATCATCAGGTTTATGTCATGTAAAAAAAAACTTACTAGGTAACGACTTTTGGATGCAAAAACATGAGCAAGGACCAAAATCATAATTTCAAAAAAGGATCAATTTCTTGAGCGAGTGAAAATAGAATAATCAAAACTACAATTAAGTCTATTTGTGTAAGCCATTTTGTGATTTTTGTATATCTTAAGAAAATTTGAATGTGATTAATATGTACATTTTATGTATAAATATTGCCAATATATAGATGTGCTCAATTCAGACTTTTCAACTCTAAGATAAATTAGAAGTATTAGCAAAATGAATATTTAAAAGAATTAAAAAGTGTCTGGTAATTCAAAATAGAGCTTTTAATCGGAGATAATTTGTTTTATAAGGGGGCTTTGTATAAATAAATCGGAAAAACGAAATTATTATTAATAATGTTGACACTATTTTTAAAGGGTTTATTTTTTTTTTTCGTGTGTTAATCCTACATATTTCAGGGGAAAAGGGCCCTGATAATCTGAATTTTGATTGGAATGTAAATAAAGTTTGACAAAAAATTGTTACACCTACGAATCGAATTCAAGTTCTCCTGAGCAACTGCTTCGTTACTAAATTGCTTGCTTACTTTATTTTTAACTACAAGTTGATCACTTTACATATGAAGTTATGAGAGATAATTTGAAAATTTATTAATAAGAGTGAGTGGCAGAGGATGGGAGTTTTTTGGAGGTGCCGACTTAGTCGGGATGTCTACGCTTCTTCCTAATGTTCTTCTCACTGTTAGTTCATAAAAAAAAATCTGTAACTCATTTCTCACAAAGTTATTAAGGAAATTTACAATCTTTTCTCTGTTGCTTTCTTCCTTTGCAGTGGATTTTACATGATTGGACTGATAAGGATTGCATAAAGATACTGAAGAAATGTAAAGAAGCTGTTGCAAGTGATGGAAAAAGAGGAAAAGTGATTGTGATAGATATGGTAATAAATGAAAAGAAAGAAGATAACCAGCTTACTCAAATAAAGCTCCTCATGGATGTTATAATTTCATGTCTTAATGGAAAAGAGAGAAATGAGGAAGAATGGAAAAAGCTCTTTATAGAAGCAGGCTTCCAAGAGTACAAAATATCTCCTTGTACAGGATTATTGTCTCTTATAGAGATCTATCCTTAAAATACTAATGGTTTAATCCATTTAGTAGTTTACCTGTTATAACAAAATAAATTTATAATATGCACTTGATATTTATGTTGCGAACTTAATAAAGTCACTCGTCTTATGATAACTTGTGTGATTTTCTTGGACCTAAATTGTGAGGTTTGCTTTGTATTCATTTTGATTTTCGTATTTGGTACCACAATAATAGCAAGAGCCAGTTATTGATAAGAAAAATGGTGGTGTTTTATTGCTCTTTTGTTACCTTGATACTGAATTATGATTTACCACTCCATATGCAACACTCTGCATCTGCAAGATTTTGACTTATATAGTATGAAATGAATCTAATCTCATTCATTGATTGATTCAAGTGATGAAAACATAGTCTTAAAAATTGGGCCGGACTGGTCGGTCCGATCGGTTAGATTGGAAACCGGACACAAGATCAGTCCTGCATTACATTAATTTTAGACCACTCATGCAATTGAAATGTCAGAGTTTTGTTGAACCAATCAAATTTGCATATAACGATGGCTCCAGTTCAATGAAAACAAGCTAGTGTTACTCTCTCCGTCCCTAATTATAAATAAGACTATTTTCAAAAAAAAAAAATTGCCTTTAAATATAAGACTATCTACAAATTTTTAGATGCATTTATTATTTTTTTTCCAACTATACACTTATTAATACTATCAATCCTCTTGAAATATGAAAAATCAACATTAAATGCATTTATACAAAAAGGACAATTTAGTAATAGTAACACATTTTTTAAACAAATTTATTATTTCAACAACTTTTCCTAATACCCATAATTTATGAAAAGGGACGGAGGGAGTATTATTTAAAAGAGTATAGTGTTATACTTAGCGAATTTTGTTTTGCGAAGATATCATGAGGTGCTATAATTAATTGAGTAGTGCTATAATTAATTGACTTCCTGGTTGTATTTGCAGAAAACACGGGAAACCAACCAATCACATAGCCTTCGTATTACCTCGCGACATTCAACATTTCCATATTTAAACGAATATATGTTGAAAGGGGCCTGTACGGAAGATATACCTATATTTTTTTTAAGAACAATTGAGTAGTTTCTTTTGGCTGAATCAAGGAGGGACAAACATCAAGGAAACGTGAAGACATCTCAACTAGGTTGACACCGCTACGCGAGTTCCATCCTATGCCGCCGAACCCATAAAATAATATTATTAAGAAATAAGAAAAATTGTACAAAAGAGAGGGGGGGCTAGACCTGACCCTCAAAACAAAAGCAAAAACCAAAGAAAAGAAGAATAAACCAAAGAAACCAAGGAAAACGATACTTAGGCCAACCGAAACGGTCAGAAAAGAAGGAAGCCTGAAGAAAATTCGGAAGAGCGATGGACCACCAAACTCCATGAATACTGTGGCCATGATTAGCTAGTAAATCCGCACAACCATTCCCCTCCCGAAAAATATGCAAAGAAATCAATTGAAAACCCGTCTGAAAGCAATTATGCCACCTGTTCCTCAGATGGATCGGCACCAAAGAAGCATTCTTAAAAGCCAACAACACACTAGTTGAGTCGCTCTCTAACCAAATGTTTCCCCAACCCTGACGCAAGGCGTACTCCATAGCCATAATAAAACCAGATAATTCGGCCTCAAAAACAGAACGGGTTCCAAGTTTACCTGCAAAGCAACCCAACAAAAATCCTCTACTATCTCTGAAAATACCACCACAAGCAGCATGATGTCCCACAACTGAACCATATGTGTTCACCTTCACCCAAGGCACCGTAGGCAGCTTCCAAATAACCATAATAATATCTTTGAAATGTCGGCGGTGCGAAGACACTGCAAAGAATCAAGAAGCCAAGAATCTGAAGACAAACAATGACCTGTAGAATTGTTACCAGACAAAGTGATGGCAGACGAAATTTTTACCTTGGTCCCATGAAGAGTCACCTTGTCATTAGTAAAGCGCAACTGATTGCGCGCCATCCATATAGCATGCAGAGTGTGAACAATGACAACAATAAAAATATCTAAAATCTGTGAGGAGCGAGGAGCCGGAACACAAGAAAGAAGAGAAGTCGCAAAAGCTAAATTGATAGGTCGCTGCAATTTAAAACCAACCCAGCTCCATAAGTGGACCAAAATGGGCAAAACAATTAAGTAGTGGTGAATGTTTACCGTTGTTTGAGTTTACCTACAACAACAATTTTCATTCGAGTATTGGTATGACACCTTTTGAAGCGTTGCACAGTAGGAGATGTAGAACACCATTGTGTTGTTTGAGTCAGGTGAGAGTGCTTTGATTGGACCAGAAGTAGTTCAACAGACTACAGAGAAAGTTAAGATGATTCAGGAGAAGATGAAGGCATCTCAGAGTAGGCAGAAGATTTATCATGATAAGAGGAGGAATGATATTGAGTTTCAAGCTGGAGATCATGTGTTTTTGAGAGTGAATCCAGTTACGGGTGTTGGGAGAGCTTTGAAGTCGAAGAAGTTGATGCCGCGTTTTGTTGGACCTTATCAGATTATGGAGAAAGTTTGAGTTGTAGCGTATTGGATTGCGTTACCGCCATCGTTGTCGAATCTTCATGATGTGTTCCATGTGTCTCAGTTGAGGAAGAATGTGTATGATCTGTCTCATGTGATTCAAGTGGATGATTTGGAAGTAAGAGAGAATTTGACCGTTGAGACTATGCCGATGAATATTGAAGGAAGTGAGGTTAATCAGTTGCGTGGGAAAGAGATCGTTTTGGTGAAGGTGATTTGGGGAGGTCCTACGGGAGAGAGCTAGCATAACTTGGGAGTTGGAGAGTAAGATGAAGGATTCGTATCCGGAGTTGTTTCCTTCAGGTAAATTTTTTAGGACAAAAATTCTTTAAGGGGGGGATAGTTGTAACAGCCTGATTTTTAGTATTAGAATTGTTTGTTATTGTTTATTATTAATTGTTTGATTATTATATTTGTTAATTGTTTATTTTGGTGGATTAGTGAATTTTGGGTAATTAAGGGTATTTTGGTTATTTGAGTGTTAGTGGCATTTTTGTAATATGTTAGAAGTTAGAAATTTGAATTTTAAATGGTTGTGGTAAAATAGTAAACGGGGAGGTTTAAATGTAGTAAAAGTGTAGATAAATAACTATGTGATGAATTATGACTAAGCTTGAAATTTCTGGCTTAGCAATAATTAGGAGATAACTGGTTCTGAATAAACTGGTTCTGAACCAACAGGTTCTGAACTAAAACTTAGCACAATAAAAAACAGATAAGCAGCAGAAATTAAAGTGCAGAAATAAAAAGAACACACAGGTTTGTTAACCCAGTTCGGAGTAAACACCTCCTACTCTGGGGGATACCAATCCAGGAAGGAAATCTACTATTGGAATTAATCCTTAAGACTCAGACACTGACTCCCAGTTCCTATCCTAAGCAATCAACCTCCACCTAGTCAGATTTCTACCCAACTCTTGAGTATTAGAAACCACTAACTTCCTATTCAAGTAACAACCCAGTCACTTGAACAAACCTGAACTAACCCAGTTCTGAACACAAACTACCCAGTTTTGAAGAACACACTTCAATACAAAAACTTCATTCTTGCTTAAAAGCTTTGAATGAATTACAACTCAATCAAACTAAACCAACTCAGAACATATGAGTGGTGTACAGACAAAGCTTAAAGCTTACACAACCTAAGACTCAATTCTCTGAATTTTTCTCTCTAATTCGTATGTCTTGAATAGGAGCAAAGCACTCCTTATATAGCCTTCAGTTAAGCAGCATAAAACTCAATCCAATATTCTAAATTGATTTACTTCTGAATTATGAATGATCCAATAAGCAAGCAAATAAACCAACATTGTATCTTTTAAAGATTACATCAGGAAATACGAGTTTTCATAAAAACGAGCCAAATCTTCAATAAATCTTCTCCAAATCAACCAGCATTCTAGAAGCAATATACGTGGATAAATCCTTGGTAAATCTCGCTAAGATTCGCGCAGAAATAACTTGAAAAAATGCAGCTTCTGAAGAAGTCAACAAAAGTCAACACGGGCTACAGTGCGTCTGATGCTTCAGACTCACGTTTTCAGCTTCTGAAGTGCTACAGTGCGTCTGAAGATGCATTCAGCTTCTGAAGGGCAAAACAGCTTCTGAACTTCTCCAAATCGGATTTCTTGCAACTGAAGACTTGTTATATACATGGAGATGCTACTATTCAACACATTGGATTTGCCAAAACATGCAGCCAACTTCAAAATACTCAACAAAGTTCACTAATGTATGTGACCTATACCCATTATATTTAAAGCGAAGTGGTAGTGTTAGTGAACTAGGTCAAATCTTTTGCGAAAATTTTGAGAAGAGGCTAAGGAGAGAGAAGAGAGAAAGAAGATGCTAGAAGAGGGAAAGCACTAGGAAGTGAATAATTGAAGCTAGGAAGCACCTTTGTGGAAGAATTGAGGTAAGGGGGAAGATTATTTTCATCATTTGGGTATTAAGAAACAAATGGGTTGTTTGAGATGTTTTTAGCTTATGCTTAAACTCATGAACTTATGATTATTTGTGTTAAATCCGTGTTCCTTTTTGATGGTTGAATTGAAACATGTATAAGTTGCTGAATTGATGTTGTTGTTTCCTCAAAACTCATGTTTGATTATGTTGTTTAGTAACTTTGTGAAATTTGATGAATTTGATGAATTCGATGAGAAACATGATTATTGGTGTTGACTATGCTTAATTGAGTTGATTATGAACATGTGTATGTGATTGGTTTATGAATTCATGAGATTGTGAAGTTTGGGTTGTGTAAGTTGTTGTTGTTGTTGTTTATGTGAAATTGGCTTAAGTTTGCAAAAATGATTAAGTTGTTGATGAAATGGCTAAAGTTGATCCATGCTAGTTGATTTAAGTGATTATGATCATATTGAATGGAATGGGAAACTTGGAATCACTACAAGAAATTTTGCATTTTGCGACACTTGATCTGCTACCCTTGCCACAAAACTGCCTCAAAGTTCAAATTGCGACGGTTATGCGACTGTTGTTCCTCAACTGTCGCAGTTTTTATGTGTGAAAATTGAAACTCGCATTACCAATCTCACACTCCCGCTTTGGCCCAAATTTCATTTTCAGTCTCCCTCTTTCTCAAATTCACTCTCCCGGTTCCCAAATTTCATTCTCACTCCAAAACCCTAAAACCCAAATTTCATTCCCAACTTTTTTTCATTCCTCAATCTCCAGTCTCGGTTGTCACTCTCCAATCGCAAAACCCTGAATCTCGGTTCCACTTCTCTAATTCATCTCTCAATCAACTTCCAATTTCATTCCTCAATCTTAGTTCCCATTCTCTAATTCGAAAGAAGCTGTGGGTGTGTATAAATCTGTAGAAATCCAACTCAATTTCATTCCCAAATTGGTAGAAATCTAAAGGTGATGATTTCACGCCTCTCATGGTTCTCATGTGTCATTCTCACTCATTCAACTTTCATTAACTTTCAGGTGATGATCTCATGTCTCCTGGTGATACGTAGAAATGTCGGTTGAGAAGGGTTAAGAGTTAAACCCCACTGAAGCACCATCCTCTTCGTTTCACCCTCTCAGTTAATTTTTTGATTTTTTTAAGAATTTAATTTTTTTTTTAAATTATGTGCCTTTTTGGTTGATTTGAGTGATTTTTTGTTAATTTCTTAATTTTTGTTTTGTGTTCTCAGTTCTGTGCAATCGGGTTTCGCCGTCATTCGTACTTCAGCTCTCATACTTCACTTTTTAAGGTAAAATTAATTCACTTGAATCTTTGTTATTGGTAATGAAAGAATCAGAAAATTACTTGAAATATAAAGGGGATTTTTGTTGAATGTTGTTTGGATTGTTTGCTTAGGTTTTTGTATTGTTTGAATGATGAAGCTACAACCTTTCTGAACAAGATTGACAAAGATCGAAACGCAACTAAGTATCTATGCATTGGTGGTAATGCTTTAGTTCCAACTGTTTCTGGTATGTTTTTGTTCTTTATCTCTTTATGTTCAAGTTGGATCTTCAACAACCAAGTTCTAGCAGCCAAGTTCTCTAATGATGCCCCTGATGAACCATTATTGGTCGTTGGATTAAATAAGTAGCTGAGATATAAGAGAAAAGTCATATAAAGAACTTTTAGAGAAAAACATGGAACTGATTTCGTTAAACACTCACAATCAATTTTCTACTGATTTTAGATACAACTTTCTTCTTGATCTCAATTAAGGTCACAGACTTGGTGTAGCAGAGGCAGCAATAGAGAACTAGCTGTCGATGATCCAAATCCCTTTCTGTTAATGGTTGTTTAGTTTTGGAACTCGATGTTTGTTTTGTTGATAACTGTGCTAAATGCTGCTATAGATTTGCTTTGGTTCTTATCTTCTACAAATCACTTTCTATTGATTGATGTTTATAAAAAGTGTTAACGAAATATATTTACAGTCTCATGTTTCTTCCCTTCTTGGCTGTCATGTCATGAAATGATGGAAACTCTACTAGAGTTTAAGATAGTTAAGTCTGAATTACGTTAAAATAAAAAAGAAGAGCGAACATTTGACAAACATTTTGTTAATAATTGAGTTATGCAAGTTCAATTGATCACAAACTTTGCTGTTATGTTTCGTGTATTCTAAATTTGTAACAAAAGTTTTGGGATCAAAAGCCTATATGGTTTGAAACTTGAACAAGCAAGTCAATTGTGATTCCTATTAGGTGTCTATTTGCAACTAGGAGACTTAAATTGAGTTTAGTGATTCAAAGGGCAACATATTTGGCAATTTGCAACTAGGAGACTTAAATTGAGTTCAGTTATTCAAAGGGCCACATATTTGGTAAACATGTTTGTTTCCATGTATAGTGGAATAGTTTTATCTTCAATAAGAGCGCATTCAGATAGGATCCCAATCCCAGGCTTGAACATTAATTAAGTTCTAAAATAGCCTATACTAGAGCACAACACGATGGCTTATAAGTTAGGGCCAATTCTTAAGTTGAAATCTTAATACTAATTCTTTTTTATTTTTAGAAAATCATTCTGCATATGTATATTTTTACCACTTATACAAAAATGTTTCTCATTGTAGTTGCTATTTTGTGGTTGTCATACCCCAATTTTTGACCTAAATTTCTTTTTCACTCGTCTTTTGGTTCAAAATTTTTGTTGTCGTTTCAGACGAAATTTCGACAGAGAGGTATTTTAAAATACCTCATTTTTGGTTCCGAAGGCGACAATTTTTTATTTTTATTTTTATTTGTTACTTATTATTCCTTTTATTTTTATCTTTATTATTTACCTTTTTTATTTTTACTTTTTTTTATTTTCGGATTTTTTTTATTTCATTATTTTATTCTTAAAGGGTTGACTGATTTTGTTTTGATGATTTTTAATAACCATTTTAATGGTTGCTTTTTTTAGTCTTTTGCTGATTAATTGTGTTTATTGTCCATCATTGGCCTTTAAGTCACATTAATTGGCATTGCTTAATAAAAGAGAACACAGAATCAGTAGCAAAGGGGAGAGCCAATTTTACCAACAGAAAAACTCAAACACTACACAAAAATCATCAGCACACAAGCAGCTCCCTCCACCACATAACATCACAACCTACCATCAAAACCACTCAACCAAAACCGTACGGCCACCATCGTCTCACTCACCACCACTCACAAACTCACGCAAACCTCCCTCATCACAACAACCACCCAAACTCACGGTTTCCACCACCATAACCACACTCACCCACTCCCTTACCAACAACCGCCGCCAACACAACAACAACACAACACTAACCTAACCAAAACCATTCACGCCCTCTCCCCAAATATCCCAACACCCGGTATCCTCCATCACCCACAAACTAAACAAAACCGCCCCCATTTTGCTTGCTGCACTCCCCTCTTCCCTTTTATTTTTGTTTATTATCATTTCTAGCATTTTATCTTGTTAATTTCTTATTTATTTTCATGCATTTTGTTTCATTGCATTTACCTTATAGGATTTCATGCATTTTTTTTCTTATTATTTTCCTTTTACTTTCATGCATTTTTATTTTTATTTTATTTCATGCATTTTAGTTTTATTCTAGCATACTTATTTTCATACCTTTGCAATTTTGTTTTTTTCTTTCCTTGTTTATCATTTTGTCATTTTTATTTTCATTTTATTAGAATGTACTTAGGATCAATGTAACAAAAATAAATGAGAATATGCACCGACACCACACTTTATTTATTCTGTTTTATGTCTTTTATTTATTTTTATTTATTCCGCTTTACGAAAGAAAAAATACAAAAATATTAGGTTAGTTTAATTTCAAAGGGATTTCGTGGTGATCCAACGTCATCACGAAAATTCCTCGCGTTTAGCCTTTATTACGTTTTTAGTCTTAGCTAATTAAAAACAAAAAATGCAAATAATCAAAATCAAAAAAATCTTTTCTTAATCAAATCTTGATTTTCAATCAGGTGTCCTTTTTTCTCTTTTATTTTCTTTAAATAACCATTAATCCACTTTAATAACACTTTAATCATTTTCAAAATAAAAAACACAAACCAATCTCATTTTTTGCCAATTGGCCTTTATTTTATCTTTAAAACCTTTTTCAAAGACTAAAAAACACCTAAACAAATCAAACGGTATTTTTACCCCGAACTACGAGGTTTTGATCCCTCACGGGTACGTAGGCAAAGGACCTTGTCCTCCCAAATCATAAAAAATATAAAAAAAATATTTTCTTTTTTCACTGCTTTAATTCTGTCTCTGAAAAAAAAAAATAAGCAAGTTATAGCCAAAATAAATAAATAAAATCAAGAGGTTCTCGTAGAGTACTACGAACGTTTAGGGTGCTAACACCTTCCCTAAACGTAACTAACCCCCGAACCCTAATCTTTTAAAATGTGGTAATTTAGAACTTTTTTCCACCTTTCTTTTAAAAAATTAAAAGTTCAGTCGTGAATTAAAATTAGTGAGTCAACGCTAATCAATAGCTTGATCTCCGAAAATCACCGCGACAGAAATGGCGACTTCACTGGGGAAATCCCTAAGAGGGTTGAGCCTAACTTGATTTTATTTAATTATTTTGTGCTATAACTTGCTTAAAACAAAAAATATGTAAATATGTGCCTATGTGTTTTTTCTTCCTTTTACGAGAGTAGTGAGATAAGTCCTACACCCGGGCTTGAGAGAAACATAAGATAGGATGGTGGTATAATCAAAGTACCATACCAGGAGTAGTCTTGGGTTTTGGTACATGTGATATAACCTCGCTCAATGGAGGTCTCTTAAGGGTAATACCATGTCGACATGAGTAGTCGTGTTTGACATTATTATTTTTAAGTGACCTATGAAGTTGAGGACCTTTAGAGTTACCTTTAACCAATCTTGGCCTTTTAGGACGTAGTGCGGTGGCTAATCAAGAGTAGTCTTGAATTGGTTGATACGCGATACTACACTCAAACGAGACTTTCCTACGAACGTCGTTGGACCGGGAGTCAGTCCCGTAATCCGACAATATTCGGAAGTGGTCAATGACTTTGGGAACTTGGTAGAACCCGTGATACAGGTACATATGAAACCATAGTCCTTACCAAATGGCGTGTTTACCCTTGACTCCAACATTTTGGACCTAACCTCACCATGTTTTCTCCGCTTCTTTAGCATAATCATGCATACATGCATCCATTCATAAACTCGTTTTTTCATCCAATTACCGAAGGACTTAAACAAGTTTTTTAAACATCATAGAGGAGCACTAGGAAGGACACCTTCAAGAGCCCTGATTTATTGAATTTAAGGAAGCTAGGAGTCTTAGAATTTTTATGTTAAAATCTAGCTTCCCCTAAAGGACTTTTGAATTGGTCTCTTGGCTTGGTTTCTAAAAAAGGGAACTGTTTTGTAATGTTTTAATGCTCAAATGAATGTTCAACTATGATGTTTACAATTACTTTGACAGGTCCTTCGATAAAATTTTTCTCTCTTTTTCGCATAAGCATAATCATGCATCATACTGCATTCATAGTTTCCAAATCGAGTCTCATCCTCTGTTTCATCACAAAAAGGTTAATCTGCCGCCGTCAAAGAAAGTGGCCCGGCGCATTCATTACAAATCCACTCGCACCTACAACACTCGTGCAAACAGAAGAGAGAAAATGGATGTGGTCGTGCAAACACAAGGAAGGATTTTCCGCAATTGGGTCGCTGTTGACATTCCCCCAGTTACTCATGGGTTTAAGTAATGTGTTTTCGTTGTCTTGTCTTTTCAAAAATCCTTTCGTTTCGCCCGATACGAAAGTGAAATCATGTAGGGCTCTACTTTTGTCTTCAAGTTACCACTATCAATGAAAAATTGTCGTTTCTTTCGCGACTTTTATTTTTATTTTACTGTTTTTTCTGGAAAATGGTAACACAAAAAACCCAAAAAATATATTTTATTTTATTTTCAATCAATTTCAAAAGGTCTGCATTTTTCACTCATTTTCTAAAATCAATCATCAATCATATGTAGACTGAACATCAATAAACCCGTTGAACACTGTAACCCTATGCTCTCTCCCTACTTTGAGTTCCCTGTTTACGAAGCTGAAGAGGAGGAGGATGAAGGGATTCCCGTAAAGATCTATCAGTTATTAGTATGACATGAAAGCCATTCAGCCTCATGAAGAAGCCTTTGAAATGATTAACTTGGGTTCCGAGGAGCTGCCACTACGGTATTCCAGATAAAGTCCCAGGTGAGTGGTGCCATCGAGGCTGCAAAAAAAAAAAATCAAACAAAAAAAAACATCAAAAAAGAACAAAAGCAAAAAAGAACAAAAAAAGAAAGAAAATACATCAAAAAGATGGTGCAGAAGATGGTAACCACTTACAAGGACCTGCATGAGACGTTACCGTATGCTTTACATGGACATCGCACTTCAGTACGTACCTCAACAGGGGCAACCCCCTTCTCTTTAGTGTATGGCATGGAAGCAGTACTCCCTGTGGAGATTGAGATTCCATCAATTAGTGGAACTTAAGTTATCAGAGGCTGAATGATGTCAAAACAAATATGATCAGAGAAACGCATGAATGCTTTGTGTCACGGGCAGTTCCCGTGTGTTCCAAGAAGGAGGTCTTGTGCTCAAGAAGATCCTATCTTTTCAACCCGATTCCAGGGGTAAATGGACGCCTAATTATGCAGGCCCATATGTCGCCAAGAGAGCTTTCTCCGGTGTTGCAATGACTCTTGCGACTATGGATGGTGATGAGCTTCCCCGTCCTATGAACACCGATGCAGTCAAGAAATACTTTGTCTAAAAAAATAAAAGAACAGCTCGGTAAGTCGAAAACCCGTAAGGGCGGCTTAGGCAAAAATGAGCGTCTCGGTGGACTGAAAACCCGAAAGGGCGGTCCAGGCAAAAATTAGAGACATAAAACAGAGAAATAATCATCCTGATAGGTCGAAAACCCGAAAGGGAGATCTGTGCAAAAATTAAGGATTAAAAGACAAAGTAAATGCATCAGGTTGGCCATGACTCACTTGGGGCACATTAGCGGTCAAAGAAACTCTGAATCTGAAGCATTCAAACAGTGGAATTCAAAGTTGCTAGGGAGAATAGCGGTTATTGTGTTCAATGTACCTTCCCTTTATATTTACCATTTTCCAAACTTTTGAGAGATCCGTGGGGCAACGCCATTGGCGGGCCACCACTCTGTTAAAATAAATTTGAGCCTGTGCCTTTTATTTGGAATTCTCATTTATTCGGTTCATAAAATTTCTTCTACTTTTTGATGGTAGTACTTGAAGCAAAACCTTTTTCAAAATCATAAATCTTTTTTATTTATTTTTTGGAAAGCATAAACAACAAACACATTCTCTTTGAACTCATGAACAACTGAAGTGTGCGTCAGCAGCCATCCTGAGAACGGACAAACTTTGCAGGCTGAACATGGTCAATTGCTTGAAAAAAATAAAGAAAAAGAAAAGAGCTCGGTAAGTCGAAAACCCGAAAGGGCGGCTTAGGCAAAAATGAGCGTCCCGGTGGATCGAAAACATGAAAGGGCGGTCCAGGCAAAAATTAGGGGCACACAAAAAAGAATATATTCCCGGTGGACTGAAAACCTGAAAGGGCGGTCCACGCAAAAGTTAGGGACTCAAAAAAGAAAAAAACAAAAAAAGCATGACCATAGAAACACCAGTTCTTCTGCCAGGTCTTTGGATTAACACGTCTTGTAATTTCAGAGTGCTACCTAAGAGGGGGGGGGGGGTGAATTAGGTTGTATGACTTTTAATGGATAATTTTTATGGTTTATTGTGTTCTTGTAAATTTTTCCGGAATTTTGTATGAATGTATGAACGAATGCTTGGAAAAATAAAGAGTGTAGGGAAGAAGAAGATGGACACAAGGAATTTATAGTGGTTCCCCTACTGGTACTCCACTCCCCCACAACCCTGTGAGGAATTCACTATGTTAGAATCTTTGTTACAAGCAATCTCTCCCCAAGACCCCCTAACAATCTTTCTAACATACACAAGATAGCACCCCACTATCTTTCAACAATTCTCACCAAAACTATGGCAAGAATTCACAACAATGGTTTTTGAAGAATAATAAATTGTATGGCTGTTATCTTTCTCAATATCACTTTAACAGATTATAACTTAGTGCTCAGAAAACTTTTATAATGATATGAAAGTGTGTTCAAAGTTTTCTAACAAGGATAATGAAAGTTTGTAAGTAAGTGATATTGAAATTCACAATTGAGAAGTTGAAAGTTATTGTCTTAATTTACTTTGATTCTCAATTGAATTTATAGAGGCTAAAAAGATGTTTATGAAGCAATACTATTTTTTGAAAAATGGTTACCAATGAATAGACACATATTTGAAATTGCACCTATTCATAAAAAATAGTTTGAAATACATTTTAAAAAAAAAGAAACTAGCCTTTTGCCAAAATAAAATATATGAATGCATGCTAATATATGAATACAACGGTAATTTAGAATAATAGCCATTTGTAATGAACTAGAGTAATTAGCCGTTGGAGCAATACTGCCTTTTTGAAATGTAGAATCAAAACAAAAATGAATTGTCATAAAAAATATTACGTTTAACAAAAATTGCCTTTTAACAAAAATTTCCGTTTTGACACTTAATGCAATTCATAGGTGACATGATTTCAAAAGACCAAATGCATGCTATAAGTATTTTATTAAATATTCTATTTTCCAAAAGCAATTATAGTTTTTGTAGTAAAAAAAACAATTTTATGTAAAATCACATTTAAATAAAAATCATCGTGAGTGATTTATTTTCAAAAGATATTTAGGCATTGCTTCATATGAAGACTTAGAAAAATGTTTGTAATTATTTTCTGAGCATTCTAAGTCATAAACAATGCTAAGAATGATAGATCAAAAGATAAGGACCATACTTACAATGATTATAATTTAAAACCCTAAGTCCTTAAGCTTGTTCATCATCTTGATCCATGAGCCTCCATAAGCTTTCTTCTTTTTGTGATGTGGTCTTGTAATCATCAAAACCCAGCCAAGTCACAAGGAAGGAAATCTTCTTCACAATCTCCCCCTTTTTGATGATGACAAACCATATCATGTTGACATTGATGTGCAAAGAAAGCTCCCCCTGTCTTGTATATCTCCCCCTTTGATTTGCAATTGGATAACCTGTAAAATGTCAAAGTACAAGCACATACCTACACTTTCTCCCCCTTTTGACATCATCAAAAAGAAGAAAGATCGGCAAAACAGATATCCAACCAAAAATATGCATACAAGACAAGTAATAATAATATAAAACTTAAAACAAAGTTATCCGAATCCAAACTTATCATAAAAATGCATATAATCCTATATATAAAAAATCATATAATTTGAAGAAATAGACACCTAAAATAAAAATAACATTTTTTGCATGTACATATGTTAAATATCATTCTCATCCAAGATTCCCAATTCTCTTCTTATTTTAAAAAATTGTTCTTTTGCCAAAGGTTTTGTAAAAATATCCGCTAATTGAGAATGAGTATCCACAAAAGTAACTTCAACATCTCCTTTGAGAACATGATCTCTTAGGAAATGATGTCTAATGTCTATGTGTTTGGTCCTGGAATGCATGACTGGATTTTTAGTTAAATTAATTGCACTGGTGTTGTCACATCTTAAGGGAATGCATTCTAAATTTAAACCAAAATCACGTAATTGTTGTTTCAACCAAAGAACTTGTGCACAACAATTTCCTGCAGCAATATATTCTGCTTCTGCAGTACTCAAGGCTACACAAGCTTGCTTTTTACAAGACCAAGAAACTAATGCATTTCCCAAAATGTGACATGTACCACTAGTACTTTTTCTATCAGTCTTACATCCAGCATAATCAGAATCAGAATAACCAACCAATTCACATAGACTCCCTTTGGGATACCACAAACCAACATTGGGAGTGCCTTTTAAATATTTCATAATTATTTTAACAGAAGAGAGATGAGATTCTTTTGGACAAGATTGAAATCTAGCACATAAACAAACACTAAACATAATATCTGGTCTACTTGCAGTAAGATAAAGGAGAGAGCCAATCATACCTCTATATTTTGTAATGTCTATTGGCTTACCAGATTCATCTTGATCTACATAAGTGCTAGAACTCATAGGTGTTGCAATCTCCTTGCAATTATCCATATCAAATCTTTTAAGAAGTTCTTTGCAATATTTTGATTGATTGATGAATATTCCATCCTTTGATTGCTTTATTTGTAGACCAAGGAAGTAATTAAGTTTTCCCATCATAGACATTTCAAATTCTCCTTGCATCATGTTAGAAAATTCTTTACACAACGATTCATTAGTAGCACCAAAAATGATATCATCAACATAGATTTGCACAAGCAAGGTATGATGATTAATTCTTTTTATAAAAAGAGTAGTATCAACTTTTCCTTTTTCAAAACCTTTTTCACAAAGAAAATTGCTTAATCTATCATACCATGCTCTTGGTGCTTGCTTTAGACCATAAAGTGCTTTCTTAAGCTTATATACATGAGAAGGATTTTTAAAATCTTCAAAACCTGGAGGTTGTTTAACATAAACTTCTTCATGTATATAACCATTTAAAAATGCACTTTTGACATCCATTTGATATAATTGAAAATCTAAGGAACATGCATATGCTAAAAGTAATCTTATGGCTTCTAATCTTGCCACAGGTGCAAATGTTTCATCAAAATCGATCCCTTCTTCTTGATTATAGCCTTGAGCAACTAATCTGGCCTTATTTCTTACAATAATACCATTTTCATCTAATTTATTTTTGAAAACCCATTTTGTACCAATGATATGTTTATCCAAAGGCCTAGGTACTAATTCCCAAACTTGATTTCTTTCAAATTGATTTAGTTCTTCTTGCATGGCTAAAATCCATTGATCATCACTTAAGGCTTCATCAATTTTAGAAGGTTCGATTTGTGAAACAAAAGCCATATTTAAACATGCATCTTGAGGATTAAGTCTAGTAGATACTCCCTTATTTATGTCACCAATGATGTTGTCAATTGGATGGTCTCTATGAATTCTCCATTCTTGTGGTAGATCATTATTTGTTTGCTCTTGTTGTGGCATTTCTTCTTCTTGGTGTGCATTGTTTTGTTTGTTCTGTTCATCTTCAATGTTGACTTCTTTTGGTGAACTATCTTCATCATCTTCATCAGAAAGAATAACTTTTTCCTCCTTGGAGGGGTTAGTTTCATCAAAAGAGACATGAACAGATTCTTCAATAGTAAGGGTTCTTTTATTGAAAATTCTATATGCCTTACTAGTGAGAGAATAACCAAGAAAGATACCCTCATCAGATTTTTCATCAAATTTACCAAGGTTATCTTTCCCATTGTTCAAAACAAAACATTTACAGCCAAAAATATGAAAATAAGCAATATTGGGTTTTCTACCCTTATAAAGTTCATATGGAGTTTTCTTTAAGATAGGTCTTACCAAAACACGGTTACTTACATAGCATGCTGTACTTACCGCATCTGCCCAAAAGTACTTAGGCAAATTTGTTTCACTCAACATGGTTCTTGCAAGTTCTTCAAGAGACCTGTTCTTCCTTTCAACAACACCATTTTGTTGTGGTGTTCTAGGTGCCGAGAAGTTGTGTGAAATTCCATGTTCATCACAAAACTCTTCAAAAAATGTATTTTGAAACTCTCCACCATGATCACTTCTAATAGATACAATCTTCAAGGATTTTTCATTTTGAACCAATTTTGCATACTTCTTGAAAGCTTTAAAAGCATCACTTTTATTTGCAAGAAATAAAGTCCACGTATATCTAGAGTAATCATCAACTATAACCAAGGCATAATAGTTTCCTCCAAAACTTCTAGTTCTTGAAGGACCAAAAAGATCCATATGAATTAATTGAAGAGGCCTAGAAGTTGAGACTATATGCTTTGGTTTGAAAGAAACTTTTGTTTGTTTACCTTTTTGACAAGCATCACATAATTTGTCTTTAATAAACTTAATCTTAGGCAACCCAACAACAAGGTCATGCTTTATTAATTTATTCAAATGATCCATGTGAATGTGTGCAATTCTTTTATGCCATAGCCATGCATCATTGTTGTTGTTTACCACAAGACATTTAAGCTTTAAAGACAAATCATCTAATGAAATCATGAAAATATTATTTATTCTTTTTCCAACAAGTTTGATTTCATGTGATGCTACATCTTCAACAAAACAAGAATCTTTATTGAAATTTACTCTAAAGCCTTTATCACATAATTGACTAATACTTAGTAAATTATGTTTTAGACCTTCAACATATAGCACATTATCAATAGTAGTATAGGGAGGCATACCAACTTAACCGATACCAAGAATCTTTCCTTTATTGTTGTCTCCATAGGTGACATATCCTTTTGATTTTAGGGTCAAACTTGAGAATCTTGATTTGTCTCCCGTCATATGTTTTGAACAACCACTATCAAGGTACCACATGTTGGTTGAAGATTTCAACCCTCCCTACAAAACAGAAAGTTTAAGTCTTGTTAGGTACCCATTGTGATTTGGGTCCTTGTGGGTTAATACCTTTCCTTACCCAAATATATTCACCATAAGGAACACCAAGGTTTCTTATGTAGCATGTATTTGGAGTATGGCCTTTCATGTTGCAATAGAAACATGATAAATTTTGAACATGATATACACTAGAATTACTTCCATTGGAGACATTATTTCTAACCTTAGAATTTGTTTTCTTATAAGACTTGTTAGAATAATTTCTTCCATAAGAATTATTTCTAGTATTCATACTTTTAAGAGGAATTACAACATGCATTTTCTTTGGTTCCAAGTTGTTGGAAGTTGTGCTTGCTTTAACAAAGATTGTTTTACTTGTACTTGGTTTATCAAAATTTGAAAATCCAAGACCGGTTTTATTTTTTAAATCTCTTTGTTTGCTAAGAACATCTTCCAAACTATTGTGACCTTTTTCAAAATTTTTTATTACTTGATTTAATTTAATAATTTTTGTTTCATGTTCTTTACATTTATTACATGAAGAATTTTTGACCTTTTCTAAATCCACTTGTGCATCAAAAACTTTTCTTTCAAGTGAAACAATTAATTTCTTCTGTTTTACACAAGTTTTAGAAAGTTTACTACATTCTTCATATAATTCATCAAATGCATTTTGTAATTCATCATATGAAGGTTTAATATCAAGTTCAGAATCACTAACCTCTTGTTCATCATCAGAGTGATGAGATGCCATTAGTGCAAGATTTGCATACTCTTCATCCTTTGATTCAGAAGATGAACTTATGTCATTTTCTTCCCATGCAATGTAGGCCCTCCTTTGCTTGAATTCTTTCTTTCCTTTGTCACCATTTTTGTTTGTAAAAGATGGACAATTTGCTTTCATGTGACCTTCTTTCCCACATCCAAAACATGTAATGTTTTGGTTTGACGTAGAGCCCTCATTCTTCTTGAAAGATTTTCTTTTATTACCAAACTTGAAGGACTTGTCCTTTTTAAGAAATTTTTTAAAACTTTTTGCAAGAAGATTGATGGTCTCACCTTCATCAGAACTTTCTCCTTCATTTTGTTGTTTTGACTCAACTCTTAGAGCAATGCTTTTGTTCTTCTTCTCTTGCCCTTCATGCTTTTCCAATCTTCCAAGTTCCATTTCATGTTCTTGGAGTTTACCAAACAAAGCGGCAGAAGTCATTTTAGAAAGACTTTTCTTTTCTGATATTGCAGTCACCTTTGGTTGCCAAGCCCTTGTTAATGATCTAAGGACTTTGAGATTTAATTCATCATTTGTGAAAGTCTTTCCAAGAGCCATCAAGTGGTTTGTTAAGTGAGAGAATCTCTTTTGTAAATCAAGAATTGATTCACCGGGCTGCATTCTGAACAATTCATATTCTTGTGATAAAGTGTTCAGTTTTGATCTCTTCACTTCTTCTGTGCCTTCATGGGTTACTTCTAGAGTGTCCCAAATTTCTTTTGCAGTTTTGCATTGAGAAATTCGGAAGAACTCATCCATGCCAAGGGCTGAATGAAGCATGTTGATTGCCTTCTTGTCAAACAACAATTTTTTCTTATCATCATCAGTCCAAGATGTTTTTATTTTTACTTGGACAACATCATTCACAACCGTTGTAGGAATGAATGGACCATTCTCAACGGCATTCCATATTTCTTCCCCTTGTGCTTCCAAGTATGCACGCATGCGAATTTTCCAGAAATCATAGTATTCACCAACAAAGCATGGAGGTTTGTTGCTACTACCACCATCTTTGAACACAATGTTTGAATTTGAAGCGGAAGCCATTTTTCTGGATCAAGGAGCAAATTACCTTAACTTGCTCTGATGCCAATTGTAATTTCAGAGTGCAACCTAAGAGGGGGGGGGGGGTGAATTAGGTTGTATGACTTTTAATGGATAATTTTTCTGGTTTATTGTGTTCTTGTAAATTTTTCCGGAATTTTGTATGAATGTATGAACGAATGCTTGGAAAAATAAAGAGTGTAGGGAAGAAGAAGATGGACACAAGGAATTTATAGTGGTTCCCCTACTGGTACTCCACTCCCCCACAACCCTGTGAGGAATTCACTATGTTAGAATCTTTGTTACAAGCAATCTCTCCCCAAGACCCCCTAACAATCTTTCTAACATACACAAGATAGCACCCCACTATCTTTCAACAATTCTCACCAACAATGGCAAGAAAACTTTACAACAATGTAATTGAAGAATAACAAATGTATGGCTGTATATCTTTCTCAATATCACTTTAACAGATTATAACTTAGTGCTCAGAAAACTTTTATAATGATATGAAAGTGTGTTCAAAGTTTTCTAACAAGGATAATGAAAGTTTGTAAGTAAGTGATATTGAAATTCACAATTGAGAAGTTGAAAGTTATTGTCTTAATTTACTTTGATTCTCAATTGAATTTATAGAGGCTAAAAAGATGTTTATGAAGCAATACTATTTTTTGAAAAATGGTTACCAATGAATAGACACATATTTGAAATTGCACCTATTCATAAAAAATAGTTTGAAATACATTTAAAAAAAAAGAAACTAGCCTTTTGCCAAAATAAAATATATGAATGCATGCTAATATATGAATACAACGGTAATTTAGAATAATAGCCATTTGTAATGAACTAGAGTAATTAGCCGTTGGAGCAATACTGCCTTTTTGAAATGTAGAATCAAAACAAAAATGAATTGTCATAAAAAATATTACGTTTAACAAAAATTGCCTTTTAACAAAAATTTCCGTTTTGACACTTAATGCAATTCATAGGTGACATGATTTCAAAAGACCAAATGCATGCTATAAGTATTTTATTAAATATTCTATTTTCCAAAAGCAATTATAGTTTTTGTAGTAAAAAAAACAATTTTATGTAAAATCACATTTAAATAAAAATCATCGTGAGTGATTTATTTTCAAAAGATATTTAGGCATTGCTTCATATGAAGACTTAGAAAAATGTTTGTAATTATTTTCTGAGCATTCTAAGTCATAAACAATGCTAAGAATGATAGATCAAAAGATAAGGACCATACTTACAATGATTATAATTTAAAACCCTAAGTCCTTAAGCTTGTTCATCATCTTGATCCATGAGCCTCCATAAGCTTTCTTCTTTTTGTGATGTGGTCTTGTAATCATCAAAACCCAGCCAAGTCACAAGGAAGGAAATCTTCTTCACATGTCTCCCCCAGGAAGTGTTTACTCCCCACCAGTTGTTGCATACATCGGGCCTTACCCCGTCAATGTTTTGATATGTCCCCAGTGGCATCATCCCCATTGAAGATTGCCGAGTGTTTGTGATGTGACGTCGGGTCACTTTCCTTCTTATCCGTCCAATCTTGTCTCATCAAGTCGGTCTTTCATACAATCATACAAGTCAGTCTTTCATACAATCATACAAGTCAGTCTTTCATACAATCATACAAGTCAGTCTTCCGTACAATCTTACCAGTCAATCCTTCATACAGTCACAAGTTAATCAGTCATGCCAGTCATACAAATCACATCATCATTCCTGCATTCATACATTCATGCATATACACATTCTTGCATACACAACATGCACATAACGTCATTCATACATGGTTGCATTAACCACCTTGAGCCTTGCTTTTCATATCCATCAATTTGAACAATTTGTAACTCTTTATCCCCAAGTGTTATCCCCAGTGTGTCTGGTCCAAAGATGTCACCCTCCTTTCGCCAAGTGGCAGTTCTTTAATGAACAGCTTGTGCATTTTCCTATCCAGTCTTTTGTCGTCAGTTGACTCGTTCGGCATTAACCCGAACAGCTGACATTTATCCAATCTTTTGTCGTCAGTTGACTCGTTCGGCATTAACCCGAACAGCTGACATTTATCCAATCTTTTGTCGTCAGTTGACTCGTTCGGCATTAACCCGAACAGCTGACATTTATCCAATCTTTTGTCGTCAGTTGACTCGTTCGACATTAACCCGAACAGCTGACATTTATCCAATCTTTTGTCGTCAGTTGACTCGTTCGGCATTAACCCGAACAGCTGACATTTATCCAATCTTTTGTCGTCAGTTGACTCGTTCGGCATTAACCCGAACAGCTGACATTTATCCAATCTTTTGTCGTCAGTTGACTCGTTCGGCATTAACCCGAACAGCTGACGTTTATCCAATCTTTTGTCGTCAGTTGACTCGTTCGGCATTAACCCGAACAGCTGACATTTATCCTTCATCCAGCATTCAAATTTCATCCTGCATTTATATTTCATCCTGCTTTTATATTTCATCCTGCATTTATCCTTCATCCTGCTTTTATATTTCATCCTGCATTTATATTTCATCCTGCTTTTATATTTCATCCTGCTTTTATATTTCATCATGCTTTTATATTTCATCCTGCATTTATCCTTCATCCTGCTTTTATATTTCATCCTGCTTTTATATTTCATCCAGCTTTTAAATTTCATCCAGCTTTTATATTTCATCCAGCTTTTAAATTTCATCCAGCTTTTATATTTCATCCAGCATTTATCTTTCATCCAGCTTTTATCTTCCATCCAACATTTATCTTTCATCCAGCATTTATCTTTCATCCGGCTTTTATATTTCATCCAGCTTTCACCTTTCACCCAACATTTACATTCACCTTTGTTTCTTGTCGTCAGTGGCATGTTACTTTTATTCCGGTCTTTACCTCAAATGGCAAGCCCTACAAACGGGCAGTTTGTGGTCGGTGTCTTTTCCCACATCATATTTCCTTTCTCAGCTGTCAATACGATAGTTGATCCCTTTCCCCAGTGAAACTATGTTATTCCCCAGTGGAGTCGGATCCCTTGCTTTAACAAACTCGGGTATCCTTTTGTTTTGTTTTATTCCCCAGTCGGGTCAGCTTCGCCGTCTTGCATTCGCATTTGCATCACGAGCATCTCACATTTTTTCTTTTAGGTCCAAAATTGGCGTACTCTGTATTTAAGTCCCTTCGACCCGTCGAATCCAAGATTTTCTCTTCAGATCTCCGGACGAAGAGACTTAAATAGGGGCATCTGTCATACCCCAATTTTTGACCTAAATTTCTTTTTCACTCGTCTTTTGGTTCAAAATTTTTGTTGTCGTTTCAGACGAAATTTCGACAGAGAGGTATTTTAAAATACCTCATTTTTGGTTCCGAAGGCGACAGTTTTTTATTTTTATTTTTATTTGTTACTTATTATTCCTTTTATTTTTATCTTTATTATTTACCTTTTTTATTTTTACTTTTTTTTATTTTCGGATTTTTTTTATTTCATTATTTTATTCTTAAAGGGTTGACTGATTTTGTTTTGATGATTTTTAATAACCATTTTAATGGTTGCTTTTTTTAGTCTTTTGCTGATTAATTGTGTTTATTGTCCATCATTGGCCTTTAAGTCACATTAATTGGCATTGCTTAATAAAAGAGAACACAGAATCAGTAGCAAAGGGGAGAGCCAATTTTACCAACAGAAAAACTCAAACACTACACAAAAATCATCAGCACACAAGCAGCTCCCTCCACCACATAACATCACAACCTACCATCAAAACCACTCAACCAAAACCGTACGGCCACCATCGTCTCACTCACCACCACTCACAAACTCACGCAAACCTCCCTCATCACAACAACCACCCAAACTCACGGTTTCCACCACCATAACCACACTCACCCACTCCCTTACCAACAACCGCCGCCAACACAACAACAACACAACACTAACCTAACCAAAACCATTCACGCCCTCTCCCCAAATATCCCAACACCCGGTATCCTCCATCACCCACAAACTAAACAAAACCGCCCCCATTTTGCTTGCTGCACTCCCCTCTTCCCTTTTATTTTTGTTTATTATCATTTCTAGCATTTTATCTTGTTAATTTCTTATTTATTTTCATGCATTTTGTTTCATTGCATTTACCTTATAGGATTTCATGCATTTTTTTTCTTATTATTTTCCTTTTACTTTCATGCATTTTTATTTTTATTTTATTTCATGCATTTTAGTTTTATTCTAGCATACTTATTTTCATACCTTTGCAATTTTGTTTTTTTCTTTCCTTGTTTATCATTTTGTCATTTTTATTTTCATTTTATTAGAATGTACTTAGGATCAATGTAACAAAAATAAATGAGAATATGCACCGACACCACACTTTATTTATTCTGTTTTATGTCTTTTATTTATTTTTATTTATTCCGCTTTACGAAAGAAAAAATACAAAAATATTAGGTTAGTTTAATTTCAAAGGGATTTCGTGGTGATCCAACGTCATCACGAAAATTCCTCGCGTTTAGCCTTTATTACGTTTTTAGTCTTAGCTAATTAAAAACAAAAAATGCAAATAATCAAAATCAAAAAAATCTTTTCTTAATCAAATCTTGATTTTCAATCAGGTGTCCTTTTTTCTCTTTTATTTTCTTTAAATAACCATTAATCCACTTTAATAACACTTTAATCATTTTCAAAATAAAAAACACAAACCAATCTCATTTTTTGCCAATTGGCCTTTATTTTATCTTTAAAACCTTTTTCAAAGACTAAAAAACACCTAAACAAATCAAACGGTATTTTTACCCCGAACTACGAGGTTTTGATCCCTCACGGGTACGTAGGCAAAGGACCTTGTCCTCCCAAATCATAAAAAATATAAAAAAAATATTTTCTTTTTTCACTGCTTTAATTGTCTCTGAAAAAAAAAATAAGCAAGTTATAGCCAAAATAAATAAATAAAATCAAGAGGTTCTCGTAGAGTACTACGAACGTTTAGGGTGCTAACACCTTCCCTAAACGTAACTAACCCCCGAACCCTAATCTTTTAAAATGTGGTAATTTAGAACTTTTTTCCACCTTTCTTTTAAAAAATTAAAAGTTCAGTCGTGATGAATTAAAATTAGTGAGTCAACGCTAATCAATAGCTTGATCTCCGAAAATCACCGCGACAGTGGTGATTGCAAATTATGGAGTGGATAACTACGACATCGGGACTGGTTTTGGTCATTTTTGTATCATAGCTGAAGATGTAAGCTCTTAAAAAATATAATAAAGTGTTATTATTTATCTGCAATTCAAATCATATATCTGACTTCAATTATGAATTTTCTAAATTCCTTGATGAACATTGAACCACAAGAATCAAAGAGAGAATTGCTTTGTATGAAAAAGGAAAGACTATCTAATTAAGATTATTGTGCTCTTATACTGTGATTTTTTATGATATTTACATGGTCCTCCATGACTGTATAAGTGAATTATTCATGAACTCTATAATTTCTTATTCATGAATTTGGTGGTTTCTAACTTTCTATACAAGTGCATCAATTATTGCATAGTGTGTTTTGGAACAAGGTTAACCCTTGTGATATGTCCATGTTACAGGTTAAGAATGTACCTATTCCAAATGGTGAACCTCAAAAACCAGTAGGCATGTAGCCAAGTCTCTAACAATAAGGCTCTAGGTATGTCACTTGAACCTTTTGTTCTAGATTTTTAGAGTCTTCAAGATCAACTTCATCAAAACTATTTACTTAGTTATAAATTGTCAACTAAATCATAAGCTTTGAAACTATTTGCAGTTGGAAGAACAATTCAAAACTAAGACCAATTGAATAAATGTAATGACATCATAGTAGAGAGAAGACTTGTAGATTCTGAAAGTATTGTTTATGTTGCTCTTCTTGTTTTTGAGCAATAAGATTAGAAAAACGTTTTTTTTTCTTTCTTTCTATCTTTTCTAATCTTATAGAAATTTTGATTTTAGATTTAGTCCTAGCTGTGATAAACTTTGAGTAAATGATGTTATTAGAATTTAGTACTGGAGTTTGACTTCATGTGATCTGTGCTTTATTGGATCTGTATGATCTGTGTTTGATGGTTTCTGCAAATTGAGTTAATTGTGAGATATTTTTGTTGAAGATTGTTTCTAAGAGTTATTTAGTGATCTTTGGTTTAAGCTATTTTATACACAGAAAGTCTTTTCATGCCCTTCATCTTTTTGTAGATTTACTTCATCTTTATAGATTTTATTAAGCGTCTGTGTTACTTTCTGATATCAATTTAATCCATATTTACTTCTTGATATGCAGATATGTGTCACAAGTAGTACATCAGCAGGACTTGAGCAGATTCTTCCCTGGATGTTTTATCATAAAGTCATTTTATTAGGTAGCTATTCCTGAAGTATCAAAGGTCTTGGAATCAATTCCTCTAAGTAAAAACACAAACTCAGTGTGTTTGGTTCTACAGTAGCAAAAAATGATTTTGATTGAATTGATTTTAGTTTAAAATGAGTTTAAGGTATACAGAGTAATGATTTATGTTTGGAGACGTTAAGGTGGAAGTGAGTTGAACAATAAATTTCAGTGTTCTATCCATCTTAGTATTAAGATTTGATTTTGTTGTTTCATTTTACACTATTCTGGACTGTCTTTACTCTTTCTGCTGAGCATGAACCTGTCATTTCAGATGGGTGTGAAAGGTATATGTCGTACACAATGGTTTCAGGTGAAATATATTAATGCTAGGCTAGAGGGGATTCAACCAAAAGTTCAGTCTTATAATTTATTTGAGGGGATCAATATCCCTCCCACACTCCAAAATCTTAAAACCTAATTTTATTCCTCAATCTCACTTTCCTTCAATCTCACGGCCAATCTCACTCTCACCGTCACTCACCTCAATCTTAAATCTAGGTTCCCTCAATCTATCTCTCAATCGATGAAGCCTCATCGTCAATCTGACTCTCACTGCCACCCTCGCCTATCACCACCCAGCCGTTCGTTTCACCCTCGCGTAACACTCTCAATCGCAGAACTTCAATCAACTTCCATTTTTACTGGTTAATTTCTTGATCTGAGTGATTTTTTTTTTGTTAATATCTTGATTCTTTTAATTGTGTGTAATTTCTTATTTCAGTTTCGCGATCTCAGATCTGTGCAATTGGGTTTCGTCGTCGGGTTCCGCGGTCGGTCGCTGTTCTTCAGCTCTCCTATTTCACATTCTCAAGGTAAAATTTATTCATTTGAATCTTTGTTAATGGTATAGAAAGAATCAGGACACTGTTTATAGAACACCTAGAAGGAGAAGCCATTCTATATATCCATGTTTATGCAAATTATAAACACTCACAATCAATTTTCTACTGATTTTGAACATGGAACTGATTTCGTTAAACACTCACAATCAACTTTAACTATTGACTTATATAATAAGCTCTTAAATATAAAGGCCTTGAATCCTATTACAGAATTGTCATGTCTCATTAATTTTTGTTCAAATAATTAAACAAGTCTCAGTGCATATCTCACCACTCTTTTGGATGTCGTCAAAACTAGGCTTAAAGTTCAGGGTTCAAATTTAAGAAATCATTTATTTACCATAACTATTCTATAACACGTTATTATAGTATGTATGTGTACCTGCCACCAAGATCCAACTTAATTATCTTTAATGATTGTTGTTTGGAATGTGTGCTTTGGCATTATCAGAGTTGATTTTCTGGTGTATTATGGACATCTACATAATAGTAATGATATATACATTGTCTCACATTTTTATGTAATTATTATGATTGTTCTCATGGATAGTTTTTATGTTCTGGAAGTGTTTAAAGACAGTGTAAGCATTTTTTTGCACTGTTTGTGTAGCATTACATAGCTAATCCATAGATCGGAGAAAGAGTACGGTGGTGATTAAGAAGCATTTTGATGCAATTGTGCATTCTTTGACAAATATATTAGAACTCAAGAACAAAAATGTCAATATGATTACTAATTGTGTGTGCCTGTTATTGTTTAAGAAAGCTATTTTAGAACATCAGTCATGATGATTAAAAAGACCCTAGTAGATTCGAAAATGTCAACCCTATGAAAATTGTCACCTTATTTTTATAAACGTAGGGAGATGGCAGTCAGTTGTTGGTGCTTGGTTGATGTTTGTGGTTGTTGCGATAGGTGTTGTTGGGAGGTTCTTCTGGTCTGTAGTGTTTTGCCTGTTATGATCTGTTCTGGTCTTTGCTTCTTACTGATGTGCTGTTTTTTGCTACATATTAGTCATTAGTGGTTCTTATATAATCTATGAATTTTTTTTTTCAGATGGAGGACTTAGAATCACCAAACGGGGTATGATGTTTTTTTGAGTCCGACCATTTACCTCGCGTTGATCAAGCAACTTTATTGTGAGGGACCATCTAGATAATTGATTAAATTTTTATGTTAGGAACTCAAGAAACCTTATTGTATCATTTGATTATGTTTTATTGAATCATTTTATATGAATGTGAAATTCATAATTTAGTTATGGATTACTTCATATTTATAATTAAGAATTACTTTTGTCATAATTAGTCTAAATTCAGTTAAAATTTCTTGACAAAATTATGGCAAATAAAGGCGGTTCTGTCCCCACATTTTTTTTAAATGCAATTTTGTGAATAGCGACTGTTCAAACTGTCGCAATGGCCCTTCAGAAATACAAAAATCATGCGCTTTGCGACAATTCAAACCATCGCAATACCTCTTCAAACAAACAAAAAACAAAGACTTTGCGACTGTTTGAACAGTCGCAATACCTCTAGCGACAGTTGGAGCGACAGTTCTGTAAACCGTCACAAAATAACCTAGCGACACACAATTCAGCGACTGTTCAGGAACCGTAGCAAAGATCAAATTGCGATTGTTTGGACTGTCGCAAATCCACTTTTTAACTGTCGCAAAGAGCTGATTTTCCTTTAGTGAATGTTGATGTTATGCTTTGTTTGTGAAATTAAGTTGTTTTGGAAAGAAATGGATTTTTGTGACGAACTTTGAATTAAGTTGATTAGATTGAAAATAAGTGATTATGAACAAGTTGTTTAAGCTGGGTTTGAAACATAATTGATTAATTAATGTTGGGTTAATGACTGGAATCGAGTTTGGAGTATTTGGGATCGAATGTTGTCGCCGAGAAACGAGAAAATCGCCATTTTGCTGTGTTGAGCAAAACGCACGGTCTGGCTGTGTAAAACGCACGGACCGTGTATTTGCTACTACATTGCAAATTAAAAAGCACATGATCGTGCATTTATAATGCAAGACCGTGCGTTTTTCCCAGGCTTGTAAAAATCCAATTTTTGACTTTTAAAGTGTAACTAAGATCCATAATTGGGTCCCAAACCCCTAACCTGATCATTAGGAGTTTAATTGTGATGTTTATGACTGGTTAACAAAGCTTATGATTGAAGATAACTGAAGAATGAAATAAGTTATGAATAAGTACGTAATTGGTCTTTAATTAAACCATAATGTGAATGTGAACTTGATGATTAATCATGAGATGTAATTGATGACGGAATATGAATAATAGATGAAGTAAGATGAGTTAATAGGTTTATGTAACCTTGTTTGTTTGTGTGTGTTGTGATTATGTGAAAGAAGTTAAATGAATATTTTGATGATGATGATGTGATGTTTGATTACTTGACTTGTTGATGTGTGGCCTTATTGATTTAACAATGCGATTGGTGATGAATTGGTGATGTATGTTATATGATGGTGTAAATTGTATAACACTGATGAGTGTGTTTGATGTGCATTGTCGAGTCTATATGTGGGTCTATGCATTCATAGCCAGTCATTGGTGCTTGATTTAAGGTCAAGAATATATTGGTGCTTGATTTAAGATCAAGAATAAACATTGGTGCTTGATTTAAGATCAAGAATAAATTGGTGGGTGATATAAGATCACTATGGTACCACATGCATGTAGACTCCTTAGGAGCATTGCATACACATGAAGCGTCGTATGTGGCAATGTTTTGGTGTGAACTTGTGCATCTAATTGGTAATTGGATACTGGGTGATTGTGATGAGATTGATTTGGTTTAACTTGAGTTGACGATTATTTACGAACATGATTGAGTATGGATTCTTGATATGTATATAACTGTGGGGTAACCCGGATGATGATTGTATGCGAACATGTTATGATTATATGCTAATGTAACCAGGCTTTTGTGATGTATATGAATGTATTGATATTGATGTTATTGTTGTCTGAACTTACATGCGTTTATTAATCTCTTATGCTGAACATATATCTTACCCTCAATGACTTTTGTCGCCTTACCCTTGTGGTGTAGACGCCGTGCATGTTGAGGAGTAGCATCTTGCTTGTGAGTCGATGAGGACGGCTTAAGACCTACTCATATTTATCTGCTTTTCTCGAGTCTAGATTTAGGTGCTCTGATCTAGGATGTCGGGATTTTCTTTTGTTGTATTTTATGTTATGAGATCTTATGATCAAACTGTTGATGTTATATTTTGTTGAGTTGTATGTTATGAATCGAGACATGACATTTTATGATGTTGAGTATGATTTTATTCCACTGCGATATGAATATGTTTGGTGAAATTTTTATATTGAATATTTAATATGAGTTTATGTTGGAATAGTAAGACTCTAATGTATGATAAATGTATAATTCATCTTTTAATTATGTTCTCGGGGATTGAGGTTTTACAGAACACGGCTGCACAAAGTCTCCTTCTCAACCAAAGAAATTTTCCAAAGCCTCGTGATCACCATTCCCAATCATAAAATGGAACCCATCCTTCAACATGTGAATGTCTCGCTTCGTAGAATTCCAAGTTGGAGAACCACTAGTATATCTAGGAGAGAAAATATCTCCATCCTTAAATACAGATCCTTAAACATAGCAACCCATAACTTATCCTTCAAGTTCATCACATCCCAAACAATTTTACCAGGAAGCACCAAATTTTGATACATAGCAACACGGACACCCAAACCACCATTCTTCTTGTGTCTAGTAATTTTATCCCAACCAACCAAATGTAACCCTCACTCATTTGAACCTTTCCAAATAAATTGTCGAGACGCTTTATCAAGGTAATCACAGATAGATTGAGGGCATCATTGAATTTGCATGCCATTGGAAGGAAGAGAATTAATAACAACATTAACTAAAACCATGCTCCCAAGCTTGTTAATGAGACGACCTTTCCAAGAAGCCATCTTGGACTCAACCCTATAGATAACCTCGTCAAAATCCTGCTGAGTGACCATACCATAGTGCAACTTGAGGCCCAAATATTTACCGAGTTTGGTAGTGAACCACATGAGTGATATTAGTAATCTTGTCTTTCTTCCTATTAGTAACTCTAGCAGAGGCAAATATTATAGATTTAACTCAGTTGCTAGGGACATTGCATAATATATGTAGGAACTGAGGTTAAAAGAAGAGTTTCTATCTACTAGATTATTATACCAAATAAATAAATAAATATAGTTCTCATGTATTCGATCCATTCCCTTATACTTATATTTATTGTGACAAGATTTAACATTTTATATATTTAGCTTCTACGAAATTTGAGCAATCAATCTTCTTCACCTAGAAGGTGTTTGGTGTTTTTTTTTTCAAAAGTTCATCACACTAGAATTAGCCATATTTAAGACATTGTTTGAAAAACATTATCGGTGACTGATAATTATGACCAATTCTCTATTTAGAATTTGAACTTTGATGCACAACATTGTGAGACTATTGGTCATTTAAACTCAATCTATGAAATTTCAGTAACCTTAATTTCTATACTCTTTAGCCATTTTTATAAGAGATTATAAATGAATCAACGGAAATTATTGTATTCTTATTTAAATAAAAGTTATTGTTATAAACCAAATACATCATTTTTGTTGACTCATTAATCTCTACGTATAATTCAAAGAGAAAAGTCAAAGAGAAAAGTCTATATGTATTATTTCTTTCATAAAGATATTTTAGGTTTTGAATTTAAACACTAGCTTTCTAAAGCATAATAACATTTTAAAACATTGGCTTTTGATATTCTTAGCTGTCACGTATATCCTTCTAGAACTAGGACTATTTTTATTGAACATGTCAATTTCTTTTAGAAAGAAAAAAAGTGTAAGTATGAATTTCTCGCTGACTAAGTACATTTAATCATCGAATATTTGGCCAAATAAAATATACATGCATAGAAGAAAGCCCATCATCCTCATCCTCATCCTCATCAGATATATATAACATCATATATTTTTTTTCGCATTCAGCTAATATTATAACACGTGTGTATAGATGCTATATGAGGTTGTTATATTGATCCAAATACTATTTTCATCGGACGAATATTCTAGAATCCTTCATATTTCCTCCGTCTTTTTTTATAGGAGTAGTTTACAAAAAAATTTTGTCCCTTAATATAAGATCATATACAAATTTTTAGATGCATTAATTACTCTTTTACCAAATATATCCATTATTAATACTACCAATTTGTCTTGGTATATAAAACGTTAACATTAAATATATATTTAATTAATGGTAAGATAGTAATAATCACACACATTTGAGATAACTTTATTACTCCAACAACTTTTCTTAATATCCGTGATTTTTGTAAACTATTTCTATAAAAAGGGACGGAGAAAATATAATTTTTTAGCTATGGCACGACACACCTCACACACGAATGCACACGACACATAGAACAACAAGCAATTTAATTTGTTCGGTAAAAACAAATCTAACACTTCAAATGACAAGACTCAATTATCATAACACTTTAACAACAAGTATTCAATGTTGGTACTTATCATGAACCAGTTGGTAGAATGCAATAGTTAATAAGACAAAACAGAGATAAGACAAAATAAAACCTAGACTTGAGTGATTTGGAGAAGTGGCAAGAAATGAGTTGTAATGTGATTTCTCATAAACAAATAAATTACATAACATAAAAATTAAAAGGAAAGTATTTTGACATTGTCGTACATTTGGCACGAAAAATATTGTCGTGCACTTGAGAATTTCCCTTTTTTAAAAGACAAATGTTAACATGTTAATTGTTTTGTTAGTTTTTCATTTTTTAAACAAGCCAAAATAACATTTATATATCACCAAAAGAGATCCCCCTAGCACAAGGAGTGCAAAGGAAGACCTCAGAGAACAACAATAGTTTTACAGTAATATTAACGTACAAAAAGCAAAAGTTAGAAAAATGATTATCGCGCCAACAACAAAGGATTAACTTACAACCGATGAAAGTTAAAAGCTAAAAATTGTTTCTTAAAATGATTTATTGCATCAGAACGATAATAAATTAACTTTGTCAACCAAAAGAGAGATTGACTCTTCCTTGTGCTTAAAACAACAATTAATCCTCTATTTTCAAATTACCCAGACACATGCAAGTCACAACACTTGCAGATAGTTCCTTGATGATTTTGAAAACCTGCCCAATGCGCTGAAATAAATGCAATGATAAATTAGAGTTGGAGGATTCACCGAAAGAACATCCATCCATTGTCGAAGAAGAAACCAAAGAGTACCAAAGAATCACAATCCAAATCCAAATGATTCACATTTTATCTAGTGTCGTAGTTCGCCGCACACACATTCATATTATGTTGAATGACTCCGCACTTTACCATATTATCTTTTGTAGGGATTCTTTTCTGAAAAAGCTGCCACACGAACATAGTTTTCTTCTTGCGAGGACCTGAACCATGAACTTTTAACTCCTTACTTTATTTAATCCCTTAACTCAAATCAGTTGTGCTACCCAACATCTAGCATCTAGAATCGTTCATATTATTTGTATTTTCGCACATACACCCTTCGGTCACTATTATAAGCAAAACTTTGCATTTTAGATTCATTCAATTAATGAACCCACTTGGGTTGGCCTGATGGTATTGGCTTGGGATCTAAGAGTGTGCTCCTCCTCAAGGTCTCATGTTTGATTCTCCCTGGTGCCAATTTGAATGTGCTAATTTAGCTTCTTCCAAAAAAGAGATTCATTTCATTAATGATGTATATGGTCTTTATTATATACCACATACATTATTTAGTGAATGAATCTTAAATGTTGATTTTTGCTTATAATAGTAACTGGATAGTAACTGGATGACGTATATGCGAAAGACCGGTATATAATTATGTATCATATAGCCGCATTCAACTTTGTAGGCTAGTTGACAAAATAAATTTGATCAGTTACATCACATTAAATGTGCAATTATGGCTACAAGTCACTGGTCATAGTTTTATTTTCCTGATAAGAAGTCAATAGTCATAGTTTAATACTCTTAAGATCTAGAAAACCAAGCACGGCCTGTATGAACTTTTCACTAAATAATTATGTTATAAGTCATTTTCCAAATGCACTTACCCTTCTAGATGCATGGCAAAATAGTTCTAAATCTTTAATTCGTTGTTGTTCTCTATACTCTTTTAGGACTCTCTAAATAGTGTTAATAAATAGTATTAAGAGTCTCATATTAAATAAAATACAATCTCAAAATATGTTTATAAGTGGAGGATATATATATTACCTTACAAAATGATTTTATAATAATAAGTTATACCAATATTATAGCTTATATACTAAATAAAATATAATCTCTAAATAGTATTAAGAGTCTCTTTTAGGGGGAAATATTTTACAAATAAATAGCATATTAATATTGTAGCGTCTTGACTCTTGATATTAGCTTATAACAAAAGCTAATATCGACAATATTGTTATAAGGCAAAATGTTTAAACACCAAGCAGAAACTTTACATCAAGATCAATTCAGCACACAGCCAAAATTAAAGCTTATATATAGGCACTAAAGAACGTGAACAAATTAAAGCTTTTGATTCTTCATTTGTTAATGACACGACTTATTGACGAACTCTATCTAGAGTGAACGAATGAAAGTAGCCAGTTCATTTCCTTGCTCCCAAATAAATTCTCAAATGATGCATGAAATTTCAAAATTCTCAAGAACATTGAGATTCATTTGCAATATCAAATCCAGGTATATCAGGAACAAAACCTCAATTAGCACAAATGGATAGCTAATTTTGCAACAAAAACCAACACATCAGATTTAGAAAAGCAAAAAAACAAAATTATATATATATTGTAAAATAAAATGTGGAAACTAGAAAACGAAAGAAAATGAAACGCACAGAATAAATTTTTATGGATGATACTATATGTGCTCTATTTGAAGAGTTGAGATGCTCTCCATTTCTCAAAAGAAATGGAGGTGTGCATTACTGTAGTTTTAGTGTATAAAAATATACTCTATTGAATGTTTGGTTTTAGGATTATATATGTTGGTGTGCTTATATAACAATGAAGGTTTGATTTTAGTATAATACACTTCTTCTCATTTCCACTACTACAGAAATGACTTTTTACATCAGTCGAAAATGACTTTTTACATCAGTTGCCAACCGATGTAAGGTGGCTTGATGTAGTATGTGCACTACTTTTTACATCGGGTACGGACTGATGTAAAAACCTATTTTCTACATCAGTTCTATTTTCGATTGTTGTAATAGATGCACTTTAAAATTTCACAACGGGGTTTTCACATCAGGTATAAGTTAAGGACTGATGTAAAATATGTGTTTTTCACATCAGGTATAAGTTAAGGACTGATGCGAAATCTATATTTTTTTTTTTTAAATTGCTTAATAAATAAGCTTAACACTTGCTCTTTTCTTTTATATTAAAAATATAAAAACAAATATGGATAATTTTAATGCCAAAAAGGAAGTTATATTATCTAATTTGATATTACATAATCAATCCGCAATTTTCCACATCCAAAATATATTAAAAAAAATACATATCAATACAATATAGCTAGGAAGTTATATTAAAGCATGCAATAAGAAAAGATAACCAAGATGCTTTCACAGGAGACGGTTGTCACCTTATAAAAAGATAAACAATCTTTTACTGATAAAATACAATTGATAATATATGAGTTGCTAATCATACATGAGAAACAGTTCCCTCTTATGGTTTTATTTATTTTCATATTAAAATGCACAATATCCGTATAAACATATCTTGCATGAAGGTGAGGAAAGTGCAATCTCCTTCTCAAACGTGACCTCCATTTGTCTGTGGCTGATAGGTGCGACGCCTAAGCTGAGAATCAGCATTTGGTTGCTGCAGAAATATTCTTGTTGGATCATTAGGATCAACGTACCTGCATAATTATATCAACTATAAATCCTCGGTTTCTGGATTATAAACAATACAATCCATACCCTAACAGACTTAACAGAAAAAATTACAAGTTTAACTTTCACTTACGCATGTCTCATCATCTCATCAACAGGAGTCTGAGATGCCTGTAAAGGATCCACACGAGATTCTGGCAGCACATTAGCATGTTGATTATACTGTCTCACTGAAGCAATCAAATTGAAGAAAAGAGGAATGAAGGTTCCACATCCTCCCTCCTTGAATATGATCTTAAATGAGTGCGTGGAGTAAAGAGCCCTGTGTTGATCAGCTGGGACCACCTACGTTGCAATTTTAGAAAGTTACAAAAAATTTTAGGACAAAATTTTGAATACAACAAGAAATAATTACAGAATATATAGGAAGAATATATAGAAACAAGATCAGGGTAGCAAATAATGGGAAATTAACTTACAGGCTCGACAAATCCAGAAATATTGTTGCAGTGAAATATTGGTTGGTTAAATTTTTCCCCATTGATGTACAGCTGCATAAGGATCGGCATAGAGTAAATGTCAAATACGGACATGGAATCAAATTTTGACCCCAAATCCCATTCCTTCATTTTGATGAAAGAGTGGTAATCCAAAAAGGAAAAACAAAATTTGATGAAAGAGATGACACACTAAACAGACTTGGTAAAAGAATTTTACCTCCACCAATTACTACTAATTTCATCTTTTTTCCATGATAGTTTTTGCTGTGAAATTCCAACACTTCTTTTTGAAGATCAGCACAATCAACCTCTTTACCCATCAAACTCTCTTTGTTGCCTTTATGTTCATGAAAAATAAATATATAAAGTAGAATATCATCAATTATCAATTATACATTATATAATCTAAAAATGAATTGACCAGTAAATTGGTGAAGAAAGATCATGATACAACGTACCGCTATGGAATATATTTTTGTATAGATGACTCTCTTTTAACGTAGAGCTTCGAAGAAATTCAAGGATGCAGTCCAAATCATCTATCTCCTCAAAAAATTCTGTGTTTAGAGTAAAACTTTTTAGATAAACATGTTATCTTTTCGCCTTGAAAAAAGAAAATATGAAAATCTACTTCATGGGATTAAGATGAAACATACCACTATCAACAGCATTTAGTTCCGCCTCTAATGCCTTCTTTTCTATAAGTGGTGCGATGAAGCAATTAGCAAATCTAAGACATAAATCAAAAGAAAAAGTTAAGTAAAAATCGAATATGTCAAAGAGAACACAATACCCATAGATCTTTAGTCTCAAGAGCACATGATAAAACTGAATCATAACAATTATTAAAGCTATATTTGGTGGATTGATGAGGGGTGGAGAGTCCTTGAAGAGAAGCTTTTAGTGTTGTGGTTTGCTAGCATGTAGACAATTTGGACAAGTCGGAATGCGAAAATATTTCAAGACGAAAACATAGAGGCGATTTATTTGGTGGATCAAGTAAAATTAATGGCATGGAGGTGGCCGAGAGGAAAAGTTTAAGGAACCAGCACTGAAAATCCCTCAATTAATGAACTCTAAATCCTTTACCATGTATTGGATTTTGAGTTCCTTTACCTGCAGCAGAATCCTTTATGCCGCTGCAGAGTGTGTTGGTTCTTGTTTTCTTCTGTGATTGTTTTCGGCTATTGTCAATGATCAACTAATCTTCTCGTCTGTCTAGGTGTTAATGGTTTCTCATGAAAACTAAGCAAAGGCCTGATGTTAATTGGGTGTCTAGAGAAGAATTTAGCTCAGATCAAGGAGCAAGCAAAATTGGAATAGTGCAGCAGACTTTGAACACTCATGTTTCTGCACTGCAGACTGGTATGAAACAGATAGACTGAATCATCATCATGTCTCTTCTGGAATTTTCTAAGGATTGGATATATTGTGGCTAGCCTTATGAAGAGATTAAGATCTGAATGTCAAAATTAAAATTGCATATCAGTAGCATGCTTGGTGCTACATGTCCTGCAAAAGCATGCAGGCCTGGTGTATTCATTTCAGGTGGCATCATATTTCTGTTTCACTTGGCACAGTTTGTGCTCAGTGTAATCTTGTTAACAAAGACACTAAAATTATTAAAAAAATGAATTAAAATTAGACCGGCTTGGATATCGGGAGAGGATCCAAGAACTGTCATTGCCCAAAACAATTTGGATATACAAGGTACTACAAGAACATAGAAAAATTTACCTTTCCAAAGCAGCTTTTAAATATTTTCCACTTATTTCAAAATGGTAGGAGCTATATTCAGCATATGTAGATGCATTTGTGGAGCCACCATGTTCAGATATAAAGTCAAGATACTATGCACAATCAGATAAAATAAAAGTGAATGTGATGTTTTAACAAAAACATTAATCAAAAATAGAAATTTATCAATTGAATTCCAATTAGTTATGAGTTTTGAACATACCCCGTCAGTTTTGGAATTTTTTTGCTCCTTGCCAAAAAACATGTGTTCTACAACCGAGATAACACAGTATTAGTCCGGTAATAAATTATAAAATAAAATAAAATAGAAAAACTTCAATATAATTTATCCATGCCTAATAAATGTGGAAGTCCTTGCAGTTCTGTTGGGGAATCAAAACTTCCTACACCAATGCTTAATGCTACAGCAGCAAGCTGCAAACAAGCAAAACACTATTAGTATAAACACCATAAAAATAAAATGTCAATACTACATTATCATTATTTGAGAAACTTATAACAACTAACATCGTTCATTCTCTAATTAATAAGCTATTATCATCCAAGGCAACAGCAAAAGACACACAATGATGTTTATGTAGTATAAATGGTTTAAAATTACACGGTCGTAAAAACAGGACACATTACGTGACACAGTCATGAGCATGAACATATGGTTTAGAGACTAGAGAATTCGCTTAACCAGTACAACTCGCTTGGCAAACTAGAAGCAAAAAGATCTTGCATATCAGGTCAGACCAAATCGCTTAGCGAGCAAGGATAGGCTTAGCGAATTCGAGCCAGAAACATGTTGTACCCTAAAGATGCAGAATTTGCTTAGTGAGTTGTCAAATGACATGCAGTAAACAATTCACATTTAGATTCATAATAATCAATTTAACAAAGAAGAACTGATGACAACTATAATACCATTCATAGATTTCCAAAACTAAACTTTAATGAAAATAATTCATTCAATTTTGTCAAATCTCCTGTGACTTTTACAGAATATTGGAAACAAATTTTCAAATGGAAATCCAAATTAGAGAATATCACTTAAAGCTACAAAGTAGAATCTAAATTATCATCAAAACACTTATTATAATGAGAAATATATAGATACCCGCTCCATTTGTATGCTTTCTTTTTTAGGAGCTTCTTCAGCAACAGCTCCAGGATCGTGCACAATAAGTGCTTGGAGACCGTTTTCTAGCTTAATCACACGATACTCCCGAACGTCGTGCTCGGACTTCCTAACATCAATGTCTTCCATATTTGCGCTTCTGTTGAAAAGCAAAGTATGTGAGTAAGTGTTGAAATACAAAATTAACATTAACTAAGAGGAGATGTGTAACTTAGTTTTCATCTCATTAAGTAATTAGTACAATACGACCTAATATAGTTTAATCATTTACAAAACATTTAATGAACCAGTGTTAGCTAAGGAAACTAAATTAGTTTAATCACTACTTCATGCTTCTCCTCAAATCACACACCCTTTTTCAAAAAACCAATTTCTCATAGCAAAAGTTGACACAAAGATATATAAGACTCTAACAACACAAAAAACAAAGTAAAGTTCTAAATAAGTTCAATCAATGCCAATATTATGTAAGAGTTTTACCTTGTTGTTGTGAAAGATGGTGATTTTTTTCTTTTGAAAGAACAAATGAAAATGAAAAATGCAGAGAAAAGTTTGTCTTGTGTATATATTGACACAAGACAAGAAGAATTTTAATAACTATTCATTTTCTTGTATACCTGTGTCTCAAACAAAGCTTAGAAATACTCAAGTTGAGTTTACTGAGATGCAATGTTTTGATGATTATGAACAGAATTCACATATTCTTCATTGTCATGTTCTAATAATATGTCAACCAAACGCTACGAAAGTGTTGAGTAAGTGTTTTGTATGATTGTATCAATCATATAATCCACATCGGTAACTACATGACTCACAGACTCTCTATTTCTTCTTTTCCCCCAATTTTTCCCTATGCCTTCAACGGGATATCAATGCAGCAAATTGGTGACCCAATCCCTAACTAGGATTTTCTTTGTTTAGCAACTTGCTGACATATTTTTCATAAGGCTCAATTTGGGAGTTTGGAGGAGATGGAAGAGGATAGCTTTGAGGGAGGGGAAAAATGGAAAGATAGAAATCAAGATCGGCATAGAGTAAATTCCCAAAAACAGAATCAGAATCAGAATAATTCCCAAATCAAAATCAACAAAAACAACATCAAATCAAAATCAACAAAATCAACAAAAACAAAAACAGAACCAGAATATCTCATCTCACAATAACCCAAATCAAAATCAAAATATTGTAAACCTATATTCCCAAAATTAGATTCAAATTTGACTAAATCAGACTAAAAACAATTTTACAAAATCAATTTTCTTACCTAAAACCTAACAAACTAAAAACAGAAGAAAAATTACTCGATAAAAAGTTGAATTAAGCTAAATTCGTTACCTCGGAGACTATCTGGCATGCTCTAAATCTAACAGTCTTATCCGCGGCGGCCGCAGCAACCAGCAGAAAATGAAGGAAATGATCCAAAAACTCATCGCAAACTTCGGCATCTGCAGAGTTCCGAGCAGCAGTAAAAGAGGAGACGAAGGGAACGATATGGTCAGCGGACGCGAGACGACGTTGGAAGTTGAAGAGAGGAATTAGGGATTTGGAGAAAGCGGAGAAGAAATGAGAAGTGGATTTGGAACGGAGGATGAGAAACGTTTTCAGAGAAGAAACGGATTTGGATTTGGAACGGATGAGAAGAGGGAAAAGGGAAAATGTATAATGAAAGGTTTTTTCCCTACAGGTATTATACACCTGATGTGAAAGCTAATGCACCAAAATAACGAAATTGCCACCGTGTTTTATTTTCCCTACAGGTATTATATCAACTGATGTGAAAACTTTGTATCATTTACTTTTCCCATCAGTTATTCCTTTCAACTGATGTGAAAAATTTGTTAGTAATTTCAAAAATGCCACCGTGTTAGCTATTACATCAGGTATTATTTCAACTGTTGTGAAAACATTTTTGACCATGTTGTAAAATGTATATTTTCCACTAGTGTTCTCTGATTACTATCAATGTAAAACAATTTTGCTTTGATCAAAATTAATTATAATACCTATGAACACAAAGCTTTTATTACTTGCATGATTTTTGGTACACTCGTCAAATAGATATCATTTATGGAGGAGAAGGGAGAAATGTGTAGAAGTGTATTGTTTATATTAATGAGTGTAAAATGAAAGAAATGAGGAAAATTATTCTTAAATCATGTGACTACAGCATAGATAACCAACTACTCCCTAATTACCAACTACTTATATTTATAATACAAAATGTGTTGGACGACCTGACCACTCGGGTGACATGTTTATAAGTGAGAGACATCCTTTATCTACAATCCGATTTTACAAAGTCGAGTTAAACACGAGTGTAGTAATAGTTACATAGCCTTAAATGTGCAATTCTTGCAATACAATTCAATAATCAATCATCATAGTATTTTTTTTTTACAAGAAGTCAATAGTCATAGTTCAAACAATACTTATTAAACTTCTGAGTGATGTCACATAATGTGATACTATTAAATGCATTTTGCAACCCACCAAAATAGGGTGCTTAAACTTTATTATATAAAGCAAATCAAATTCTAAAACATCACAAAGACATAAACAAACAAAAAATCCACTTGCAAAATAATGGCTTCATCAATCAATAACCGCAAACCAAGTGAAATTTTTAAAGCACAAGCTTTATTATACAAAAACATGTATGCCTTCATAGATTCTATGTCTCTTAAATGGTCAGTTGAGATGAACATACCAAATATTATCCACAATCATGGCAAACCAATTACTCTTTCAAACTTAGTTTCAATTCTTCAAGTTCCATCAACCAAAGTCGATAACGTGCAGCGTCTCATGCGTCTCCTTGCACACAATGGATTCTTTGAGATTGTAACAAATCAAGAATTAGAAAATGAAGAAGAAGCTTATGCTCTCACTGTTGCTTCAGAGCTTCTAGTTAAAGGAACTGAACTTTGTTTAGCTCCAATGGTTGAGTGTGTTCTTGATCCTACACTTTCAGCTTCATTTCATAAGTTTAAGAAATGGATTTATGACGAAGATCTCACTCTATTTGCTGTCAATTTAGGCTGTGATTTATGGGAGTTTCTTAACAAAAACCCTGAATATAATACATTATTCAATGATGCAATGGCTAGTGATTCCAAAATGATTAATTTGGCATTGAAAGATTGCAATTTGGTGTTTGAGGGGTTGGAATCAATGGTGGATGTTGGTGGTGGAAATGGAACAACTGGTAAGATTATTTGTGAGACATTTCCTAAGTTGAAATGTATTGTGTTTGATAGGCCACAAGTTGTAGAGAATTTATCTGAAATCAACAATTTGACATATGTTGGTGGGGACATGTTCACATCCATTCCTAAAGCTGATGCTGTTCTGCTTAAGGTATGCTTTTCTAAACTAAGATATTATTTCTCAGTCACTTTATTTTATTTTGTCCTTTAGAATTTTCAATCCTAAAATTGTTGTGTAGCAAAACCATCATCATCAGGTTTATGTCATGTAAAAAAAAACTTACTAGATAACGACTTTTGGATGCAAAAACATGAGCAAGGACCAAATTCATAATTTCAAAAAAGGATCAATTTCTTGAGCGAGTGAAAATAGAATCAAAACTACAATTAAGTCTATTTGTGTAAGCCATTTTGTGATTTTTGTATATCTTAAGAAAATTTGAATGTTATTAATATCTACATTTTATGTACAAATATTGCCAATATATAGATGTGCTCAATTCAGACTTTTCAACTCTAAGATAAATTAGTAGTATTAGCAAAATGAATATTTAAAAAAATTAAAAAGTGTCTGGTAATTCAAAATAGAGCTTTTAATTGGAGATAATTTGTTTTGTAAGGGGGCTTTGTATAAATAAATTGGAAAAACGAAATTATTATTAATAATGTTGACACTATTTTTAAAGGGTTTATTTTTTTTTCTTGTGTTAATCCTACATATTTCAGGGGAAAAGGGCCCTGATAATCTGAATTTTGATTGGGATGTAAATAAAGTCTGACAAAAAATTGTTACACCTACGAATCGAATTCAAGTTCTCCTGAGCAACTGCTTCGTTACTAAATTGCTTGCTTACTTTATTTTAAACTACAAGTTGATCACTTTACATATGAAGTTATGAAAGATAATTTGAAAATTTATTAATAAGAGTGAGTGGCAGAGGATGAGAGTTTTTTGGAGGTGCCGACTTAGTCGGGATGTCTACGCTTCTTCCTAATGTTCTTCTCACTGTTGGTTCATAAAAAAAAAAATCTGTAACTCATTTCTCACAAAGTTATTAAGGAAATTTACAATCTTTTCTCTGTTGCTTTCTTCCTTTGCAGTGGATTTTACATGATTGGACTGATAAGGATTGCATAAAGATACTGAAGAAATGTAAAGAAGCTGTTGCAAGTGATGGAAAAAGAGGAAAAGTGATTGTGATAGATATGGTAATAAATGAAAAGAAAGAAGATAACCAGCTTACTCAAATAAAGCTCCTCATGAATGTTACAATTTCATGTCTTAATGGAAAAGAGAGAAATGAGGAAGAATGGAAAAAGCTCTTTATAGAAGCAGGCTTCCAAGACTACAAAATATCTCCTTGTACAGGATTACTGTCTCTTATAGAGATCTATCCTTAAAATACTAATGGTTTAATCCATTTAGTAGTTTACATCCTGTTATAACAAAATAAATTTATAATATGCACTTGATATTTATGTTGCGAACTTAATAAAGTCACCTGTCTTATGATAATTTGTGGAAGAAAGACACTGACCTTAACTTGTGTGATTTTCTTGGACCTAAATTGCGAGGTTTGCTTTGTATTTCATATTGATAAGAAAAATGTCGGTGTTTTATTGCTCTTTTGTTACCTTTGATACTGAATTATGATTTACCACTCCATATGCAAAAATCTGCATCTGCAAGATTTTGACTCAAATAGTGTGAAATGAATCTAATCTCGAATCTAATCTCAATCATTGATTGATTCAAGTGATGATAACATAGTCTTAAAAATTCGGCCGGCCTGGCCGGTCCGATCGGTTAGATTGGAAACCGGACACATGGAGAAGAGTTTTGTGGAACCGATCAAATTCGCATATACTGATGGCTCTGGTTCAATGAAAATAACAGTCATTTGCAAACAAAAAAAAAATCTTAAAATAATTTACCCATTTCACTTTTCAATTCAATATTAATAACTTTTTTCCAATTATAACCCTAATTAATATTACTTTCATCACTCTCAATTCAATATATTCTACTTTGCATTTATGATAATGGGAATTGTACCAATACTTGACAAGACCCTCAAAACCATTTTTTTTTCTCTCTTTCACTTATAAACCTTTTCTTAATATTTGTGAAATGAGCAAATGACTCGATTATTATAGGATGGATGGAGTATTATTTAAAAGAGTAGTGCTATACTTAGCAAACTTTGTTTTGCGAAGATATCATGAGGTGATATAGTTAATTGAGTAGTGCTATAATTAATTGACTTCCTAGCTGCATTTGCAGAAAACACGGGAAACAAACCAATCACATATAATTCGTATTACCTCGCGACATTCAACATTTCTGTATTTAAACGAATATATGCTGAAAGGGGCCTGTACGGAATATATACCTATATTTTTTTAAGAACAGTTGAGTAATGGTTCAATAAGTAATTGACTTCATTTGTTTCTCATATGAAATTCTTGACCCTCAAGATATAGTAATATGGAGAAGACAAAATTCTTTCTAGAACCGATAGAACACGAAGCGCTCCTTGTTTCAAAAAGGGAAAGACACAGGTTATTCACATTTCATTTCATGGTGATCTGGTTGGACCGAAGGAGATGGTTGGTCAGGTGAGATCTACTGTGTAGAGGGATTGAGCTTTATTCTATCACCGTGAGTCCTTCTCCACCGGAGGAGGGTGGTGTACCTTCACATGCTTCGACGTCCAATTCAATAAGGGGTTCAAGAGAATATACGACTATGTTATGGGTAAGAAGTTTCATACCTGACCCAAGGCTTAAGCAAGGGTATATATAGAGGGTTTTGGCTGACATGCCTTTACTTGGACAACTGTCTTTAAGAGGACAAATGTGACCAATAGGGTGGTCCGCTGCATAAGACTCGAACTAGGAGGTGAGAAACTATTGGCCCAGACCATAACCCGGGGGGATTTAGGGTGTGTCCGCCATATGGTGTCACCTGCTCTTGTGGCTCGGGCCGGAACCGAACTCTGTCGGGTTGGACCTTGGGTCAGTCTGGAACAGTTGCCCTCTAAGCTATAGGCTGAGGAAGTCATATTGTAGCTTCATAGAGTTCTCCTGGGGGAACCACCATTGTCAACAAGGGCCCCGCCAGATTTTGGGGCTTCAGACTTCAAAGAGTCTCGCCATTTTTTGGGCGGCATTACGAGGTTTTTCGGGTGACCTTGTTCCAAGGGGATTTCTGGGCTGTTGGTTCGGTGGTTGTTGAAGCAGTATTTCATACAACAAAAGTAAGTATTTTCAATTATCGTCTCCTCAGGGATTGGTGCGTTACTTCGAACCGTTCAACAATCGATATTGTTTTGAGTTAAGGGTTTGTACTATTGGTTTCATAAAATAACGGAATGTAAATGCGGGAATTAAAACGACAAGTAATAGGGAATAAAAGCGTTGAGATTAGAGTTCATCAATCTTGCAAAGAATATAATTCATGAATCATGCATATGAATTTAGCGTTTTAGCGTAAATATCACGTATCGCTCTACAATATCATTGATTTCCCAAATGACATCGTGAGATCGATCGTATCGTTTAATCGACGATTTCCCAATCAATCAAACGATCCGAAAGCATTACGATCTGAAACTTAGTGCGATTATCAAAACCCAAATCCATTTCTAGATTTTCTTATTTTGATAGAAGATTATTCTTAAACATAGATTCAAGGGTATTTGTCAATATCAATTGAATCAATCATGAGAGTGAAAAGCAAGAATAACTTCATAAACAATTAAATTGCTAAATCATATATTCACATAATCATTCATTACATCAAAGCTAGAAAGATTACCTCTAATCCCAACAAAGGGATGTTAGTTGCTCATTTTCATGACAACTATACAAAAGATAAGAGAAAAGATGAAGATCATGACCCAAAGTCTTGATTTCCCAAAGCCCTTGGTGGATTTCCACAATTCAATCCTTTTGCTCCTTGAAGATCACTACTTCTAGCCCTAATTACTAAGTCCTAAACTACTACTAAAGCAATCCTAACAATTGGAAGTGAAAAGTTCTCCAAGTTCTCCAACTGATTATCTCAGAAAATGAGCCAAAAATGCTTTTAATAACTAAATTTTTGCACGCTCGCTACAAGCGATGAGCTGGTCGCTTGTAGCGAGGAAGTCTGTTGGCCAATGGGGATCCTCCACGTCAGCATGGAGCCTTAAACCGCCCTTGGTCGCTTGAAGCGACCAGTCCATCGCTTGTAGCGATGAACCTCTAAAAATCCCTGCCTAGGCTGGCTTGAAGCGTGACAACTGGCGCTTGAAGCGATGAAGCCTTCAAATTCCCTGCCTATCCTCGCTTGTAGCGAGGAAGTGTGCGCTTGAAGCGATGAGTTCAATCAAAACTTCATAAACCTTTGCTCAGCATGATCAAGCATAAATTTCCTGCAATAATAACATGGGGTAAGGCATAGGATCACAAATATAGCATTTGAACCATAAATATGAGCTTATCCTAAGATAACTTGTGAAATAAGTAACATAAGTGCCTTAATTAAATGAACATTTTAACCACTTTTAGGCTCTTATCACACTCCCCAACTTAAATCTTTGTTTGTCCTCAAACAAAGGACACAACAAATAAGGAAACAAGCTTTAACCATGGCTTTGAGCAAGAATGCAAAAGAATTAAAAGTTTGAAGCAAAAGCGTCAGATGAGTGATTCAACGTGATTGCGCAAGCTAGGGTTAAGTTTCTCATAAAACGAGATACATACTATGAATGTGAGCTAGTTCTAAACACAAAGCATCAAATCACACAATTCTTAACAAGCAACATGTTTAAAATTGAACCAAACCTAACACACTTCTATATAAAGTATATGAACACATTGAAATCTATTGTGAGGGTATGAACACTCATCCAACAAACATGATAACATTCCAATTAAATTATGTGTCCATCTAATTATCATTTCCAAAAGCATAAAAGGCATTGATCAAAAGGTCTTTAAGGGTTGTAATTGGGCTAGGTTACAAAAGAATTGTCATATGTGGGATATTTGAATTCAAATGGCCAAGCAAAAGGAACATTCAATCTAATTACAAACTTCCTCCTTTTTCCAATACAACTCTTGGTGAATTTCATACTTTTCTTTTCTTGATTGATATTGACAACTTTTTCTTTGAATTATTGCAAACCTTTTCATTTTTCTCTTTTCTTTTTCTTGGTTTGCTTTTCTTTCTTTTTTTCTTTTCTTTTCTTTTCTTTTCTTTTTCTTGTTGTCAAGATTAATTATCACTTTCACCATTACATTGACATAAATACAACCTCCCTTTCTCCCCAACTTATTTCAATGACACCCTAATCGAATGTTCCTTTATCATTATGGCAAAGGTCAATAAAAACGATGGATAAGGGTTCACAATAGAACAACTATCAGAATTCAATAAAGAGTTAACTATGAACTGAAATTTTTTTTTACAAACTCCGGCAATTTAAATAAGCAATTGAGCTTATTAAAATTGACAGTCCACAGTTAACAATTCTGATTCAATAGGCTCAGATGGGTTAACAGATACTCACACATCTCACAGGGTAGGTTCATTTGGTCAAGTATTTCACTCAATTTCAAAAAATTGCCTTGATCACTTCAATGCTTTTATACAAATTAAAACAACAACAGATTTAACATAAAATGACTGAGTTAAACATGAAATGTTGGTCTCCTGCATATATATACAATGGTTGAGGATTCCTCACATTTTGGCTAGTTCTATATTGGTTCAAAACTAAACAAATGCTTGCTTAAAACTGAATAAATTAACTTGTGTGTAAAGAACTTATTCACATTCAAGAATATACCTAGAAAAACAAGAAAACGAGTACCTTAGCTGCACGCTTTAACACTCATTCTATCATTATCACTCAAATGATTCTAAGCTCAAGCACTGGCTTTTGAATCTTTCTTTCCAAATTGTTGGGATATTTTCAAAAAATTATACCAAAATTAAATAGCAAAACATAAATAAGATATAAACTATACTAAACATGTAATAACCAAAATAAATAACATAATAGCAAAAAGTAACATCATCCATGGTACATAAAACATAAACAAAACAAAGTACAAAACATAATAAAATGTTATAAAAGTACAAAGCTTAATAAATAAAATGAAAGGGATGATAAAACAAAATTCTGCAGCTTTGCATCCAAATCAGTCTGAATCTGAATCCATGTCCTCAGAATCTATCATAGCTGCAGCCATACGGTCAATGCTATTTGTAGCTGCCGAGGAATCATCACCAAGATCGTCATCAACATCAGCATCGTCGTCACCATCATCACCGGCATCCTCATCACCAACATCCGCTGCAGCTGCCCCTCCAGGAAAGAAAGGCCTGTCCCCAGGCCAAGCAATGTGCTCTGAGAAGAAGGCTGGCGTCCATGTGCTTTGGCCACTGTCATGCAGATGACTCTGAATAGTCGTTAGAGCCCGGTGATTAGACGCATTCTGCGCCATGAGAAAAGAGCTCACCATAGAGGAGTCCCAACTAGAAAAATCTAATGGAGGAAAGGTCGGGCCCTGAGGGTGGCTAGGGTGATGTGGTGGTGGTGGTGGTACACTAGAAGGACCGGCTGATGTGGATGGTCCGGCTGAGGAAGAAGGTGGGGCAAGAGGTGTGGGGGTGCTGCAATACCTATTGATGTACCTGTCATCAATAGGATTCTTGATCTCTTCATCTACCTGGTTGGGCATGTGTACCCTAGCCCTTCTACAAAGTCCCATAATCAAGCCAGGAAAGGTCAGTGGGCATTTGGGTTTGCCTGGGGGTAGGATGCCGCTCTCAGCTACAACCTGCATCTCATTGGCTATTATCCTTGCAACGTCAACCTGACGGTTGCTAAGGATATAGTGGAGAAGGGGTGTAACGTCGAGGGTGGTAGAAGAGGTGTGTGATTTAGGCCGGATATTATATAAAATTAGGGTAAGGACTACCTGAGCAGGTGTGGTCATGTCGTCCCTGAATGCTCTAAAGGGCTTACCCGAAGCCTTACTCACATCATAAGATTTCCCCTCCTGGAAGATCTCTCGTGCTATCAGCTCGTGATCCCAATTCCCCGCTCTTTGATGCTCGTGATAAGCACACAACCGCTTATAATTAATTAGGTCATCCGGGAAAGTAAGGTCCAGGGGATTACCTAAGTATTCGCTGATTGCATCCCTATGAAACATGATAGTACGGCCTCGGACAAATGTTGTCCAGGTGAAGTCATCCGAGGGATCTGCTGGGATCGCGTTTGCGTAAAATTCTCGCACAACGACGTAATTTATCTTCCTCGGCGGATTGCACAAAATCCCCCATTTCCTTTCATTGATCATGTGTGCTATCCCTCCGTATTCTCCCTCTTCAGAAATCTGGAATTGCTTCTCAGACCAGATTCTCCGTGTTTTCAGCTCCTCGTACCGTTCTTGATTCCTCAAACTCAAGAAACGACTCGCGTCATGCGGTTGAATGTTGGCTCTAGGTCGAGATGACGAGCTCTCAACGTTCCTTTGTCTTTTGGATGAGGATTTGGGTGCCATTCCTACACAAGGATTAAAACAGACAAAAATTAGGTAGGATACAAGTCAGGTTCAAACCAAAAGAAAAATAAAACAAATTCTGGGTTTCGTCGCTACAGCGACAGCTTGGTCGCTTGTAGCGAGCGAACCCAGATTTTTCCTGTTTCCTGCGCTACAAGCGCTGTTCTAGCACTACAAGAAAATTGTCATTTTGCGACACTCAGATTGCGACATCTTGGCACAACTGTCGCAATGGTGCTTTTTTAATGACTTTTGTGACGGTTCATACGATAGTTTGCTCTACTGTCGCAATGTTTTAATTCTAAAATAAATAATGGCTTATAGTTATAGCGCCAAATGAAAATAGAGGGCGCTCATTCTAAAAAATTGGCTCTGGTCCTCTCATCTTTATTTTCAGAAAATAAATAAAAAACAAAAACATTATCACTCCCAAATCACTTCTCACTCCCAAACCACTTCTCACAAATCGTTTAATTCAACAAAACTACAACTATGAGGGAATGCTTCACCCACTCACTCATTTTTTGGTTTCTTTTCCTTTCACTCAACAAAACCCCAAATCGTTCCAATTCTTCACTGTAAATCACACAGCAAATCGTTCCAATTCAAATCACTGTAAGTTTCTTTTCATTTCGTTGATTTTATCTTATTGTATGCTTTTTTTTTGCATATTTTTTTTCTTCATTGAAAATCCCTAATCGCAAATGTGTGTTCCAATCGCAAATGTTCCAATCCCTAATCGCACACTATTGTTTCATTGAAACGGGTCTGTTGATATCATTTGTTGATATCGGCCGAGATCATTCTTTGCGGAGCTATGTGTGAGATTTGAAACGGGTCTCACAAAGATTTGCGGAGTTTGCCCTATGTTAACGAAGTACCTACCTTTATCCTTTTTATAATTATTCTCTGGCTCTGGTAATCTGAAGTGAAGTTCGTTTTCATTTTTTGTTAGGCTGCTTCTGAGCTTATTAAGACATCGGCAGAACCGATCCTTGAAGAATACAGACCAATGATTTTATCTGCTCTCAAATTTTCCAAGTTTACTCTTGGTACTGTTGCACCACAATTTACAGGTTTGTTCTTTTCATTCCACATTTATACATATTGCTTGCTACTTTAAATAAATAAATAAATAAATTAATGTCGATGGATTCTGCTGTCTCTATATCAAATGCTATCTTCAAATATTAAGCTCATATTACTGACTACATTAATTCATTGTTTCTAGCTTTTATAGTATCTCTTAACATAGTGAACCGGAGTTTGAACAAATCCTTGAACCGGAGGGTTTTTTCATTTTAAATTGTTCTATTTAGTGTTTGGGTCTGATGCCACGTTTCTGGTAGCTGTATGCTCTGACCAGAAATGCTATGATTAGACCAAAATTAAGAGTGTTTTCATTTGTTTCGCATTTTGATAGGAATCTGCTTATCTAATATTCTATGATTTTGCAGAGCCGATTTGTGCGATTACATTTCTATTTTTTTTTCATTTTTTATTTAATTTTTACGGTTATTGTTATAGTGAAGCCGATGATGATGAAACTTGAACTGGAATTACCGTCTGAATAGTTTATTCTTTGATGTAAATATCTTGGCTGTGGTACTGAGGCTTCTAGATTTTTTATTTGTTTTCAATTTAGTTATTCTGAAGCTAACAAACATGTTGCTTAAGGTGTTTCAACAATTTATTGGCTGTGGAGCTTAAGATGTAAATATCTTGGCTGTGGAGCTAACAAACATGTTGCTTAAGGTGTTTCAACAATTTATTGAAGAAATTTAGACACTACAATGGTCCTTGTAATATTTGCTGTTACGACGTAACCAAAGATCCCCAAACTCATTTTTATACCTTATTATGAATTAGATGTTCATTGAAACGGGTCTGTTGATTCCAATCCCTAATCGCACACTATTGTTTCATTGAAACGGGTCTGTTGATTCCAATCGCAAATGTGTGTTGGGGATCAGTTGTGGCTGTCTTTTCCTTGTTGCCCCTTGTTTTCCGTGTATGGTATGGGTTTTAGGGTTCATATGCAACTGTCTTTGCCGTGATATTATACTGTTTTGCGTATCTCATTTTGTTGGGTTGTGCCTGAGTTTGCTGTGTGAAAGGAGTTTTGTTTTTTTGGCTATGGTTTTGGTTTTGGGTGTTGTCTTGCTAGTTTGTTCTAGTTTGGCTTTTGAGTTACTTGCATAATTGCATTAGTTTGGCTTTTACTTATCTTATGCATCGTTTTGACTTGTTTATCATCAATGCTTGCAGTGTAAGTGTGTTTGGAGTCTCAACCTTGTGAAAAAGATGACACCATATGAGTATGCACGGAGCAAAAGAATTGAAGATAATAATAAAAGGATTAACGCTCTCAATCTGCCAACTCTCGCTCAATCCCTTGTCGAATCCTCTTCTGCCACTAAAAAACCTTCATCGGTATGATTTATTGATTCTTAAACTTTAGAACCTTTTTTTATCTACTCGCTTCAGACTAATATACTTTCATTCGGTTACCTATAGACAAATGTTAAGGTGAAAATGTAAGTTTTTTTTGTTTGTTTGTAATTTTCTGCTCTCAAAGAAAAAGATTCATGGTAATTTAGAGTTCAACCAATAGATAATAAAATCTAACTAATAATTGTTTCACCAAAAAATTAAAAAATTAAAGTCAGGAGGTCTTATGATTTCAATTGTTAAGTAGATCTAACCAAGAACGGTTTTTCACTCGGTCAAACAAAATGATCAAAATCCATACTTTTTCATAAACCAAACACAAGTTTTACATTTTTCACTCAATATTTCATCGCTAACTAGATGCTTGTCTTGTTGGTTAGTGCTTTTAATTTCATAAAAAAAATTAAAAAAAAAAATCAACTGATTGATAGTTCAATCAAAAGAAACTTTCATTATATTCAAAAGCTTTTTGAATACACACTATCCTTTGATTAACATGATGTCAAACAGAACAAGACACCACTCACAAACCACACACCATACATGATATACTTGTCTCATTCTACTGAACTATACACACACATTTATTTCATTCAATACATTTCATTAAAGGGTGATATAGTACTATGTTTGTGAGTAGTTTATTCATAATGGTTTCAAATAGTTTGAGAATTATCTATATATTCATAATGTATTGTTGATGTCAGATGTTGTTGATGTCATACTATGATTATGCACATGAAATTGTGATCTTAATTATACTTTTGATTCCTGTAGTTTTTTTTTCTTTTTTGGACCAATCAAATCCCTCCATATTTATGACTGTGATCTTATTTAGTTTGTGAAGGGTCGTTCAAGGTTTGTACAACCTGGAGTTCTTGAGGCAATCAACAAGAAGCGCCTCCGTTCGCATGATTTACCACAAGCCCCTCCACCACCTACACATGTGACACCACCACCTGCACCAGTCCAAGAGACATATCCACTAACTAGCAAGGTGACAACACCGCCGGCAATAGTCCAGGTGACTGAACTGCCATCTTCCCAGGCCACATCACATCATCATTCTATTCCATTCCCTGATTCTGAAGATGACGTGTTAGACGATGATCCAGAAATTACTCAAAAAAAGAAATCTAAATATTGTGATGTAGAAGTTATAAGTAAGTAATCTAGTTCCAAATTATCTTTAAATAATTTAATTGTTTTACATCGTTGAGTTATGTCATATTTCACTTACTTTCTTATGTGTTAGATGTGGTGGGTCATGTTTCAAACATGCGTTTAATGGTGTATGATGTGTTGCAAGAATCTCCTAATGGAACAAGGATAATAACAAGATGGAATGACCGTCAACCAGTGGGAGCAGCAGCTGGTTTGTTAGCGAATTTTTTGGGTGGACTTGCAAGAATGTTTAGAGACTTTCCGATAGTGTTCGAAAGTTGGGACAAAATTCCAGAGAAACAAAAAACTAACATTTATGATGCGAAAATAAAGGTATCATTGCACAAGTACTTATTACCCGTATCGTATCGTACCCGTATCTGTATCTGGGCTTCATAGGTTGGTATGATTCACTCAATCTGTCATTGATTAAAGGTATCATTGCACAAGTACTTATTACACGTGGTTATTTGTAGGAAGTGAGAGATGGTCGAAAATACAGTAGGGGAGAAATGTATCCAATTTCTCGTAAGAAGTCTGACGGTTCATTTGTCAATGAAGAGGCCAAGGAAAAAGCTGTAAGTGCAATTATATGTATATAGTCATTTATATGTTTAAACACTCAATCGATCATTGATATTTTTCATATAGTAATAGTAATGTATGCATGTAATACAATTGTGATGCCAATTGTTGCAATATCTCCACTTCATTGCCTTTGTTTGCACCTGTAATTAGTATTGCTTTGTATCTATACATAAAATATAAATGATATGTGGGAAGAAAATGTATTACTTATATAAAGGCTTTTCTAGTTTTGCTTTCTATCCACAGCTCCATATGTTCCTCCTTTCATTTTAATCATGATAATATGAAAACATTTTAGTCATGATAATTTGATAACATGCAGGAACAATTGCAAATTGAAATGCAAAACACTCATTCTGAGAATGAAGCATTTGTCAAAGTGTTTGGAAAAGAACATCCTGGATATGTGCGTTCTATGGGACTTGGGATAACACCATCTCAAATCTCTACTTCTCACCGTGCTAGATCGGCATCTTCCTTTGAGGCTAATGAGAAGATGTTAAAAATGCAAGCTGAAATTGATTCACTCAAGGATAAGGCTTCACAAGTTGATATCTTGAAGGAACAAGTTGCATTCTTGTTGCAAATGCAAAATTCTAGAGAAAAACAGGTAAAATTATATTCTCACAAGTTGCATTCTTATTGTTTGGATTAGGATGATAAATTTTAGGGGCTGGTTAGGTTGTTCTTGTCGACTTCTTTTGAGCTCAACCTTGGGTTTTGTATGTTTTTACTTGGTTGTTTGGTGTTATTTTTACAAGGCCGTTTTTACCTGGTTGTTTTCTTTTACTCTATCCATTTTGAAGATTGTCATTGCTCTTTTGTTATGAGTTTTAATGAGTACTTTGATATTGCTAATCATTGTCTTATTTTTTTTTTTAGCCAACACACGTAGAATCCCCAAGAGATGGTGTGCGCTCCTCTGAGTCTAGTTACCGCCTTGAAGATAATGAGCAACGTCACTAGGGATGTTTAGATATATATTATGAACTAATTATGTAGTTTTTTGTATGGTCAACCACTGAAATTCACTAGTATTTTAGTGTTTGAATATTTAAGCTACTTTATTTATAGTTTTAATTAAGTTCAATGTATGGATCAACATTGTTACTTTTGAATCGTTTATATGAATGAAATTTAGTCGTTTATATTTATATATTCTTGCATTTTAAGTGTTTTATTGATTTATAGTTTTTATTTTAATTTAAGATTAATTGTTATTTAATCAGTTGTGAAAATTGTTTTAAAGAAAAATGTTAAAAAAACAAAATTATAAAAAATTATCAAAATTTTGCATTTGCGACGGTTTAACCCGTCGCTACTAGCCTAAAAGACCCATTCAAAAAAATAATTTAAAATGCACTTTGCGACAGTTAAGAAAATGTCGCAATACCTGCTACGACGGTTGTAACGACGGTTTTAGGAACCGTCACAAAATGCTTCAGCGACACGCATTTCATCGTCGGTTGAGGAACTGTCGCAGATATCCTATTGCGACAGTTAGAACCGTCGCAAAGCCTCATTTTAACTGTCGCAAAGAGCAGATTTTCTTGTAGTGTAGCGAGGAAGACCCATTTTCAAAAATCATGATTTTCTGGATTTAAACCTACTTGTAGCATGCGAAATTAACCCTAAAGCAAATATAAATGAATAAAAATCACCTAAACTTCCTAAATCCTCAAAAGCCCTAAATTATTTTGAATTTTTACATAGGTTTTTTCAAAATACGAACTATATGAACAAGAGGATGAAAGGGGAGTTTTCTAAGTGATTTAAGTTCATTTACTAAAGCTTAAACTACAGATAAACATGGGTTTAATAACAGTGCAGAATCTAAGTTCAAAATCTCAAAACCCTAAACCCTAAATTCCAAATCAGCATGCAGGCACCAATAATCATCTAAACAGCTACAAACAGTAACAGAGAAGTACGAAAAACATACCTGAAGAGTGGATTGAGTGTAGATTGCACAGGTACTAGGTATGATTGCAAGATTAAGCAGAAATGTAAAGAGAAAAATGCAGGAATGAAAGCAAAAGGGAATGGAATGTTTACAGAAGGAATAAGATGCGAAAAATAAGAAAAACAACGGCTAAAACATTAAATGGGGTGGTTGGGAGGTAGGGCAAAAGTCAGTAGTGGCCTGGGAAATATAAAACTGGTTTCTGCTACGGTCGCTACAAGCGCGCGACCTGTCGCTACAGCGACAGGCTTTAAGCCCATCGCTACAAGCGTGGTGTGGCGCTACAAGCGCAAGGTTTGGAAGCTCTCGCTACAAGCGACAAGTACGTTGCTACAGCGACGTAGTGCATATTTCATTGCTACAGCGATGAATCTGTCGCTGTAGCGACCATGACAGGAAACAGAAAAATAAAATTTTGGTTCTAGCCACTATCCCTAAATGCATGGATGGATGTTAAAAACTAAAATACTAATTAAAAACAAACCTAAACAGTTGGGTTGCCTCCCAACAAGCGCTTGGTTAACGTCTTTAGCTCGACGCCTTATTTGTTAGGGTGGCCAATACGAGACGGAAAGCACATCAGCCTTTGTACTCCTTTGCTGCGAGAGGAATTCCATGAACTTGAAGAACAGCTGATGTGGAGTCCATAACCTCCCTAACCAAAATAAGCTGAGCAAGGTACACAAGCAATCTAAAACCAATTCCAATCCGGCCTTGCTCACTTTCACCCCCTCTTTTCCACAAGATTCTTCCTTGTTAAGAAACGGTTCCGGCTTCTCAATCTCCATAATTTCTTCACTATCAACAACACTGGCCTCTTCAGAATTTGACCATTCTTGAGGAAGTTCTAAGTTGTGTGGTATTTCTAATTCTTCCACTAATGGCTCTATACCACATCCTTTAAACATTGGCTCTTCCTCACTCTCATCAACATCATCTTCAACAATCTCTCCACATTCCAAAGTGGATTGATTGTTGGTCTGAACATCCATGATTCTTGGTAGAACATTGAATTGCACTCGCAAAATATCCAATTGGCATGATATAGCTCTCAATCTCTGGTTGGTATTTTGCATGTTGATCATGGATTGTTGCATGAACATATTCAGAATATTCTCTGTTCTTGCCATTTGTTCATCTTCAGACGGATATTGTTGATATTGTTGATAAGCTTCATACTCGTATGGATCATAGTAGTTGAAATAATCATGATGATCAGCCATGATTTCTTTCAATGAGAATCTGAAACACAAATAACTAACAAGAAACTTTTCTTTGCAATGCAAAGAGGGTTAATGCACCAACAATTTAATATACAAAAGAAATGAAAGAATATTAACAAGGTATATACAAAAGCTCAAAACACTATCAATTATTGCAATGATCAAAATAACAAAACACTAATCCCCGGCAACGGCGCCATTTTGTTGAAGCAGTATTTCATACAACAAAAGTAAGTATTTTCAATTATCGTCTCCTCAGGGATTGGTGCGTTACTTCGAACCGTTCAACAATCGATATTGTTTTGAGTTAAGGGTTTGTACTATTGGTTTCATAAAATAACGGAATGTAAATGCGGGAATTAAAACGACAAGTAATAGGGAATAAAAGCGTTGAGATTAGAGTTCATCAATCTTGCAAAGAATATAATTCATGAATCATGCATATGAATTTAGCGTTTTAGCGTAAATATCACGTATCGCTCTACAATATCATTGATTTCCCAAATGACATCGTGAGATCGATCGTATCGTTTAATCGACGATTTCCCAATCAATCAAACGATCCGAAAGCATTACGATCTGAAACTTAGTGCGATTATCAAAACCCAAATCCATTTCTAGATTTTCTTATTTTGATAGAAGATTATTCTTAAACATAGATTCAAGGGTATTTGTCAATATCAATTGAATCAATCATGAGAGTGAAAAGCAAGAATAACTTCATAAACAATTAAATTGCTAAATCATATATTCACATAATCATTCATTACATCAAAGCTAGAAAGATTACCTCTAATCCCAACAAAGGGATGTTAGTTGCTCATTTTCATGACAACTATACAAAAGATAAGAGAAAAGATGAAGATCATGACCCAAAGTCTTGATTTCCCAAAGCCCTTGGTGGATTTCCACAATTCAATCCTTTTGCTCCTTGAAGATCACTACTTCTAGCCCTAATTACTAAGTCCTAAACTACTACTAAAGCAATCCTAACAATTGGAAGTGAAAAGTTCTCCAAGTTCTCCAACTGATTATCTCAGAAAATGAGCCAAAAATGCTTTTAATAACTAAATTTTTGCACGCTCGCTACAAGCGATGAGCTGGTCGCTTGTAGCGAGGAAGTCTGTTGGCCATTGGGGATCCTCCACGTCAGCATGGAGCCTTAAACCGCCCTTGGTCGCTTGAAGCGACCAGTCCATCGCTTGTAGCGATGAACCTCTAAAAATCCCTGCCTAGGCTGGCTTGAAGCGTGACAACTGGCGCTTGAAGCGATGAAGCCTTCAAATTCCCTGCCTATCCTCGCTTGTAGCGAGGAAGTGTGCGCTTGAAGCGATGAGTTCAATCAAAACTTCATAAACCTTTGCTCAGCATGATCAAGCATAAATTTCCTGCAATAATAACATGGGGTAAGGCATAGGATCACAAATATAGCATTTGAACCATAAATATGAGCTTATCCTAAGATAACTTGTGAAATAAGTAACATAAGTGCCTTAATTAAATGAACATTTTAACCACTTTTAGGCACTTATCAGTGGTGTCCAGACCTTTGTGGGACTGTATAACGATCTGTTGCAAGAATTTTTTTATTTTAACGTACTAGATTTAGAGGTCTGCTAGACTTCCGGGTTCTTAGCTTAATTATGACGGCCTGACAGCCTGAGACTCTCGGGGAGTGCATTTATTTTCCTTCCCTGGATACCTTGGCCTTGACTTTGTTTGGGCTATAAGGTAGGAGTTGTCTCATTTCCTGTCACTTGTTAGCGGTTTCTGTCGTCTGATTAGTGGACCCCTTCACAATCCGTCACACAATTGTTTGCGACGGGATTTTCCACTTTTTGCGACGGATTCCTACAGTAACTAAAAGTGAGATTTTTAGTAGTGTTCCTAAGGTTAAATATTAAACTTTATATCCTGTCAAATAATGTTCTAGTTGTTTTCTTACAATGCCAAAAATGGCAGCACCCTACTAAAATCCCAGGGAAACCGTTAATTATTGTCACAAAATAACTCATAGTGTTGTCAGATATCCAAACATGGGGAGGTTTTATAAAATTCACCATCCTTCGTATGACAATCATATTGAGTCGCCATACGATGTGAAGCCATCGCATCTTCTCGTCGGCCTATGTCAGGTGACTCAAGCAGAAAGCTTCCCCTGACTATGTTACAAATCATCGTTAGGCGATCGCCAGGCAAAGACAACAAAAGTTGATCTCGTTGACTTATTTGTGTGTTTAGGCTATGCATCAATGATCCTTAACTTCTATTGTACTTTTCCACTCAACTATGATCAACCTATTAAGCTTAACAACTTATGCAAATAAATAAAGAATTGTCTGGTTAGGGAGAAATTATCATCATAAAAAATCTAATTGATTTAAAAATATGAAAACAAAATATATCAACAAATATTCCTAACTCTAACCAATATTGCAATACTACAACAAATAAGACTAAGATGACAATAAAAGACACTAACAAATCTTTCTTGATGAAGAGTTATCAGTACACGATCATGTCTTCTAATTATTTTATTTATTTGGAACAAACTCTAATTGATTTTTAATTCAGGGGGCTATATGTTGACTAAATTTTATTGTATTATATGTTACATTTTTTTTTGGTTACGTAGTATATTACATGTGCAACTATAGTATAATATCATGTCGCTCTAGGTTGACAAAATTTAATAGTACGTAGTGTATCACATCACATTACATGTTGCAATTATAGTATAAATATAGGAGTAATGTGTTAGTCTATAAACCGAATCAAATTCTGAAATAGCACCAAAACAAAATTCAAGATTCATTTGCAGGTATATGGCTTCTTCAATAAATAACCGTACAGCAAGTGAGATTTTCAAAGCACAAGCTCTATTATACAAAAACATGTATGCTTTCTTAGATTCCATGTCTCTTAAATGGTCAATTGAGATGAACATACCAAATATTATCCACAATCATGGCAAACCAATTACTCTTTCAAACTTAGTTTCAATTCTTCAAGTTCCATCAACCAAAGTCGATAACGTGCAGCGTCTCATGCGTCTCCTTGCACACAATGGATTGTTTGAGATTGTAACAAATCAAGAATTAGAAAATGAAGAAGAAGCTTATGCTCTCACAGTTACTTCAGAGCTTCTTGTTAAAGGAACTGAACTTTGTTTAGCTCCAATGGTTGAGTGTGTTCTTGATCTACATTTAATGCTTCTTTTCATAATTTCAAGAAGTGGATTTATGAGGAAGATCTCACCCTCTTCGCTACCTCTTTAGGATGTGATTTATGGGAGTTTCTTAACAAAAACCCTGAATATAATACCTTATTCAATGATGCAATGGCTAGTGATTCCAAAATGATTCATTTGGCATTGAAAGATTGCAATTTGGTGTTTGAGGGGTTGAAATCAATTGTGGATGTTGGTGGTGGAAATGGAACAACTGGTAAGATTATTTGTGAGACATTTCCTATGTTGAAATGTATTGTGTTTGATCGTCCGATGGTTGTAGAGAATTTATGTGGAAGTAACAATTTGACTTATGTTGGTGGGGACATGTTCATATCTGTTCCTAAAGCTGATGCTGTCCTGCTTAAGGTATGCTTTTCTAAACTAAGATATTTTACCTCTGTCACTTATTTTATTTTGTCCCCATTTTCAAATTCAATTTTATTGTCTTTGGAATTTTGAATCCAAAAATTGTTGTAAGACAAAAAATCACCAGGTTTTATATCATATATTTTATTTACCTCAGTTACTATATATTATATTTTACATCATCAGGTTTATGTCATGTCAAAAGAAAATTATCAGGTCACCACTTTTGGATAAAAAACATGAACAAGGACAAAAATCATAACTTAAAAAAAGGATCAATTCCGTAAGCGATTGAAAATAGAATAATCAAAACTACAATTAAGTATTTTTTTTTGTAAGCTATTTTGTGATGTACATTTTGCGAATGAATATTACGAATGTATAGATGTGTTCAATTCTGACTTTTCATCTCTCGGGATAGATTATTAGTATTTTTTTTATGAATCAAGAGAGCGAGGAAGACATCCGGAAGCAACTAGACATTCCAACTAGGTTGCACCCCATAGTTGCTCCCGTCCTCTACCACCTGCTCTAAAATTTTATTAAAAAAAGGAAAAACTATACTATAGGGGGATTAGGCCAAAACCCTCAAAAGTGAAAACAAAACAAAGAACAGACTGAGGAAAACGAATATTCGAAAGACCATGTCTGTCCTTGAAAAAATCCTGCCTAAGGAAACTAGGTAAGGAATCCCACCAAGCAGTATTAGTAATAACATGTCCCTGCCTAGACAGTTTATCTGCACAAGCATTTTCTTCTCTAAAGATATGTGATGACAAGATGTGAATTCCAACATGTAAACCGTTGTGCCAACGGTTTGGAAGCCTGAAAGGAACAAGAAGAGGCTTCATGAAAGCCAAAAGAGGACAATGATTAAAACAATTTTTTTAAAAGCAATGCGAGATTCCGCATTATCAATACCTCAAACATTCCAATAGAAAATCTTCATTGATTCAGGTGTTTTGTTCCACTACAAACTTTAGGGCTATAAACCAATATCCTACCCTTTTAACATCCATAATATCTTTCTTCCACTCCTTATTCACAATGATGCCTACCCCATTTCTCAATCTAACTTCACCAGTGTACCAACGCTTAAATCCTGAACTATCTCATTTTTTCGCTTTTTTGCCACCCACTTAGTTTCTTGTAGGCACATAAAATTAATCCTCCTCCTAGTCATAGCGTCTACTAATTCCATAGATTTTCCTGTAAGAGTGTCTATATTCCATGCTCCAAAACGAATCATATTCTCATGAACTAACTTCTTTACCCGCACCCGTTCACGAAGATGTGGGAACCCTTGCTTATTTTTCACTGCATCCAGGCAACGATGCAACAGCCCTTGCTTATTTGACACTGTACTCGAGCTATACAACGTGTTGCTTCCGGGCAACGACCTAACATTCACACTATTTCGTATTTGGTCCATGTCATAAAGACCTGTATATAATCAATTGCAAATTTAGTACTTTTTCTGAAACTATGAGTTGAGCACTTTCCATATTAAGTTATTAAAGATCATTTGAAAATTTAATTGAGTCCGTAAATCATTTCTCACAAAGTTATTAGGGAAATTTATATTCATTCCTTTGTTGCTTTCTTTTCCTTTGCAGTGGATTTTACATGATTGGACTGAAAAGGATTGCATAAAGATACTGAAGAAATGTAAAGAAGCTGTTACAAGCGATGGAAAAAGAGGAAAAGTGATTGTAATAGATATGGTGATAAATGAAAAGAAAGAAGAGAACCAACTTACTCAAATAAAGCTCCTCATGAATGTTACAATTTCATGTCTTAATGGAAAAGAGAGAAATGAGGAAGAATGGAAAAAGCTCTTTATAGAAGCAGGCTTCCAAGGCTACAAAATATCTCCTTGTACTGGGTTATTGTCTCTTATTGAGATCTATCCTTAAAGCATTATTGTATACTTGATAAATTTGTAATGTTGGGTCTTCCTCCCTATTTGATCCTGATCTGGTTATGTTTGATCCGGATTTGTTATGTTTTATGACCTAGGTTTGTTGTTCTTCTTCGATTCGTCCTCCCTTGATTCGGATTGTTGGGTTGATATTGCAGAATCTGTGATTGGTTCTTTTGATGGGCTTCGTTGCGGGTCGTTTCACGCAACTTCATCTTCGTATTGTTCATGTTACGTTCCGGGTTGTTGCTTCCTTGTTTCATTGTTATATGTCAACTGATGTTCGTTGTCGTGTCATTGAAAGCATGTATACAGTTTGTGGTGGGTGTTTCGATCTTTTGACTCTAGATCGTTGTCCAGATCTGTTAGACTTGCAGGTTTTAAGGTTAAGGTTTAGCTCTTTCGAACCGGTGCCACTTTAATATTTGTATTTGTCCATGTGATTGATTTTAGACTGTTTTTATATCCTTATCATTCTATCAATTTGATGTTGGATTGTTTGTCTCGAAAGAGTCGTTTGCTTGTTGCTCTTGTAGGGGGTTATTGGTTCTTGGATCCATTCATATTGACGGTCGGTTCATTCACCAGTATGTAGACCTCTGATTAATACTCTTTTGCTAGGATTAACTAAAGGTTTGATCCACTTGTGTTGTTTTAAATGTTTGTATTAATTACTATTACCTGTTTGGGTTATGTTTTATGTCTCCTAGTTTTTGTTCTTTTGTATTTTTTTTTCCTTTTTTTCCTTTTTTTTCATACATTATTGTGAGTACATGCATGCCGGTGATTCTTGTTTTATAGAGGTGTCAACTAGTTGGGATGTCTATTAAACACTTTAGTGCATGTTAATACTTTTAAATAAAAAAAGGATAGATCTAGATGTTGTGAATTGAATAAAGTGGCATGTTTGTGATAGAACTTGTGGAGGAAAAACATTGACCTTAACTTGTGTGTATTTCTCTTGGACCTAAATTATCATATTTGCTTTGTATCCATTGTGGTTTTCCTATCTTGTAGGACAATAATGGCTAGTCAGTTATTGTAAAAAAAAAATTGTGGTTTATTCCTCTTTTGGTTCCTTGATCATTGAATGATTTGCTATTTCGTATTCATTACTGCAATATTATGGTGCATATGTACGAATTATTACCTGTGTATGCATGATTGACATTTGATATATAACCAAGCATACAACGTTGATATATTTAAGTACACTATTTTGTTAATGTTTGGATAAAGTATACAAAAGAAAATTAAGTTGATTGATTTATAATTAATTTGAGATTACAATTTAGTAGTGAATGATATTATGATTTAAATGCATATGTAATGAGTGATTTGTTAGTTTAGTCGAATATTTAAAAAAAAAAAAACATTAGGCTTTAAATTTCAGACGACTTTTTGATAGACCCGTAAGTGCACTGTTCTTCCGAGTAGTAAAAAAGATCATTCCCACATGGAGTTTAAGTGATTACCAATCTAATTTTTAGTTTTGGTTAGTTGAAATTTTTTTTTTTTGTAAAGAGGAATGTTTATTTGATTTTGATTAGTTGAAAAAAAAATTGTAAAGAGGAATGTTTATTTGATTAAAATTCAGAAATTATAAAGTATCTTAAGAATGTGGTTTAATGATAATGATAAACCCATGACATTCCCTATCCATTTCTCTATTTTATATTGAGTTCATTCCTAAGGACAAGGTGTTCATTTGGTAACGAGGTGCATAAGCGCTAATTACATTAAAGGTGTTTTCTTCCACTACAAATTTTAGGGCTATAATCCAATCTCCTACCCTTTTTAACATCCATAATATCTTTCTTCCACTCCTTATTCACAATGATGCCTACCCCATTTCTCAATCTAACTTCACCATAGTGTACCAAAGCTTAAATCCTGAACTATCTCATTTTTTAGCCTTTTTCCTCACCCACTTAGTTTCTTGTAGGCACATAAAAATAATCCTCCTCTTAGTTGCAGTGTCTACTAATTCCATTGATTTTCCTGTAGGCGTGTCTATATTCCATGTTCCAAAACGAATCATATTCTCATGAACTAGCTTCTTTACCCGCACCCATTCACGAAGATGTGGGAACCCTTGCTTATTTTTCATTACATCCAGGCAACACGATGTAGCGGCCCCTACTCATTTGACACTGTACTCAAGCTATACATCGCATTGCTTCCGGGAAATGACCTAACATTCACACTATTTCATATTTGATCCAAGTCATAGAGATTGGACAAAGTTTTACTCGGGCTTGGGACCGACCTTGGCGGGATTAGATACCCGGTTTACAAAAAATACACACACACACAAATATATATATATATATATATATATATATATAAACTCTGTAGCAACTAAACAATAAATTGGTTTAAGTGGTAAGAAATTTGGATCCCTTAAGCAAATGATTAGGGGTTCAGTCCCTGACTCTATATATTGGAACAAGAGGGTCTTGTACAATTCCTCTAAGGTTTTGATGATAACAAAGTATTGAAAAACAATTGGATATCCTAATTTTTGTTCAAGTGTGCAGAAGCATAGAATATATCCATCAAGTATTGAACATGTATTAAAGCATCAGAAACACAAGAGAAGCTCAAAAGACTATGGTAGAAGATCTGAAGAAAGGTCAACCAGAAGTCAACACATTGGATCAGAAGAAAAGGACGCCTCTCAGAAGCTCAAGAGATCAACAGACTCTGTGGAGATCATCAAACTCAGAAGACATAGCCAGACACAGAAGACCCCTTCAGACTTGGAAGACCTTCATACTTCAGAAGCATCTGAGGGACCTAGACTCCATGTCAAATTTGTCGTCTTCTATGGCTGTCTACATCAAAGAATCTGAGCACAGTTTTGTCTTCTTCTGACCACGTGTAGAAACAGACAAAGAACTTCAAGGGCAATAAGAATGAACATATACTTCCAGTTTCAGCAAAGGATTTTCGAATGACTATCCAACGAAATTATCCATATCAGGAAATGGCTCAACGTCCTTGATTTAAAGCTTCTCAACGACTCTTGATGCGCTGGCACTATTCTCCAACGTCACTCAAATCCCTGCCTATATAAGGAGCAGAAGACCATAAAGAAGATGAACAAGACTCTGCTATTTTCACTGTGCCATTACTCTGTCAAATCAAATAGCACAAAACACTTAGGAATTTTCTTACCAAACTTTGTATCTTAGAAATCCTAAAAGAGTTTGTTCATTTTTTCAGTTTATACCAATCATTTGTATATCCTGCGTAAGAACAAGTTTGTTTATATTTGCTGTAAACAACTAGAAGTCTCTTGCTTGTGATGCTTGAGCATATAAGTCTCTTGGTGAAACCTTGAGCAAAAGAAGTCTCATTCAGTTGTGATTGAGCACTAGAAGTCTCTTAGGGTTGCCCTTTGAGCATCGGAAGTCTCTTGCCTGCGTGCTTGAGCATTAAAAGTCTCTTGGAGTTGTCCTTAAACAGTGGAAGTGATGACACCTTGTCATTACGTAATTTGTTAAGAGTTTTTGTTAATTTTTTCATCTTTCGTTAGCATATTGAGACAGTTTGAGGTACAAAAGAGCAAGAAATCATCAGAGCCTGAAGTGACTGCATCGTGACACGATTTGGGAATCGTGTCACGATTTCTTAACCAGAGAAGAGATAAATCCTGTCTACAGAATCGTGTCACGATTGCATAATCGTGTCACGATTGGGAGATCAGTTTGCGCAATCCTTGGGAGTTTTAATGAAGGATCGTGTCACGATTGCTTGCATCGTGTCACGATTTTGCGATCAGGTTGCCTATTTTAGCTGATTCGTTTTCAGAAACAAGGGTTCGGAAAATTGGAAGAATAGAAGCGCGATTTTGAGAGCAAAGAACTGAAGCGGTGGCTACCCCATCCAACTCACAGTCAGTTTTTGTATGTTCTTATGTTCTTATTGATTAAGCTATTTTGTAACTCAATTATGAGTAGCTAAATTCTCCATTGTTAGGGATGAGAATAGCTAGATGATGACTCTTGTTTTGTAACCCTAATCTGATCTTTGAAGGAATTTATTGAATCATGTTTTCTTATCTTTGTGCTTAATGCTTTTATTGATTGATCATCTTTAAATTGACATATGATTCATATTGTGAAACGGAAGTGGAATATATGAATGCTTAAGATAAGAATTTCTTGCCTTTGTAATCTAGGAATAGATACAAACCCTTGAAACCGTTTATTAATTCATGTCCGTTCATGCTTAATTCTGAATTGTAAAACTTGCTAAGGAATTAGGGTTTACTTTAGAATTAAAGTTTCTGTCGCTAAGGAATTAGGGCAAGATTAATTAAGAGAATTAGGTCGTGATTCCTTAAATAAGTTCAATGATCGTTGGTTAGGTAATTAACCTGAGTTCGGAGTCTAGTGAAGCTCATCCCTGACAAGCTTTTTATCTCTTAATTTCAAACCAATTTACTTTACGCACTTTTTGTTATTTGCAATTAAACAAACTTCGTACCCTTTTGTTCAACTGAGTAATAAAGATTACATTCGATTCGTTAACGTAGTCCTTGTGTTCGACACTCGGTTTACCGTTTTAACTTTACTACTTGAACGATTTCGTACACTTGCGAAAATCGCCATCAGGAAGCCTCTTGGTAGTGACCTTGAGCATAGAAGTCTCTTGCAAGGGTGCTTGAACATTGTGAAGTCTATTGGAAGAGTCCTTGAGCAATTGTAATTCAGAGTGATAATAGTGAAATCCCTTGGAAGTGCAAGGGGACTGGACTACTCCTGTGTTGTGAGAGGAACCGGTATAAATTGTTTTGTGTCTTCTTTTTCCCTCTCTTTGTCTTTATCTTTGTGTTTCTGTACTTATCCGCTGCATTCAGACTCTGAGTCAGAATCTGTACATCTTAGATTCTGACCAGTATTAACACCAAGAAAAAGACAACATAATTCAACCTCCCCTTCTTGTATTTTTCTCATCTTCACTATCTCCTATAGGTTCTCCGACGAAGATTAATCTCTATTAAACGGGGTGAAAACTTTGTTTTTATAACATGAAGAAAAGAACCATTAACAATAAATAAATAAAAAATCAAATTTCAGAATAAGTCCAGAAATGCTTTTAGTGCACATGATTTTTTTTTAATAAATGCAAATGATTTCTTTTATAAACTACTAATTTCTTTGTAAAAATAAATTATTCTTTTATCTTTTTTTTACAGTATTTACTACAAACATCAACCTGCAATGAAAATATAACTCCTTTAATTTATAAAATAAGAACGTCAAAAAATAAAAATAAAAGTTGTAAGTATTAATTGCATGTAGATTAAATATTCACTCCTCGATTTGAACACAATATATATATACACACGCATCATCGTCATCGTCATCGTTTTTGTCAATATTATATATTGTTTCAAAGATTATTGAACAAAAGCTAGTTTGACAAGTATACCAAAGGGATTTAGATTTAGCTACTAATGTTCTTAGTCATAATAGAAGTTCTTGAATTTTTAAACTCTTGTTTCTATGGTTGAATCTTCAACTTTTTAGCCTGCTAAATAATGCTCTAGTTGTCTTCTTACAATGTAAAAAATTGCTGAACCGGCATATAATAAAATCTGCATAAACCATTAACTACTGTAAAAAACTAATGTAATGATCTGAGTAAAAGAAAAAGCAATAAAATAGTTAACAAAGCCAATGATGCAGATAAAGAGAGCCAAGTCAACAAATGTGTGCAATTACAACTTCATAGTTGTAGAATAATTCTTATATAGACACAAATCTTTGGTCATGTCCTTTTGTCACACTCACGAAAAAGAGAAAATTAAGAAAATTTAATAATTAAATAATAAGTGTTTTTTTTAAATAATTGTGTGATATCCATTTTTATGAGTGCGTGATTAAAGAATGACTCGATGTTGTAATGGAAGGACACGTGGCAGATAAATGTGAGAAGCACATGTCAACTGTTTGATTTTGTCCGGCCTTTCCTCCTTCCGTGAAGCTTTCTTCGACAAGTTGATACATGGTTAGCAAGTGTACTAAACTATATCGAAGTAATAAAATTTATAAGATTCGTATCCACAGGGACTGTTTCAACTTCTACTCGGTAGTGTCGTTATTATTAAGGATGTTTGTAAAATGGGGGGTTGCACTGAGGCAATTGGTTTGGTTTGCAAGATAAAATAAATAACAAATTAATTATAAAATTGGTAATGAATTTATAGGAAATATGATCAGGTCTTTCGAATCATCTGTTTATCACGAATTGGCAATCTGAACCTACACCGTTTAATTGTTCCTCTAGTTTACGATAATTAACAAAATAGCTCAGGTCAATCCCTTGACTCTGAGCCCTCTTTTCTAATTATAATTCCCTAATCCCTTAGGTGAACCTATAATCTTCAAAGGTTTTAAAGTCCGTTAATTTCAGAATCACAAATTAACAACTTTCTATCCCTAGATTTTCCGTTAAGTTGAACAACATAAATAGGTCAAAGTTATAAGCTGGTGTCAGCAGTCATACAATCTCTAATTTCAATTATATTGGGTCAGAATCATAAAAGCATTACGCGCAATTTATACTGAATAAACTAGAATATCAACTATAACTGATGTAGAGTTTACAGATTACATGGTCAAAAAGCTAGAACAGAATCATCTCAGACCTAATCAATTGAAACTTAGCTACTCATGACTAATGCACAAATAACTAGATTAAAGAAAACAACATTACAAAAATTTTGGACTGACTATGAGTTGCATGGCAAGCCACCACGAAATCTGCAATCCTCAGCTCCAAATGTGTCTTCAATCTCCCAAAAATCAGAACCCCTGTTTCTGAAACGTGTTTGGCTTTTATAGATCGGATTCTGGACGTAAAAATCGTGCCTCGATGTCAAGAAATCGTGGCCCGATTTCGTATTAAATTCATCATTAATTCAAAAGTTTGTCAAAATTGTGGCCCGATTTGCTGAAATCGTGGTCCGATTTTGCATTAAATTCAACATTAATTCAAAAGCTCCTTAAAATCGTGGCCCGATTTTTTACGTAACAAAACTCCTCAAATTGGCTTCCAATCGTGCTCCGATTTACATAAATCGTGGCACGATTTTGTACTTCCTTGAAAACTCAATTTTTGTCCTTTTTGTAGCTTCTGACTCATGAAAAATCACCTGAACTCCACTAAATTGAACAAAAACTACTAATAAAATGATATATGACCTAGTGTCATCACAACCCCAAACTTGCATCGTTACTTGTCCTCAAGGAACAAACTTAAAAATGAAATTAAACAGTAAAATAACAGTTACTTCACCAATGGTATAATCAAAAGTCCATCTCCTTGATAGCAATTGATGTGCTAACTTGCTTGCCATACATCCATTCCATAAATTCTCGCAATATTATGAATAGTGCAAGGTTCACATAGTCGACATGCCAACCACTATATTACTAAAACTTGAAAAACCTCTGAACATCAATCAAAGTCATATCACAATACACACTTTTAAGGTCTTTTGGGTTATAACGAGGCTTAGGTTAAAGGTGGGATAATTTGGAAAGTAGGTTTAACAAAACAACACCGGAGTTAAGCAAAGCAATCCCTACTAACACGAGCACATGATCAGTTACGTCCCACACAAGAAAATTTATGATCAAAACAAGAGGACTAGAGAACTATAAATAATGCAGATCATATAATTGTAACTTCAGTCTCAACATTTCAACAATTTTTTTCCTCTATATATTTTTTCATTGAGACAAAAAATGATCTTTTTCAAGTTTTTGTTCTCTAGCACCCCTACCCCCAAACTTAAAGTGTTGCTAGTTCCAAGAGCAACCCCAAACTTTAACTTTTAACAAGATTAAACACACATACACAATGCCTAACTCCAAAATAAATTGGGTTACATACCCTAAGGTCTCTAGGCTTGTAACATGGTTTGTCAGCGAAACAAGGGGTCTAACTTATAGGCTCAACTTGGCTTGAAAAAGGATAATTCAACATAACAGGTTGGCTTCAAAGGCTCAAGGTACAAGCACTTTGCCTTAGTGTGTATAAGATATAACCAATCGACACAAAGAAAAATCGCAAGCCTTAGAAATAACATCACATGGAACACTCATATTTGTGAAAATGGACAAATAAAATTTGGCTATGGAACATACAAGCTGAGATTTATGGTAGTTGTGGCTACCTAAACATTCCAGTTGTCGTACACTTCCCCGTTTAATATCCATGCAAGCATCCACCTCCTTTGAACCTTTGAAATACCATTGGTGAAATAATTGTTACTAGACTGGTAAATTTCAAGAAAAAGCAAGTTCATTAATAATAAACAAAATCGGATGCAATATAAAAGATATGGGGCATACAACTGAATTTCAAAATAGACACACTAACAAAGACAATTTATTGAAAAAGATAATTGTGGACATAACTTCTTTTTTTTTTTTCCGTCCATCTTTTCATTCTCTTTTTTTTTTTACTGAAAATAAACACCTGCAAAATAACAAATATTAGAAAAATGACGGGTTGCCTCCCATCAAGCGCTTTTTTTTACGTCATTAAGCTTGACACTTCAGCCACTGTTAGGGCGGCAAATATGACAGAAAGAATATACCATCCTTCTTCTTCCTCTTGTTTGGCAGGAATTCCATGAATTTAGCACAAAGAATCAGATACTCCCATGCGCTCATTGTTAACCTTTATGACTTTGAGCTCTCCCACCTCAGAGAAGGACATGTATCCATTTGTACATGAATGGTTTCTTTAAACTCCATTTGTTGAGACTTCAGGTAGAGACCAACTTTCCTCACTTGTGGATTGTCTTCCCCCACAGTAGCCTGGCACTTAGTCTCCATCTTAACCAACTTCTTCTGAGACACATATGCTTTTTCAACAAGATCACCACACTGAACTTCAAATTTCTCAAATGAAACTTGATTTGACCTCAAGAATTCATCTAAAATAATTTGAAGTTGAGAGTTATAATCTATGTTTACCACTTCCTGCTCTTCTTCTTTTTCTGTGAATTGATTCTCACAATAGTAACTATTATGATAGCCTCCACAAAAATCATAGCTCATACTCAATCTTGCTTCTAAATCCTTTATATGCAGAGAGATCATCCATTTTTCATAACGAATGATACTGATATCTTCAGAATCAATAAATAGTTGACTATCCCACATTGCTACAAAACTCAGAGAAACCTTTCAGGAGTAAATCACAAAGAAATAGACATGAAGAGCATAAATCATAAATTTTTTTTTTATATACAAACAAAAATGTAAATGACAGAAATCCTAAACAATAACGAAATTTCCAAGTTGAAATGAGTCAACAGTCCCCGACAACGGCGCCAAAAACTTGATACATGGTTAGCAAGTGTACTAAACTATATCTGTAACACCCGGGATTCGGATCCGGGAATGCAAAGAACTTGTACTTACAGCCTCCAGGGTACACGGTTCGATTCCCACGGAAGGCATGAAACTCCACATGGGGGGTGGAGAAGTCCATGAGTACATCGCGGGGGATCGCGGGGGCCCAGATGCCGAATCCCGGATCCGAATCCCGGATGTTACAAAAAAAGTAGCTCAATTGGTAGTGGGAATGCATTGAGCGTGTACCTATAGGTCCCAGGGGCACGGTTCGATTCCCACGGAAGGCATGAAACTCCAATTTGGGACTTGGAGAAGGTCATGAGTGACATCGCGGGGCAAACCTGGGCAAGTCAGTTGAAAGGCAAATCCCGGATGTTACAAAAAAGCGCCTTTTTTGTAACACCCGGGATTCGGATCCGGGATTCGGCATCTGGGCCCCCGCGATCCCCCGCGATGTACTCATGGACTTCTCCACCCCCCCATGTGGAGTTTCATGCCTTCTGTGGAAATCGAACCGTGTACCCTGGAGGCTGTAAGTACAAGTTCTTTGCATTCCCACTACCAATTGAGCTACTAGCGCAATTGGAAGTGGGAATGCAAAAAACTTGTACTTTTTTTGTAACACCCGGGATTCGGATCCGGGATTCGGCATCTGGGCCCCCGCGATCCCCCGCGATGTACTCATGGACTTCTCCACCCCCCATGTGGAGTTTCATGCCTTCCGTGGGAATCGAACCGTGTACCTGGGGCCTAAGTACAAGTTCTTTGCATTCCCACTACCAATTGAGCTACTAGCTCAATTGGTAGTGGGAATGCAAAAAACTTTGTAACACCCGGGATTCGGCATCTGGGCCCCTGCGATCCCCCGCGATGTACTCATGGACTTCTCCACCCCCGATGTGGAGTTTCATGCCTTTCGTGGGAATCGAACCGTGTACCTGGGGCCTAAGTACAAGTTCTTTGCATTCCCACTACCAATTGAGCTACTAGCTCAATTGGTAGTGGGAATGCAAAAAACTTGTACTTTTTTTGTAACACCCGGGATTCGGATCCGGGATTCGGCATCTTGACCCCCGCGATCCCCCGCGATGTTCTCATGGACTTCTCCACCCCCCATGTGGAGTTTCATGCCTTCCGTGGGAATCGAATCGTGTACCTGAGGCCTAAGTACAAGTTCTTTGCATTCCCACTACCAATTGAGCTAGTAGCTCAATTGGTAGTGGGAATGCAAAGAACTTGTACTTAGGCCCCAGGTACACGGTTCGATTCCCACGGAAGGCATGAAACTCCACATGGGGGGTGGAGAAGTCCATGAGTACATCGCGGGGGCCCAGATGCCGAATCCCGGATCCGAATCCCGGGTGTTACAATATCGAAGTAATAAAATTTATAAGATTCGTATCCACAGGGACTGATTCAACTTCTACTCGGTAGTGTCGTTATTATTAAGGATGTTTGTAAAATGAGGGGTTGCACTGAGGCAATTGGTTTGGTTTGCAAGATAGAACAAATAACAAATTAATTATAAAATTGGTAATGAATTTATAGGAAATATGATCAGGTCTTTCGAATCATCTGTTCATCACGAATTGGCAATCTGAACCTACACCGTTTAATTGTTCCTCTAGTTTACGATAATTAACAAAATAGCTCAGGTCAATCCCTTGACTCTGAGCCCTCTTTTCTAATTATAATTCCCTAATCCCTTAGGTGAACATATAATCTTCAAAGGTTTTAAAGTCCGTTAATTTCAGAATCACAAATTAACAACTTTCTATCCCTAGATTGTCCGTTAAGTTGAACAGCATAAATAGGTCAAAGTTATAAGCTGGTGTCAGCTGTCATACAATCTCTAATTTCAATTATATTGGGTCAGAATCATAAAAGCATTACGCGCAATTTATACTGAATAAACTAGAATAGCAATTATAACTGATGTAGAGTTTACAGATTACATGGTCAAAAAGCTAGAACAAAATCATCTCAGACCTTACCAATTGAAACTTAGCTACTCATGACTAATGCACAAATAACTATATTAAAAGAAAACAACATTACAAGAATTTTGGACTGACTATGAGTTGCATGAGAAGCCACCACGAAATCTGCAATCCTCAGCTCCAAATGTGTCTTCAATCTCCCAAAAATCAGAACCCCTGTTTCTGAAACGTGTTTGGCTTTTATAGATCGGATTTTGGACGTAAAAATCGTGCCTCGATGTCAAGAAATCGTGGCCCGATTTCGTATTGAATTCATTATTAATTCAAAAGCTCCTCAAAATCGTGGCCCGATTTGCTGAAATCGTGGTCCGATTTTGCATTAAATTCAACATTAATTCAAAAGCTCCTTAAAATCGTGGCCCGATTTTTTACGTAACAAAACTCCTCAAATTGGCTTCCGATCGTGCTCTGATTTGCATAAATCGTGGCACGATTTTGTACTTCCTTGAAAACTCAATTTTTGTCTTTTTTGTAGCTTCTGTCTCATGAAAAATCACCTGAACTCCACTAAATTGAACAAAAACTACTAATAAAATGATATATGACCTAGTGTCATCACAAGTATTTGTCTATATTCACTTTCTGCTTTGTGTTTTCTGTTATGGTTTTGATTAGGGAGTGTGATGATACGAGTCGGGAAGTTGAGCCTGTGACTGAGGTTGAGAGGAGGAGGTTATGGAGGGATAGCATTAAGCATGCCAAAAGGCCAGATGGGTCAATCGATAGGGTAGTGTTTGAGGAGAGGTATTACGGCCATTCAGTTCTGGCGTTTTTTTCTAGCGATTTTGAGAGTGAGAGTGAGGACAGTAGTAGCGCATCTTCTGATTGCATTTTACTTTATTCTTCCCCATGGCCTTTGTGTAGAAAGGGGATTTGTTACTCTATGTCGTCCAGTGGTTCAGATGGGGAGGCATTCGCGGAGGACGTTATGGCCTCTGAGAGCTATTATACTACTGAGAAACGCGTTGCATTTTTTCGGAGCAAGCTCTGCGTCTCGTCCACGGGAAATGAGGACGACGTGGTTTTGGAGCCATGTCGTCCTGGCGAGAAGGTTTGCCTTCTCTGCCCTAAGGGAGTGAAGGACGAGATCTTCCACATGTATTCGGCGTTGTATGAGGATCTTCGAGTAAGGTATCCGTTCACTCCTTTTGAAGTGGACGTGCTAAGGACTCTCAACGTGGCGCCGTCTCATTTGCAGCCCAACAGCTGGGCGTTTATCAGGGCGTTCGAAATCCTGTATGAGGGGTTGGGTTTTCAACCTTCCCTTGGCGTGTTCTTCACCTTTTACGGGACGAAAGGAGTGAGTAAGCTATCTTGGGTGTCTGTAAGTGCGCATTCGAACAGGCGATTGTTTCCACTATATGCCTCACACTACAAAAATTGGAGGGAGGATTTTCCGAGGACGAGGGGGGGCGAAGGGGTGCAAGGCGGCCGCCATGAAGGTGGATGGCGAGTTAAAGTTTCCCCTCTGTTGGACGAGTAACCCTGCATCGGTGACAGGATACGAATATGGGAAGCTTGATGATTATGAGAAGGGTGTGGTGGCTTTCTTGGAGAAAGTGCTCCCTTTGAATTTTAGAGAACTGTTGAATAAGGAGGGGGACCTCATATCTTTAGAGTCTTATCTGCGTGAGTTTTGTTCGTCATACATTGTATTCGTGTATTTTTTGTGTTGAGTTTTTATTGACGTTGTTCTTGTTTCTGTGTGTCGTTTGTTGTTTTTCGTTGCAGAGCCTATGGCGTCTGTCGCGGTGATTTTCGGATATCTCGCTATTGGTTAGTGTTGACTCACAAAATTAAGATTCACCACCGATCTTTTATTTTTTCCAAGGAAAAGGGGGAAAGTTCGAAAAAAACCTATTTTTTAGAGATCAAGGTCCGAGGGTTGGTTACGCAAAGGGAAGGTATTAGCACCTTAAACGTCTATAGTATTCTATAGGAACCTCTTGTTTTTATTTTTATCTTTATGCTAAATTGATTATTTGTTTGTAAAATAAATGCCTAAGTGTGAAAGAAAAATTAAAGTGATGAAATAAAAAGAAAGAAAATGTTTTTGTTATTTTGTTGATTTGGAAAGACAAACTCTTTTGCCTACGTACCCGAGCGAGATCAAAATCACGTAGTTCGGGATAAAAAGCCGAGTGATTTGTTTTGATTGATTTTAAAGTTTTGAAAATGTTGTTAAAGATAAGATGAGCCAAAGTGGCAAAAGAGTGAAGTTGATTGATTTTAATTGTAGAAAATAAAGTCTAATATGATTAAGATTGATTAAAGTTTGATTAAAAGAAACTGCTTGGTTTGAAATCCAAGGTTTGTTAATAAAACATATTGTTGATGGGATTTTAAATATTTGAATGTTTTTGATTTTTTATGGTTTTTTGTTTGGAGTTAAAAAAAAAATTGTGATAAAATAAACTAAACGCGAGGGATTTCATAATGACGTTGGATCAAAATGAAAGTCCCCTTTTCCTTGGATTATGAACTAAACTATTTGGCATAAAAATAAATGCAATGCATATTCTCATTTATATTTTTACATTCATCCTAAAATACATTCTAATGGCGTAAATAAATAAATAAGATGACAAATAAAAATAAATTGACGAATAAAATAAAATGCATGAGATGATACTAAATATGAGTAAATAAGATGCGAAGAAATAAAAGAAACAATAAAAAAGAAATAATAAAAATGCAAAGAAAAATAAAAAAAATAACATGGAGGTGCAAAACATAAAAAAGGGGGTGTGGGAAGCAAGAAAAAGATCAGATTTTCAAAAGGCAGGCCCAAATGTATTGGACCAACAGGATTAGATCTGGAACGTCTGATTAATAAGAAGGGCCTGGTCTGATCACAAGGGGAAACAACCGCGGCCGTCTGATTTAAATCAGAGGGCCTGGGGGGGAGGGTGCACGCTAAAGCGTACAGCCACGCGCACCAAATCAAGGAGGGGTATAAATACCCCATCCCTTCATAAAATTTTCATTTTCTTCTTTTCTTTCTCTCTCTCCTTCTTCTCTCTAAAACCGCCCCCTCTCTCTTCTCTCTTCTCTCTCAAAATTCTGGTGGCCGGCCGGCCTAGACGGTGGTGCCACCGCACCGGAGTTTTAAAACTCCGCCGTTTTTAAAAAAAAAAAGGTAGTTTTTCTTACTCCTCTCCTCACCCTCTTCTCAAATCTACACTCAAAACTTCCAAAATCTTTTCGAAAACTCCTAGATCTAGGTTTTAAAAATCTTGTATAAAGAAAAAAAAACTACCTTTTTCTTCTTTTTTGGCATGGTGGTGGTGGTTTAGAAAGGGGGGCGTTGCTGTGTGTGTGAGGGAGATGGTGACGCGGCTGTGTGTGTGTGTGTGAAGGAGAAAGGCGCGGCTGGGTGTGTGTTTTAGGGTGAAAGGCGCGGCTGTAAGTGTTTGGTTGGAGGGAGGCCGCGGCTGTGTGTGGTTGGGAGGAGGGAGGCCGAGTTTTTTTTTTTTTTTAGGAGAGGGGTGGAGGTTTTAGTTTTGTTGTGTTTTTGTGTTTGTGTTTGGTGGTTTAAGGGTGGTGGCCGCTTCTGTTTTGTGTTGTGGGGAGGGTGGCCGAATTTGTTCTTATTTGTGGGTTAGGGTTCTTTTTTGTGGTGTTTTTAAGGATGATAAAAAAATGAAAAGAGATTTTGATTATGTGATTTTTTGCTGTTTTTGTGGTTTGTTCTAATGAAAATTCTTTTGATAAAAAATTTCTCCCTTCTCTTGCTGATGAAATCTCCTGTTATATAGACATTTTTGAAGTTGTTTTTGATGACCATGAGATTAATTAAAAGCTGGATTTTTTGGTGTCTGTTTTGGCTAAAATTGTGGTTAACATTTATGGAGGAAGTGACCTTGAGATCTTTTGTGAAGATTTGAGGTTGATTTTGGACAGAAAAATGAAAGGAAAACCAGGAAAAGGGGGTGCCCCCTGCACTGATCTGAAAAAAAAAAAAGAAAAAAATAATAACAACAATAATAATAAAAAAAGGAAAGTAAATAAATAATAATAATGACAATTAAAGAAAAATAAAAATAAATAAATAGTAATAATGATAATAAAAAGAAAGAATAATGATAAATAAAAACATGAGATCAGAAGTAAATAAAATCAAATAAAGAGATAAAAAGTGGCCCTAAAACGGAACAAAAATGAGGTATTTTAAAATACCTCTATGCTGAATTTTTGTTTGAAATGACGGAAATTCCTGACTTTAAAAAGACGAGAAAAACAAAAGGAAAATGAGTCAAAAAATGGGGTATGACGGCGCCCATGTCTGGTGCAGAGAGGAAGAAGTACTTGGAGGAGCTGAAGGCGAAAAAAGCTTCAGGGGGACATGTTGCCAGCGACCCCTCTGGCGTTATCCTGAGGAAGACAAAAAGGAAAGCTGACTCGACGTCAAACCCGGATCGCGGCGAAGTAGTGGCGGCGTTATCGTCAAAGAAAGCAAAGCTTGCAAAGGCGGCGTCGAACCAGGATGCTGGTACTGACACGGGCGAGTCATTCTGGACCGTGGCTTCGATTTTGAAGCGTATGTGAAGAACAAGATGAGCTTATACCCCGCGGACGTGGAGGCTGGGCGACAAGGTACTTTTCCTTTGATGATGAGGGATGTGGGCATGCACTGTCTGCGCTCCGTTGTTATGATGGATGTGATGGGGGAGAAGTATAAGCAGGAGATGGCGCCATTACAGGAGAAAGTGACGAAGCTGGAGGAGGAATTGAAGGCGGCGGAGCGGGCTAAAGATGACACTTTGAAGGCTGCGACGGACTCCCTAAAATCTGACTATGAGGGAAAGATTGACAAGTTGAAGTTAGAGCTGGAGAAGCTTGATAAGGAAGTAAAGCGCCTGCAGGCAAACACAGAGGAAGATCTGCAGAGGGTCGCTCAGCTGGAGGGTAATGTGGAGGAGGCCAAGTTCGAGGCGGCCGAGAGTTTTGACCGAGGTTTCGAGCGTGCCAAAGAGCAAATGGCCCTGCTTTTTCCTGATGTAGAGCTGGGCGGCCTGGATCCCTTTAAGATAGTGCAGGATGATACCCTGGTGGATGAGCCCTAGGCTTATTTGTTTAACTTTATTTAACAATTTGTTTGTTTCGTTTTGTTGTAATGGTCATTTTGTAACACTTGACAGTGCCTCTTCGGTATTTAAATTTTAATGTTACGTTATTTTCTTTATCTGATTGTCGCTTTAAGTATCTTATTTGATTGTTGTGTGGTTGTTGGCCTTCATGGCGAGGCGATTGCATCAACTATGTTAAAATTTCTCGTTTTTGTTAGGAAGCAACCTAAAGCCCTTAGGCTTTCTGATGCGTGGAATGTGGGCGGCCTGGGGCCCCTGTAGGATTTGGACGTAGGCGATCTAGAGCTCCTGTGGGGTTAGGCTTTACAAAATTATCCTTCGTTGATGGTATGAGAAAAATAAATTAAAAATTGAAAGAAAAAAATATTAAATAATTAAAAGTATAATAGAAAAAGTAACATTAATGTTTTATTTCATTGGTATTATAAAACCATTTATAATTTTGGTAATATTTTTTTTCAAAACAACGTATAATTTGGGACGGAGAGTAATACATATTAATCTGGGTCAGTTTGTTAGCCAAGAGTAAATTGGTACTTAATTACTTTCTACATATATAATTGGTATTTTCTTTCAATCACGCATGCATAATGTGTGTGAGAGATTATATTACAAGGGTCTACCACAAATAATAGGAGATCAATGTGTGTAAGTGATGCGAATACTAAAATAGAGTTCGATTCATCATAATTAAAAAAATTAAAATCATACATGTATGCAAATTCTATTATTTGTTACTAACAAATGCATATTACAAGTGAAATATAGATAACAAGATTGGTTTATAACATGTAAACAATAGAATGGATGATGGATTAAGACAAAAGTTTTTATGGATAGATCTCAATAAGAGACAAAAATCCAGTCAAAGGAGATATCTTATAGTCTTGGAAACCAGCTTCTATGAAGAGTTTCTTCCATTCTTCCTCATTTCTCTCTTTTCCATTAAGACAAGCCATGTTTACATCCATAAGGAGCTTAATTTGAGTAACTTGATTCTCATCTTTTTTTTCATTTATCACCATGTCTATAATAATTACTTTCCCTCTTTTCCCATCATTTGTAACAGCTTCTTTACATTTCTCTAGTATCCTTATGCAATCCTTATCAGTCCAATTATGTAAAATATACTTCAAGAAACAAAACAAAAAAAACAGGATTATTAGATGTCTTTTTCATATAATTCATTAAGAAATGAGTTAAGGACTAAATGAAGTATTGACTTGCTTTTCCAAAGAAACAAAGTAAATTTTCAAAAATTTCATAATAATTTCTTGTGAAAAAGTGATGAAGTTATGGTTTGAAATAAAACTATGAAAAAAAGTTCAATTTCTGATAAAGTTAATAGTAGAAAAAAATAATTTAATCTCTAATTTTAGCATTTCTAACCATTAGATGAAAAATTAGAGACAAACTTTGTTTGGATAATATAATTTATCTTTTGTTAATAGTGCAAGTCAATGAAGGACATATAGGTCCAAGAACGGGACATAACACTAATAATAATTTAAGAAAACTAGATGATTAAATATAACCACATGAGTCGGTGTTGAACACAGACACATATGAGATACCAAACACACATTCACTGTAAAGTGTCGGTGCTACATAGGTGTAAATAATTAAATTTGTAATTGAGTAGACATTGGTTTTGAAAAGCATACCTTAAGCAAAACTGCATCAGCATTAGGAATAGATGTGAACATGTCCCCACCAACATAAGTCAAATTATTGCTTCCAGATAAGTTCTCTACAACCTGTGGCCTATCAAACACAATACATTTCAACTTAGGAAAAGTCTCACAAATAATCTTAGCAGTTGTTCCAGTTCCACCACCAACATCCACCATTGATTCCAATCCATCAAACACAAAATCACAATCTCTCAATGCCAAGTTTATCATTTTAGAATCACTAGCCATTGCCTCATTAAATGATCTATTATATTCAGGATTTTTATCAAGAAAATCCCAAAAACCAGACCCTAAAGTAACACCAAAGAGTGTAAGATCTTCCTCATAAATCCACTTTTTCAGCTCATGATACGAACCTGAAAGAGTTGGATCAAGAACACACTCAACCATTGGTGCTAAACAAAGATCACTGCCTCTAACAAGAAGCTCTGAAGCAACAGTGAGAGCATAAGACTCTTCTTCAGTTGTAATTATCTCAAAGAATCCATTGTGTGCGAGGTAACGCATGAGACGCTGCACATTACATATTTTCGACGATGGAACTTGAAGAATTGAAACTAAGTTTGAAAGAGGAATTGGTTTGCCATGATTGTGGATAATATTTGGTATGTTCATTTCAACAGCCCATTTAAGAGACATGGAATCTATGAAGGCATATATGTGTTTGTATAATAAAGCTTGTGCTTTGAAAATTTCACTTGGTTTTCGACCATTAATTGATGATGCCATTTTTTTGCAAATGAATTTTTGGTTTGTGTTTTGGTTATGTTTCAGAATTTTGTTCTGTTTTGTCGTAATTTATATATGAAATCAGTTTGAACTTTCAACAAAGTTGGTGGGTCACAAGCGACTTAACGCTATTAAATAAGAGAATCATTAATTTGTACATACCTTATTAAATTACACATGTTTGGTATAGCTAAAGAGGTTAGACTGAGACAATGTAGAGAATTAAGGTTCGATTCTTAACTGCTAGAGATACCATTTTTAGGGTTATTGGATTAATGAAAAAAAAACATTAGAAATCATGAAACCATGTCATTACACCTTTTCAAAAAAAAAAACAAAAAAACGTTTTTAGTCTCTAAAAAGATATCAAATTTCGTTTTTAGTCTTCATAAAAAATGACATATTTGAATTTGTATAAAAAATTTCAACATGGAATTTGAGTCATGCTAAATTCAAATTTGTTTAATCATCCTTAAACTTTTAAATTTTTGAATGATTTTTTCAGACATTTTTAAAACATTATAAAAAAAATTCTATAAAAAAATAGCTCAAAATATTATTTATAGGTTTGTTTTTTTGAGCAAATATTATTTATAGGTCTATATTTTCATTACTTTTATCTTCAACTTAGGAAGTTTAAAAAAATCGTATTTAATTTATTTCATGATAAGAAAATCTAATTTTTTGTGAAAGAACTTTTTATTAGATTCAAAACATAACTTCAAAAAGTCAGTGAAAAATTTAAAAGTTGAATAATAATAAAACAAATTTAACTTTATTTATAAGGACTTAAACATGTCACTTCTTTTAACGAGGACTAAAAGTAATATTTTATATATTTATAGTTACCAAAAACTTATTTAACCTTATTTGAAAGGTTTAAATATGTTCTTGGTCCCTATAAAATTGGGAACTTCTAAGTTTAGTCCTTACTTAATTTTAATAGGCTTTTTAGTCCCTATAAAAAAATTTACTTATAATTTTAGTCCCTGCTAAAACAAAGTTTGTTTAATTATCCTTAAACTCTTAAATTTTGGAACAATTTTTTTGAGACAAGTTTAGAACACTATGAAAGGTTCATTTACAAAAATTTAGAATTTTTTAACATGAAACGAATTAAATATGAATTTTTTAAACCGACAAAAGTTAAAGATAAAAGTAACAAAATCTGGACGTAGAAATCAAATTTTGCGATAATTTTTTGCGGAGGAACTTTTAGTAATGTTCTTAATACGTCTGCAAAAAATTGTTCAAAAACTTAAGAGTTTAAGCATAAATTAAACAAATTTGAATTGAGTAAGGACTAATACTGAGTGCCGAAATTTTTTTTAGGGATTAAAAGAACTATTAAAATTAAGTAAGGACTAAACTTAAAAGGTCCCAATTTTATAGGAACCAAAAACATATTTAACCCCTATTTGAAATGACTAAGGTTAGAACCCTAGACACATCACTTCTCCACATTTAAAATGTGGTAGCTCTAGCCACTAGGCTACTTGACAAAAAAAAAATGACTAAAGTGTAAAGTGAAGAAATGAAGAATTGTTATTTAAACAAATTTATGTTTTGTTATGATGTAACAATGTCGTCTACTTTGATTATTAATTTTTTTTAAATCTGTAAATATTATTCTCGTTTAGATCGTGTAAGAAACACGAAAATCTCGCAGACAAAATCAAACAAGAAGTAACGAGTACACAAGAACACTAATACAAACACCTACCAAAACCACCCATAACAAAGCTAAAAATAGAAGCTTTATATTCCAAATTTGGTTGCTGCTAAAGGGTTTGATTATTAATTAATATTTTTTATTTTACACTCTAAAAGACTATTGTTCACTTTAAAGAAGTGTGATCCCTTAAACTAAATACTACTCCCTCCGTCCCCAAAAAACAAGTCACTTTGGGAAAAAATTGTCTCAAATAAAAAGTCGTTTTACAATATCAGTGAAACATTAATTTTTTTTTTCATATAAAATAAATTGCATTTTTTTTGTCAAATAGCCTAGTGGCTGAAGCTCACACATTTTAAATGTAGAGAAGTGGGATGTCCAGGGTTCGAACCCCAGTCATTGCATATATTATGCATTGTCCCTACCAACTGAGATAAGTTCACAGGGACAATTGCATTTCTTAATATGTATGAAATGCTAAAAATGTTTTATAAGTTGGGACGGAAGAGTATCATTTGTGATGACTCATGATCTTTCATAAACTCAATAATTCCGTTATGACCGTTTTTCAAAAGAAAATTCCGTTATGACCGTTGACTAGTCCAAAAGAAATGCACCGTAACATTCTAGTAGGCGTCGCTCTATTAAAATATGATGATATCCATAAAACCATACAGATATGGTTGGTTGTATCGGGTCAAGGTCATGACTACATTAAATTGCTCAACTTTGAATTCCTACATATACATGATTTTTTATTTTTTTTTTTGTAATTATTTGATGGGTTTTGACAATGTAATTCAATTAGAATGGTGATTGTAAAATTTGATCAAATATTGTTTTAGTTTGGTTTTTCATGCAGATTCTTATGAGTAATATACGTTCCTAACGGGAGGATATTTCTAATCACTTAAATTTAATTATTTGATTTATTTTGATTAATTAACAGCATAAAACTATAAAATACTTGTCAGTGTGATAAAGTCTACAAATATATGAAACCAAAGTGTCTGGAATATTCATGTCTCAAAATATGTAGTGTTAGAAACTTCAACATAACTGTTTAATTTGTACTAGATTGAAGTTAATCTGTCAATTTGAATCGCGAGGACACCACAACAAGGTGAGAAATCAAGATAATGTTGACACAAGACATCCGACAAAAACAACACATTGCACCATGGCGACGAAATCACAAAATCTATATATATATATATATATATATATATATATATTTGTGTGTGTGTGAAAAATCACTTATTTAAATAAAAAAGTCAAAAAATACAAATTAGAGGAGTGATTTAGGTCCAAAAATTTACCATAAACCACCTCATATCACTCGATGAAGATGAGAAGGGAGGGGGAGAGAGAGAGAGAAAAAAAAAATTTGGGGCGGTGGCTAGGTTTTTATATGAGTGTTTTCATATCAGTAACTTATGGTTTTTTTTGTCAAGTTGTTTAGTGGTTAGAAATTCACCTCATAAGGTGAATAAGTGGAAAATTCAGCATTCAAATCACGACCCCACATATTATATGCAATGTCCATATCATTATGCTTACAGGACACTTATGGTTGGTTTTACTTATGGTTGGTTTTATTTAATAATATTTCTTATTCACAACAAAAAATATTTCTAAATATAATTTCGTTTGTAAATTTAGTCTTGTGCTTTTTTTAGTCTTTGCAAAACTTTATAATGTTAAAATTGGTCTCTATATTTTTTTTTTCTAATACGCAGTTGATTTGTTAGGGAGTGTGAGAAATATTAGTAATATGGATCGAACCTGGAACAACTCCTGCATATAATTCCTTCGACGTCCCAACCTAAACTATTGGGCTAGGTAAACAAAACATGAGAACAAGAAGAAAATTGCTCTTCTCACAAAGAGAAATGCTCACTCCTATACAAAGTACCGAAAATGTCCCTACGTGACTTAAGTTACATTCGGTAGCATCAGCGTGACTTAAGTCACGTTGAGCCAGCGTGAGTTAAGTCACGTTCGGTACATACCAACGTAACTTAAATCACGCTGCGTGCTGTTATAAAACAGCAAACCCAGAAACAGAAACCACCATTGATATTCAAACCTAAAGTGCAATTTTGCTCCCATTTTGTGTGATTTTCATCATTCTTGCGTCAATCAACATCAATTTCTACCCCAAAATCAAGTAAGTGTTTATTATCTTATTGCATTGGTTTTTTATGGTTTTTTTTTTTGGAGAAATTTAACATTTTTAGGTTTTTAGAAATTTGGTTTGCATGTTAGTTTTTAGGATTGTTAATGATGAATTAAGTTTCGAATTGTAGTGTAGATGTTCTTTAGAGTAAGTTTGACTCCAATGTGGTAGTTTAGGGTTTAGAAATTTTTAGATTTTATGTTGATTGATTATTGCACTCTAGGTGTTTGATAAATGTCCCAATGAAAATTTGTTTGATCTTTGCATTGTTAATGAAGAAATTAGTTAGAAATTGGATTGTTAATATTGATTATAGTGAGTTTGAGTACAATGTGGTAGGTTAGAGATTGAAATGACACTTCCGAAATTGAACTTTTGTTGTTGATTATAGTGAGTTTGATTTTTTGCTTTTAAAAATGTTGTGTAGATATGTCTGAGAGACCGGACATAATGAGAGCAGAGAGGCAGAGCATGTCACAGAGTGCACTGGCCAAAAAGGCGGCAGCGCGCCCTGCTCCTCGAAGGAGACATGGCATTTGGATCAGGAGGAGTGATGATGCGGAGGGGACTTCTCAGGCGGGTGCGTCTCAGGCAGTGGACCCGACGCAACATCAGCATCAACATGAGGAGTATCAGCCTCACTATGAGCAGACTCAGCAACAGGAGGGTGAGGTCCAGCAGCAGGCTGAGGAGGAGGAGGCCGGGCCACAAGTTTTTCCCGGAGGCCCTACTGACATGTCACTTCTACCGAATTTCGGTAGACACGTGGCATGCAAGCTATGGAGCGACGTCACGGTAAGTTTTATTCTTTAATTTTATTTAATTACACGTCAATTGATATGTTATTTTTTACGATTTAATTTTTATGTTAAAATATTTTAACTACGCATTAATTTAATTAGGTGTGAATTTAATTTAATTAGGTGTGAACTGATTATTTATTACATATTTAATACACAAATTAGTAAAACTAAGATTTTTATTAAACATATATAATATTTGATCTAACTAACATGTTTATTACAATTTAATTTTACTAACTACGTTTCTAATAACTAATATTTTTATTATTCTCTCTAACATACACTAACAAGTTGAAATTTAATTTAATCCGACTAAATGTTTTTTTTTTCAGAAGTTCATTCCACTAACATTTTTATTTATTACAATTAAATTTAACAAACTACTTTTCTAATGACTAATAATTTAATTACCAATTATATCATTGTAGCAATTTAATTTAAACTAAGTTAAAGATATACCAACCTCAAATAATATATAAGTCGACGAACGGAGTGGAGGCAGCAACACTAGCAACAACGTCGTCCTCAAAGTAGATCGGAGCCAACAAAACTATAAAAAATAATGTAACTTATTTTAATAAACTACATTAAAAATATATAAATTCATACACATATAAAATTGAAATAAATTATTATAAAAAATATCATTAATAAAATTAAATATATACACAAACATGATGGAGAATAGTGTAATAAATATGGAGATAATAAGTGATATTGATATGGTGTATTGATATATATTAAGAAAATAAGTATATAATATGAGAAAGAATAATTTGAGAGAATAAGTGAATTGAGATAAAATAGATTAAGAAAATGAAAGAAAGAATGAAGAAGAGTATATATATATATATATATATATATATATATATATATGCTGCCAACGGTAATAAAGCAACGTTCAAAAAATTGCAACGGTCAGAATGCTTTCCGACGAAATAATTCGTCGGTAACGCACCCAATCAGATCCTGCCACGCAGCCAAAAAGCAACGGCTTTGTCTAGTGGGTCCATGGCTTTCCGACGAAACATTTCCTCTGTAAAATCAGCCAATTAAATCCTGCCACGCCATGCTTAACCGTTTGTAGTGCGTGTGGGGCCAGGGCTTTCCGAGGAAACGTTTCCTCGGTAATGTCCTCCAATAAAATGATGCCACGTGCAGCTTTCTGTACAAGGGGGACCCACTTTGTACTGAAATAGCTTTCCGACGAATTTTTCTTCGGTAAATTACTTGTTTTCCGACGAATTTAAATTCCTAGAAAAACTTGATAGGAAAATTGGGTATTTTCTTGTCGTGCTTGCAGTGGATTTTACATGATTGGACAAATATATGGATTGCATAAAGATATTGAAGAAATTTAAAGAAGCTGTTACAAGTAATGGAAAAAAGAGGAAAAGTGACTGTGATAGATATGGTGATAAATAAAAAGAAAGATGAGAGCCAAATTACGCTTCAAATATAGGCATGGCAAGTCTTGATGGAAAAGAGAGAAATGAGGAAGAATGGAAGAAACTGTTCATGAAAGCAGTCTTTGAAAACTACAAAATATCTCCTTTTACTGGATTATTGTCTCTTATTGAGATCTATCTTTAGAGAATTGCTCTTCTCCCATCTGTTTTTGCTCATTCCCGTTCTACGTGAGTTAACTCACGCTGAGAAATGCATCTATGTGAGTTAACTCACGTTGAAAATGCACATGCGTGAATTAACTCACGCTCGGCTATTTTATGGGAATGAACAAAAACAGATGGGAGAAGAGCAATTCTCCTATCCTTAAAACCTCTACAGGCCCGTTTATTTCATGAAAATATTTTCTATTTTTATTTATAAAATTTGTGTTGTTTTTACTTTTAATAATTAATGTGATGCATTGTTTTTACCCCAAAATTGTTTCAAAGTATGGAGTGTTGGTTTGGTTTTTATTTCTACTTATGCTTTGGATGATAAACATTGCTTTCTGCTTTTTGTGGACGAAATTATTGTAGATACGTTAGATAGGTTGAAGGTTTTTTTAGACTACTGTATACCATAACCCATGAATGGATTCATTATGGTTGTGACACTATAAGAGCTAGTTAGTTAATAATATTTATCCGTCCTAAATTATAAGATGTTTTGACAATTTTACACGAATTAAGAAATATAATTAATTTTATATTTAATTACACTTTGGACCTGTTTCTCAATTATGTGAGTTTGTATCATCTAGTTTGTTTTGTGTGATTTTAACCCTCCATATTTAACCCATTTTTGATTTTGTAGTACCCCATTCACTTTTTGTTGAGTTGGCAGTTTTTCTGACATGACATCATTGACACTTGTCCTCGGTGTAATTTACTTAAACTAAAAAAATTATTGATTTTTTTACAAAATTATCCTTCATTGATGGTATGAGAAAAATCAATTAAAAATTGAAAGAAAAAAATATAAAATAATTAAAAGTATAATAGAAAAAGTAACATTAATGTTTTATTTCATTGGTATTATAAAACCATTTATAATTTTGGTAATATTTTTTTTCAAAACAACGTATAATTTGGGACGGAGAGTAATACATATTAATCTGGGTTAGTTTGTTAGCTAAGAGTAAATTGGTACTTAATTACTTTCAACATATATAATTGGTATTTTCTTTCAATCACGCATGCATAGTGTGTGAGAGATTATATTACAAGGGTCTACCACAAATAATAGGAGATCAATGTGTGTAAGTGATGCGAATACTAAAATAGAGTTCGATTCATCATAATTAAAAAAATTAAAATCATACATGTATGCAAATTCTATTATTTGTTACTAACAAATGCATATTACAAGTGAAATATAGATAACAAGATTGGTTTATAACATGTAAACAATAGAATGGATGATGGATTAAGACAAAAGTTTTTATGGATAGATCTCAATAAGAGACAGAAATCCAGTCAAAGGAGATATCTAATAGTCTTGGAAACCAGCTTCTATGAAGAGTTTCTTCCATTCTTCCTCATTTCTCTCTTTTCCATTAACACAAGCCATGTTTACATCCATAAGGAGCTTAATTTGAGTAACTTGATTCTCATCTTTTTTTTCATTTATCACCATATCTATAATAATCACTTTCCCTCTTTTTCCATCATTTGTAACAGCTTCTTTACATTTCTCTAGTATCCTTATGCAATCTTTATCAGTCCAATCATGTAAAATATACTTTAAGAAACAAAACAAAAAAACAAGATTATTAGATGTCTTTTTCATATAATTCATTAAGAAATGAGTTAAGGACTAAATGAAATATTGACTTGTTTTTCCAAAGAAACAAAGTAAATTTTCAAAAATTTCATAATAATTTCATGTGAAAAAGTGATGAAGTTATGGTTTGAAATAAAACTATGAAAAAAAGTTCAATTTCTGATAAAAATTAATAGTAGAAAAAATAATTTAATCTCTAATTTTAGCATTTCTAAAAAAATTAGAGACAAACTTTGTTTGGATAATATAATTTATCTTTTATTAATAGTGCAAGTCAATGAAGGACATATAGGTCCAAGAACGGGACATAACACCTAAAATAATTTAAGAAAACTAGATGATTAAATAAAACCACATGAGTCGGTGTTGAACACAGACACATATGAGATACCAAACACACATTCACTATAAAGTGTTAGTGCTGCATAGGTGTAAATAATTAAATTTGTAATTGAGTAGACATTGGTTTTGAAAAGCATACCTTAAGCAAAACTGCATCAGCATTAGGAATAGATGTGAACATGTCCCCACCAACATAAGTCAAATTATCGCTTCCAGATAAGTTCTCTACTACTTGTGGCCTATCAAACACAATGCATTTCAACTTAGGAAAAGTCTCACAAATAATCTTAGCAGTTGTTCCAGTTCCACCACCAACATCCACCATTGATTCCAATCCATCAAACACCAAATTACAATCTTTCAATGCCAATTTTATCATTTTGGAATCACTAGCCATTGACTCATTAAATGATCTATTATATTCAGGATTTTTATCAAGAAAATCCCAAAAACCAGACCCTAAAGTAACACCATAGAGTGTAAGATCTTCCTCATAAATCCACTTTTTCAGCTCATGATACGAACCTGAAAGAGTTGGATCAAGAGCACACTCAACCATTGGTGCTAAACAAAGATCACTGCCTCTAACAAGAAGCTCTGAAGCAACAGTGAGAGCATAAGACTCTTCTTCAGTTGTAATTATCTCAAAGAATCCATTGTGTGCGAGGTAACGCATGAGACGCTGCACATTACCTATTTTCGACGATGGAACTTGAAGAATTGAAACTAAGTTTGAAAGAGAAATTGGTTTGCCATGATTGTGGATAATATTTGGTATGTTCATTTCAACAGCCCATTTAAGAGACATGGAATCTATGAAGGCATATATGTGTTTGTATAATAAAGCTTGTGCTTTGAAAATTTCACTTGGTTTTCGACCATTAATTGATGATGCCATTTTTTTGCAAATGAATTTTTGGTTTGTGTTTTGGTTATGTTTTAGAATTTGGTTCTGTTTTGTTGTAATTTATACAAGACGGCCGACCCGTGCTATCGCACGGGTCAATAATGAGCACATTACAATAGCAATGCAGCAGCAATACTTCATATGAGAAACGTAGGAGTAATACTTCATACGAAAGACCGTAAATTAAAATAAAGTGGAACATAACTTAATTAAAATATCATTAAAACAACAAACATATAATAACAACGTCAACTACCGAACATTCTGAAAAACTTCTTTATAAACTACGTTAGATGTAACATCAGTATCATCACCTTCCTTGTTAACCAACAATATCTTTAGTCCCTTTCTTGAAGTGACTCGAGACACAGCAACATACAACTGACCATGTGAAAAACTGACTGGGGAAGATAAATTCCGACCTGATTAATGGACTGGCCTTAGACTCTTGTTAATAGTCATAGAAAAAGAAAGAGCCAACGGAAACTGTCGTCGTTGAGAATTGAAAGGGATCTTCTTATCAGATGGAGACAATGACAATCTTGGGATAAAAACCTTTTGATTGATGTTGCTTCCTGATATAACCTTTGCCTCTAGAACATATGTTCCCATTCTTGTAATTATTAACCTCGTTCCATTGATCACACCTAAATTTTGATCAATATTTCTCAACAACATAATTGGGACTCCTACTTTCAATTTCAACTTGTGAGCTGGAAGTCCAGAAGCAGTGATTGTGTTCAAAAATTCAGGAGTATGAACATCACCTGCACCCCCGACATTCGAACTATCATTGCACAGAGAATCACAACTAAGATAAGTATTCTCCTCACCGGGAATCAAATCCAATACATAATCATTGAGTGCATCAACAATTGCATTTGTTGGAGCCAATATAGCCCTGTCTTTAAAGAAGGATGGATCATTGATATTATGCAAAAGATCCGGATACGTGTGATTAACAATAGCTGTAAGTGCATCACCACGGCTTGGAATAAGCATGTCATGTGGCACAGCCAGTGATATATCCACATCATTGCTTTCTCCGATACTTCCATCACCAATTCCTAGGACCCACTTGGAAAATGCCTTTGTTTCTTCAACATTAGATACATTGCCTCCAGATAGAAGTCACATGTTTGTAGTTAGTGTAAGCACCTCACAAAAATCCCAAAGAGATGAAGAGTTTATAGTACCATTGTCGCGGTGATTTTCGGAGATCAAGCTATTGATTAGCATTGACTCACTAATTTTATTTCACGACTGAACTTTTAATTTTTCCAAAAGAAAAGGGGAAAAAGTTCTAAATTACCACATTTTAAAAGATTTAGGGTTCGGGGGTTAATTACATTTAGGGAAGGTGTTAGCACCCTAAACGTTCGTAGTACTCTACGAGAACCTCTTGATTTTATTTATTTATTTTGGCTATAACTCGCTTATTTATTTTTAAGAGAAAGAATTAAGAGTAATGAAGAAAAAAATTGTTTTTTTATTTTTTATGATTTGGAAGGACAAGGTCCTTTGCCTACGTACCCGTGAGAGATCAAAACCTCGTAGTTCGGGGTAAAAATGCCGATTGATTTGTTTTGTATTTTTTATTAGTTTTAAAAAGGTTTTAAAGATAAAATAAAGGCCAAGTGGCAAAAATGAGATTGGTTTGTGTTTTTTATTTTTGGAAAATGATTTAAATGTTATTAAAATGGATTAATGGTTATTTAAGAAAATAAAAGAGAAAAATGGGCACTTGATTGAAAATCAAGATTTGTTTAAGAAAAAGATTTTTTTTTAGTTTTGACTTATTTGCATGTTTTTGTTTTTTTATATAATTAACTGAGACTAAAAAACATAACTAAAAGCTAAACGCAAGGAATTTCCGTGGTGACGTTGGATCACCACGAAATCCTTTTGAAAATAAACTAACCTAATATTTTTGCATTTTTTCATTTTTTGACATAAAGCAGAATAAATAAATGTGAGTGTCGGTGCATATGCTCATTTATATTTTACATTTGCTCCTAAATACATTCTAATAAAATAAAACATGACAAAATAATAGATAAGAACAAAATTGCGAATGCACTAAAATAACTATGCTCAAAATAAATAGAGGGATAAAATGCATGAAATGCAAAAAACAAAAACTAAATATGTTACATAACAATTAATAAAATGAAATGCATGAGATAATAAAAATGCAGAGAAAACGTAAATAATAAAAAAAACAATGCAAGAAAATAAACAAATGCAAAGAAAAATAGAGCAAAAAAGAAAGTGGGGATTCAGGAAGCAGGAGAGGGGGTGTGAAGAAGAAAATCAGAGAGGGAAGAGAAAATGAAGATGGGCCGAGGAGGTGCCCATTGGGCTGAAAAAAGGAAATAAACCAGACCGGTTCGGTTCGAGAGAACCGAACCGGTTCAGTGTCCATAAATACCCAAAGGGCCGGTTTTTTCCTCATTTTTTAAAAAGCTTTCTCTCTCTTCTTCTCCTTCCTCCCTTCTCTCCTTCTCTCAATCTCTTGGCCGGAATAGTCTTCCGGCGCGGCGGCCGGCCAGCCCTGGGGGCGGCGCCACCGTGCCGGAGTACAAAACAACTCCTTTTAAAAAAAAACTTCACTTTTTAAAATTCCTCTTTCTTTCTCTCCTCGAATACGAGGTCAGAAATTACTAAAACTTTTTCAAAATGCTTAGATCTAGGTTTTTTTTAAAAAAAAAAACTTTCGAAACAACTACCTTTGATTCTGTTTTGTTCGGTTCGGTTTTGAGCTGGTTGTGGGTTCGGCCGTGTGGTTGTGGGTTTGGCCGTGTGGATGTTCGGTTGTGGGTTTGACCGTGTGGTTGTTTGGCTGTGGGTTTGGCCGTGTGGTTGTTTGGTTGTGTGTGTGTGTGGCTTTCGTGGTGGTTGATGGCCGTGTGTGTGGCTTTGTGTGGTTGTGGTATGTGGTGGTTCCGTTATGGGTGATAGTGGCCGCCGATGTTGTGGTTCGGATTAGGGTGTCTGTGTTGGTTCTGATTTTGGGTTTTCTTGTTAGCTTCTGATTGATTTTTTGGTTTCTGATGGAATTTTGGTGCTGATGGAATTATTGATTCCGTATGAAATTGGCTTCTCGTGGTTGACTGGTTGTGTTTTGGTTTCTGACTGTGTTTGGCTAATGATCATTGATTGTTCCTCTCCCTTCTGTGTGTGACCGTGTACTCCTTTTATCTTACTGTGCCAGTTAATGTGATTCAAAGCCATTGATGGACAATAAACAATATCAGTCAGACCAAAGACCAATAAGGCAACCATTAAAATGGCCCTTAAAACTCATCAAAGCATCAGTCAACTTTTGAAAATAAAATAATAAAATAAAAAAAATCCGAAAATAAAATGTAAAATAAAAAAATAAAAAAGGTAAATAATAAAGATAATAATAAAAAGTAATAATAAGTAAAAATAACAAATAATAATAATAAAAAAAAACTGTCGCTTTCGGAACCAAAATGAGGTATTTTAAAATACCTCTGTGCCGAAATTTCGTCTGAAACGACGAAAAATTTCGAACCAAAAAGACGAGTGAAAAAAAACAAAATTTTAGGTCAAAAATTGGGGTATGACAGATGCCCCTATTTAAGTCTCTTCATCCGGAGATTTGAAGAGAAAATCTTGGATTCGACGGGCCGAAGGGACTTAAATACAGAGTACGCCAATTTTGGACCTAAGAAAATGTGAAATGCTCGTGATGAAAATGTGAATGCAAGACGGCGAAGATGACCTGACCGGGGATAAAACAAAACGAAAGGTTACCCGAGTTCGTTAAAGCAAGGGATCCGACTCCACTGGGGGATAACATAGTTTCACTGGGGAAGGGATTGTCTACTATCGCACTAATTCAGAACGATAGCCTAACAAAGACAAAGACCGATGTTACCTACTATCGTGTAAATGATAGCTTAAAAAAGGTAAAAGAAGGAGACACTGTCTACTATCAACAAAGATGATAGCTTAAAGAAGACAGATGACATGTATTACCTATTATCGTGTATTGATAGCTTAAAAAAAGTAATAGAAGGAGACATTGCTACTATCAACAAAGATGATAGCTTAAAGAAGACAGATGACATGTATTACCTACTATCGTGTAAATCATAGCTTAAAAAAGGTAATATAAAAAGAAAAGACCTTGCCTACTATCGGTGTGCGGGTAGCTTAAAAAAGGCAGACAAAATATTTTACCTACTACCATTGTGGGGGGTAGCTTAATGAAGGTAAAATGTAAGGGAAAAGACATGGTCTACTATCATTGTATGGATAGCTTAAAGATGACCGACAAAATATTTTACCTACTACCGTTGTGAGGGTAGCTTAAAGAAGGTAAAATGTAAATGTCAGCTGTTCGGGATATTGCCGAACTGCCACTGACGACAAGGAACAAAGATAAATGTCAGTTGTTCGGGATGTTGCCGAACTGCCACTAACGACAAGGAACAAAGGTAAATGTCAGCTGTTCGGGATGTTGCCGAACTGCCACTGACGACAAGAAAGAAAGGTAAATGTCAGCTATTCGGGATGTTGCCGAACTGCCACTGACGACAAGGAACAAAGATAAATGTCAGCTGTTCGGGATGTTGCCGAACTGCCACTGACGACATGAAACAAAGGTAAATGTCAGCTGTTCGGGATGTTGCCGAACTGCCACTGACGACAAGAAATAAAGATAAATGTCAGCTGTTCGGGATATTGCCGAACTGCCACTGACGACAAAATGAAGTAAAGACATGCACAAGCTGTTCATTAAAGGAACTGCCACTTGGCGAAAAGACAAGATAAAAGACATGCACAAGCTGTTCATTAAAGAACTGTCACTTCGCGAAAAGACCGCACAAGCTGTTCGTTTGAACTGCCACTTGGCATAAAGAGGGTGACATCTTTGGACCAGACACACTGGGGATGACACTTGGGGAAAAAGTATTACAAATTGTTCATGATTGATTGATATGAAAAGAAAGACTCAGGGTGGTTAATGCAACCATGTATTGAATGATGTTGTCTGTATGTTGTATATGCATGAATGTGTATATGCATGAATGTATGAATGTATGTAAGACAGTACGACTTGTATGACTATGTCACCGCATGACTGTATGAAGGATCGACTTGTACGATTGTCTGACTGATGAACTTGATGAGACAAGACTGGACAGGTAAGATGGAAAGTGGACCGACGTTGTAGTACAAACACTCGGCAATCTTCATTGGGGATGGTGCCACTGGGGACATATCAAAACATTGACGGGGTAAAGCCCGATATATGCAACAGCTGATGGGGAGCAAACACTTCCTGGGGAAGACGTGCTAATCCAAGAAACTAGCAGAAGAACTGGTACTTCTGTGGTCATGCTTATCTTTTGTTTTTCTTCTTTTTTGAATCCCTAACTTTTGTCTGGACTGCCCTTTCGGGTTTTCAGTCCACCGGGAATATGTTCTTTTTGTGCCCCTAATTTTTGCTTGGACCGCCCTTTCGGGTTTTCGATCCACCGGGGATGCTCATTTTTGCCTAAGTCGCCCTTTCAGGTTTTCGACTTACCGAGCTTTTTCTTTTCTCTTTTTTCTTTTTTTTCAAGCAATTGACCATGTTTAACCTGCAGAGTCTACCCGTTCTTGGTACAGATGCTGACGCACACTTCACTCATTCATGAGCTCAGAGAGAATGTGTTTGTTGTTTATGCTTTCCAAAAATATAAAAAGATTTTTGATTTTTTTGAAAAATATTTTACTTCAAGTACTACCATCAAAAATAGAAGAAATTTTATAAACAGAATAAACGGGAGTTCCAAATAAAAGGCACAGGCTCAAATTTATTTAACAGAGTGGTGGCCCGCCAATGACGTGGCTCCATGGATCTCACAAAGTTTGGAAAATGATAAATATAAGAGGAAGGTACATTGAACACAATAACTGCTATTCTCCCTAACAACTTTGAATTCCTTTGTTTGGATGCTTCAGATTCAGAGTTTCTTTGACCGCTAATGTGCCCCAAGTGAGTCATGGCCAACCTGATGCAGTTACTTTGTCTTTTGATCCTCAATTTTTGCAAAGATCGCCCTTTCGGGTTTTCGACCTATCAGGATGATTATTTTTATGTTTTATGTCTCTAATTTTTGCCTGGACCGTCCTTTCGGGTTTTCAGTCCACCGAGATGCTCATTTTTGCCTAAGCCACCCCTTCGGGTTTTCGACTTACCGAGCTTTTCTTTTGTTTTTAGACAAAGTATTTCTTGACTGCATCGGCGTTCACAGGACGGGGAATCTCATCGCCATCCATAGTCGTAAGAGTTATTGCACCACCGGAGAACGCTCTCTTGACGACATATGTGCCTTCATAGTTAGGCGTCCATTTGCCCCTGGAGTCTGGTTGAAAGGATAAAATCTTTTTGAGCACCAGGTCTCCTTCTCGAAATTCACGGGGACGAACCTTCTTGTCAGAGGCTTGTTTCATCCTCCTTTGATATAGCTGTCCATGACACAAGACAGTCATGCGTTTTTCTTCAATCAAGTTCAGCTAATCATACCTACTTTGGCACCATTCAGCCTGAGACAACTTGGCTTCCATCAGAACTCTCATTGACGGGATCTCGACTTCCACAGGGAGCACTGCTTCCATGCTGTAAACTAAAGAGAAAGGGGTTGCCCCTGTTGAAGTGCACACTGAGGTACGGTACCCATTCAAAGCATACGGTAACATGCCAGTCCTGTAAGTGACTACCATCTTCTGCACTATCTTCTTGATGTATTTTTTTTTCTTTTTTCTTTTTCTTGTTGTATTTTTTGTTGTTTTTTCTGTTTTGTTTTTTTTGCAGATTCAATGGCACCGTTCATCTGGGATTTGACCAGGAATATTGTAATGGCAGTTCTTCGGAACCCAAGTTAATCATTTCACACACTAATAACCGAGAGATCTTTTCGGGAATCCCTCCATCCTCCTCCTCTTCAGCTTTGTAAACAGGGAACTCAAAGTCGGGAGAGAGCATACGGTTACAGTGTTCAACGGGTTTATTGATGTTCAGTCTACATATGATTGATGATTGATTTTAGAAAATGAGTGAAAAATGCAGACCTTTTGAAATTGATTGAAAATAAAATAAAATATTTTTTTGGGTTTTTTGTGTTACCATTTTCCAGAAGAAGCAAAGAATAAAAAGACATAGTCGGGGACTAAACGACTTTTTATTTAATGATGGGAATGCATAAAGCAAAAAGCCCTACAAAAGTTCACTTTCGTCTCGGGCGGAACGAAAGGATTTTTTTTAAAAGACAAGACAACAAAACACATTACTTGGACCCATGAGTAACTGAGGGAATGTCAACAGCGACCCAATTGCGGCAAATCCATCCTTGTGTTTGCACGACCACATCCATTTTCTCTCTTCTGTTTGCACGGGTGTTGTAGGTGCGAGTCAGTTTGTAATGAATGCGCCGGGCCATTTTCTTTACTGCGGCAGATCAACCTTTGTGTGATGAAACGGAGGATGAGACTCGATTCAGAAACTATGAATGCAGTATGATGCATGATTATGTTTATGCAAAAAAAGAATGATTTGTTATCGAAGGACTTTTGTTGAAGTAAATGTAAACGTCATAGTTTGAACATTTCATTTGAGTGTTTAAAACAGTTTCCTTTTTAACAACCAAAGGACAAGCTTAAATAGCCTTATTGCAAAGTCCATATCCATGATGTTCACAAAAAAAAAAATTGTCGAAGTCCTTCAATACTTGATGAGGAAAAGAGTTTATGAATGCATGTATGCATGATTTAAAGAGCGGAGAAAACATGGTGAGGTTAAGTCCATAATGTTGGAGCCAAGGGTAAACACGCCATTTGGTAAGGACTATGGTTTCACATGTACCTATATCACGGGTTCTACCAAGTTCCCAAAGTCATCGACCACTTTCGAATATTGTCGGATTATGGGACTACTCCCGGTCCAACGACGTTCGTAGGAAAGTCTCGTTTGAGTGTAGTATCGCGTATCAACCAATTCAAGACTACTCTTGATTAGCCACCGCACTACGTCCTAAAAGGCCAAGATGGGTTAAAGGTAACTCTAAAGGTCCTCAACTTCATAGGTCACTTGAAAATAACAATGCTGAACACGACTACTCATGCCAACATAGTAATACTTCCAAGATTCCTCCATTGAGTGGGGTTATCACATGTGCCACATCCGAAACTCACTCTCGGAAAGACACTTTGATTATACCACAATCCTATCTTATGTTTCCCTCAAGTCCGGGTGTAGGACTTATCTCACCACTCACGCAAAAGGGAAAAAAACACATAGGCACATATTTACATTCTTATTTTTGTTTTAAGCAGGTTATAGCACAAAATAATTAAATAAATCCAAGTTAGGCTCAACCCTCTTAGGGAAGTCCCCAGTGAAGTCGCCATTTCTGTCGCGGTGATTTTCGGAGATCAAGCTATTGATTAGCGTTGACTCACTAATTTTATTTCACGACTGAACTTTTAATTTTTCCAAAAGAAAAGGGGAAAAAGTTCTAAATTACCACATTTTAAAAGATTTAGGGTGCGGGGGTTAGTTACATTTAGGGAAGGTGTTAGCACCCTAAACGTTCGTAGTACTCTACGAGAACCTCTTGATTTTATTTATTTATTTTGGCTATAACTCGCTTATTTATTTTTAAGAGAAAGAATTTAGAGTAATGAAGAAAAAAATTGTTTTTTTTATTTTTAATGATTTGGAAGGACAAGGTCCTTTACCTACGTACCCGTGAGAGATCAAAACCTCGTAGTTCGGGGTAAAAATGCCAATTGATTTGTTTTGTATTTTTTATTAGTTTTAAAAAGGTTTTAAAGATAAAATAAAGGTCAAGTGGCAAAAATGAGATTGGTTTGTGTTTTTTATTTTTGGAAAATGATTTAAATGTTATTAAAATGGATTAATGGTTATTTAAGAAAATAAAAGAGAAAAATGGGCACTTGATTGAAAATCAAGGTTTGTTTAAGAAAAAGATTTTTTTTTGAGTTTTGACTTATTTGCATGTTTTTGTTTTTTTTTTATAATTAACTGAGACTAAAAAAACATAACTAAAAGCTAAACGCAAGGAATTTCCGTGGTGACGTTGGATCACCACAAAATCCTTTTGAAAATAAACTAACCTAATATTTTTGCATTTTTTCATTTTTTGACATAAAGTAGAATTAATAAATGTGAGTGTGTTTACGCTGAAGTTTGGTAAACAATCGCTAGTCTGGGTTAATTGCTTCTGAGACCAACTAGTGAATCTCAGGAGCATAGTGCTTTGTTTGAATTCTTTAAGTTGTTTGAATGTTCATTACGCATAAACATTTATTGTTGTTTTGGGAAAAATAAATATACAAGTCACTTGGATTACAAGCAACAAATAAAATAAATTTTTAATAAACAAACGCTTTGTTTCGATCGAAACAGGTAAATGACGAGAATTTAAATGAAAGGCAGTAAACTTTGCATGAAATTTAAAGTGCTTGAAAGATAAATTTACATGAAAAGTAAATTGCATAGAATTGTAAAATGTGCTTTACAGAAAAGAATGATTCACAGATTCATACTTGGATCCCATTTCACTCGTTTCTCTCGATAGCATGGATACTTTGAGTTTTACAAGGATTTTCGTATAAATGAATTGCGACCCTTGTTTCTGACTAAAAAACTACTATATATAGACTTTCGAAAATAAACTGTCCTAACGGTCGAACACTACCCTACTACCAAGTGTCCTGCCACGTACACCCTGCATGCACCTAACTGCTCCTTAGAACGGTTGTCTGTATCGCTCGAAGTCGAACTGAATTTGTGAAGTTTGTCAGAATTGTGCTAAGTCCAGAAATCTGTTGCTTCGATTCGATCATACGCTAGGTCGATTTGCCCAATGGTTCGAAGCCCTCTTTCTTGCCTTAGCCTTGTGTTTGTAAATATTCTCTTGAACCTGTGAACGTTTCCATTAGAATCTTCTTACTCTTCGATTCGATAGAATCTGACAAGATTCTCGTCAGCATTTAATGCGTGTTTAGAGCATATTTTTAGCTTATCAAAAATATGGGCTAACAAATTTCCCCCAAAAAATGTCTGCTTCGATTCGTGATCGAAGGAAGATGAGAAGTTGACATTTTTTCTTTTTCTACACGTTTTACTGAAACGGCGTCATGATTGCACGTTTTACTGTGTAACTGTCACCTCGATTCCCACTATCATCATGAGTCCCAACTTTCTAGGTAAAAGTGGGACACGTGTCACACTAGGAAGTCGAAATGAATCTAATTTGAAAGATTTTTTTTATTTTTATATATATTTTTTTTATTTTACCCTATCAATAGGCCAAAAATGGCCATTGAAACGTTTTCTCAGACGTTTTGCTTTCAGTTCTTGCTTCTTCCCCCTCTTTTGCTTCCCAATCTTCATAGCTTCTTGCGAATCAGACCAGCCTATTGCTTCTTTTCACAATCGTTTGTTCTCGAATCTCTAGTAATGAAACCCTTTTCTTGGAATCAGAATCATCAGCATTGATTCAATCAGTCCGCCATTAAAACGCCTTTTTCATAAGAACTGTTCATCGTCTTCTTCTTCGACAATGTCTCAAGAAAACCACGAGGTTCCTATAGCTGGGAAATGGCCAAGCACTATCACCAGTAACGATGGCAAAGAAATGGTGCCTGAACCTCACGGAGACGCAACAAAGAAAGCTATTTGGGAGTTGAACGTGATGATCCCGTTTTCTGTGGGTGGCCAGACTTATGCCTTTGGTGGACCCCTTCCGGATCAGCCAAATCTGTCGAAGGCCATGGATAAGGTATTTCCTTCGTTCACAACCTGCGAACCTAGGATATTCCTGAGTGACCCATATAACTTCAGTTTCCTAAGTAAACCTGGCAAGCTATTTCGATCAGCCCCTTATATAGGCAACCTGGATTATATCTCTTGGCTAGATCGAGTCGAAAGTGACTATGGAGAGTTTTGGAAAAGATATGATATCTTCAACCTTATTCAATTTTCCAGGACTGGTCCAGAGTATCGACCAGAGATGCTAATCGTTGCTCTGCACTTCTTCGAGAGTGCAACCAATACGTTTCAATTTCCTTGTGGTATGCTTACTCCGACCCTTCTTGACGTAGCTGCTCTTACAGGCCTTAGGCCTACTGGGGATACCTATAACCCCACCATTACTAATGACCATATCAAAGTAGATTTTAAAGAGGCAACATTTGCTAAGTATATAGCGGAGAACAGGGGTCATGATGACGAAGTATCAGACGAAGAACACGTCGCATTTCTGACCTTGTGGCTGTCACATTTCGTCTTCTGTTCGAAGTCTCTGCAGGTGGCAAAAAGTTTCATTCCCATGGCCCAACAGATCGGAGAAGGCAGAATATTTGGACTTGGGCGCCTTTTGCTGGCCGTTCTATATGACTCGATCGGGGAAGCCTGCGATGATTTGAAGAAATCGAAGGATGGTTCTTCCTTCTTGGTATCCGGCCCAATGTGGCTTCTTCAGTTGTGGCTTAATGCCACTTTTGAAAAGGAAATGGGACTGATCATCCCACAAGATTATGCTGAAGAAGTTGCCAACCGTTCTATCGAGGGACAGAGGATACTTCGACTGACGCCCAAGACCTTAGAACAGAGCCCACAGAGGCTCTTCCTCAAGTATATGAAGGTCTTCCTGGACTTCAAGCATTTTCTTCCTCAACATGCCCCTTTCCATGAGAGACAGTTCGGCCCGGCCTGGTTTACAGAAGATTTCCCAACCATCGACCCAGACAACGAAGACGAAGTGAATGAAGTATGGTCAGCTTACCTGGATCCGTCCATACTTTCATGCAGAACTGGGGTGAAGTCGAACTACTTAGGCTTGGTAGGGTACCAACCTAATTTAGTGTCAAGACAATTTGGGCTTTCCCAACTTCGACCCAAGAGTATGTTTTCAGACCCCAAACATGTTTTGAGGGGAGCTAACCTCTCAGATAAGCTTTTTAAGAAATACCTTAAGTCATCTGGAGAGCTCTTGTTCGAATTGCATCCATTCGAATACAATGCTTCGTTCTTCTGTACTACAGAATTCACAAAATGGTGGGAGAAGTATTTTTTCAGTCATTCAGTTGGAGACACTAAAGCTATGATCTCCAGGTTAGAAAGTGGCTTTTCCCAGCCAATTATTGAGAGCATACGTTCGAAGCTCCCTGCTCGAGGTACCAAACTCACTTTTTTGTCACTTATTGATATATGCTAGTTTTATTTATTTATGCCTTTCGATTTCATCTGTTTAGGCAAAGCACCGGTGACAAAGAAGGGTGCAGAATCGTCTCGAGCTGGGGAAAAATCCAAGAGGCCGACTGGCATAAAGATCCAGGAGGTAAAGAAGGAAAAACAAGAAAAGGTAACTGATTTTATTTACCTTGTTTTAATTTCCAACATTTTCTAACTTCTTTCTACTTCGATTATGGCAGAGTCGGAAGAGAGATAATAGTTCTGAGACTACTACAACCTCTAAGAAGTTAAAACCCGAGGTCATCTATGTTATAGATGAAGAAGAAGTAAGTCCATTCAAATGTCCTTTACCTACCTTACTTCTTGATCTAATGTCAATCCCTTTAGTCCTTTCTTATCTTTTCTTTGACAACAGGAAGAGGAGGAAATTCCTCTTATTAGGAAACGGAAAACGCCCCCTAGCTCAACACCCACCAAGTCTGTCGAACAGACGGGTCTAGGTAGTTCTCAGGCTCAGGGGCCTAAAGAGAAGAAAAAGAAGAAAGACAAGAAAATCAGACCTGAAATTGCTGCAGATCGAAAAGCAGAGGAACCTGTTGAGAAGAGGAAGAAGAAAAAATCTTCTAAGTCTTCAGAAGATCAACCAAAGGCAACTCCCTCTGAATCTCAGCCTGCTTCGACCGAGATTGATAATAAGGCTGACCATGAGAATAAAGATAAAGAGGATGCTGGAGGCGTTAAGACTCCTGAAGAATTTAATCCAAATCCCGTAATTGTAGAGATCGAGGTACGGGTTTCTCCACAAACCTCTTTTCTTTTTATGACTTAGATTGCCTTTGCTAGCCTCCTTTTTTATTTCGTCTATATTTCGAATCAGGTGGAAGGTCATGTTGCAGAGGGCACTCCTGCATGGGCGGAGAAAATTCCAAGCCCCCTTATTGAAGAGCCTATCAGTCCTGTAAAAACAGAAACTGCTGCTGAGGCAGATCAACAGAAAGAAGATCAACCAGTTGCGTCTGAAAGTCCTCGTGGTTGGAGGGGAACATTTGTCGAATCTGATACTGAGCACCCAGAGGTTGTTGTTTCTACTGAATCGAGCAAGGGTTATTCGCCCTCTCCTGAGAAGTACCAATTTGATGATGAAGCTATCAAAGAGGCTGAGGTAGGAGGGTCAGAAATCTTGCCGGAGTCTTCAACTTCGAAGCTCTCTGCCAACTTAGGGTTGCCTGAAGAAGAATTCGTGAATATGCAAAGTTCAGACCCTGCAGCTACTCTTCGACTTCTGCTTACCAAGCAAACCCCTCCTCCAACTTCAAGTGATAGGGCCAGTGATTCGACTCAGTCAGCAGAAGAAATCAACTCATCCGTACGTCAAGACTCACTTCTGTTGAAACTGACTACAGATTTTGTGATGAAAGATGTGCCTAGCATAATTAAAGCTCCACTGACGAGACTTTAGGGAAGGTTCTTCAGATCGAATCGATCATTGACCAACTGGCCAAAACTGTGCAACATGATCAGGACAGTGCAATGAGGCTCGCTGCTCAGAAATGAACACATCACCTTTTGCTCGAAAGAGCGAAAACTGCACAAGCTGAGGTTGATCGATTAGCAAATTTCGCCAAAGAAGCGCATCTTGATATCAAGGTTTGCAATGACAACATCTCTGATTGGGAGAATCATATCATTGTGTTGCAGTCGCAGATTGACAGCTATAGGCAGAAAATTGCGTAAGAGGAAACCAAACGCAACAAACTCGAAGAGGATGTTAACAATTCGACTAAGGCTCTAATTGATGAGAAGGGACGAGAAGGTCTTAAGGCTTATAGTGCTTCTGCAGTAATCCTTGAAGAGGTTAAGAGCTTGGAGAGTGCCCGCCAGGTCTTCAATAAAGAGATCAACAGCTTAACCAAATTGTACTGGGAGTCTGTCAAACATTTGTAATACCTTAGTTTTTATTTTATAAGTTTCGAACATCTTTTGGTATATTTTGGTTGTAATGTTCAAGACATGCCCAGTTTGTGGCAATTTCTTTTAACTGCCATTTCGAATTTCTTTGAAGTTTTATTCTGCGCTTATCTTTACTTCGAGTAACGTTGGTTTATACTTTTTCAAATATCTGCTGCAACGCAAGCTTGATAATACTAAAGAGCAATATTACCACTTCAGACAAGCCAACAAATCCTGGACTGCAGCAGATTAACTTGTTTTTCTACCCATCATTGTTTTGTTATTTTCGAATGTGGCATTTGTACTCAAATTTATACATTATATTTATGCCAATTTTATGTGCCATAATCATCCTCGTTAGCACTTTGCCAATTTTAGCATTCGAAAACGCCAGATATCGAAGATTTAATTGGTTTTCGTGATACACTCTGAACCCCTCTTTTTAGTTAAGGATAAGATTGTGCCTAACGCTTAACTACTAAGCCATGTCTCTGATTGGCTCTAGTTTCAAAATAAGTCAAACATCCGTTTCCAAAACAGTCAAACTGAAATGGCGTGAATTTCGAGAAGAATTAGGAAACGGTTGAAGAATTATTAATGATCTTACCATTATATATATGGTCATTCTCTATCCTTTTTACTCACTCTATTCTGCAAGTTATAATAGTATAGCAACCATCACCAATTTTGAAAGAGAAATCATGGGTAAAGGCAAACAGATTGCGAAGAACACCAATGAAAAGAAAGCAACGTCTGGAAAGAAAAACAACAAGAAAATTGCTGATTCCTCAAAAAAGACAAAGAAACCTTCTTCCAAGGGCGAAAGTTCAAGAACTTGCAGAGCTCACCCTCCTCCTGAAGGGAAAATACACGAATCACCTTCAAAGGCTCAACCAGAGGTTTCGTCCTCAGAGTCTTATAGTACGGACCCTGATTGGGCAGAATTCCTTTTGACCTATGATGAAAACAAAGAATACCTTCGTTCATCAGACTCAGAAGTCGATTCGAAATGAAGGCCCTTCAAGATCAATGTGGCACTTTTTCTTTTGTAATTCGAATAAAATCTTAGCACTTTATGATGGATAAAAATCCAAGATAAGACCTTTGTATGATGAGGGATAAAACCCACCATTTTAATTCGAATCTTTTATTTTACTGGCATCTTCGCATGTTACCACTTTAGTATTTTGCTTTTCGAACTATTCTTGATTTATTCGAATCTCTTGCAGCGCTGGTCTATATCTTTTCAAATACTTACCATTTATACTCAAAGTACGTTGATCAGGAGTTAACTCCTCTAACTCATAAGCACCTTTCGAATAAATCTGAACTATCTTAAATGGCCCTTCCCAATTTGGGGACCACTTGCCTAAGGTTCGATCTTTTCTATCCATGGGCAGAATGACTTTCCACACAAAGTCTCCAACATTAAAAGTTTTTGACTTCACTTTCTTGTTATAAGCTTTTGCAACTGTTTCCTTTTGCCTAGTCAAGACTTCTAATGCTCTTAATCTCTCCTCATCTAAATCAACCAACTCATCTGACATCATTTTCCAATAATGATCAATTGGTATGTCCATTTGTTTTTGTATTCTGGCTGATTGCAAATGTATTTCGACTGGAAGTACAACATCATGACCAAACGTCAATCGAAATGGGGTAGTGTCAGTTGATTCCTTAGGAGAATTTCTACATGCCCATAAAACTTGATCCAACGTTTTATTCCAATTTCTTGGTTTTTGGGCAATATGTTTTTTAATCAAGTTAATAATAATTTTATTGGTTGCTTCGACTTGACCATTTGCTTGCGCGTAATATGGTGTTGAGGTTAATAATCGAAAGCCAATTTCTTGAGCAAATTCTTGCATCTTTCGTCCAGTAAAAACCGAACCTTGATCAGTGGTAATTGTTTCAGGAATACCATACCTATAAATAATATGGTTTTGAATGAAACTAATTACTGCCTCCTGATCGACATTTGGTAAAGGCACTACTTCGATCCATATAGTAAAATAATCAATTCTAACTAAAATATATCGTTGGTTTTTAGACGAAGCAGGCTTAACCTCACCAATTAAATCCAGAGCATATCCTCTGAAAGGCCAAGGTTTGATTATGGAGTGTAACTCACTAGCAGGTACGTGCTGTATCCCTGCATGCTTTTGGCATTCTTGACAGCCTTTAGCAAATTCTATGTAGTCTTTTAACATAGAAGGCCAATATAAACCTTGTCGAAATAAAAGCCATTTCATTTTATGTCCTGCTTGATGTGATCCACAGGCACCACTATGAACATGGGAAACTGCTAAGTATGCTTCTGATTCTCTTAGGCATTTTAGTAAAATTCCTTCTGCAGTCTTTTTAAATAATTCATTTCCCATAATCACGTAGTTCAAAGCCCTATATTTGATCTTTCGAGCCACATTACCTATTGGATTTTCCAAATATTCAACAATGGGTTTTCTCCAATCATTATCCAACATATTGTCAATGGCAAAAATTTGAATTTTTTCCTGAAGATCATCCACGTTTTCATCCTCATTATCTTGTGGTGTACTTGCCCCCACAAGTTTTGGCATTGACAATTTAGTGCTCAATGGCTCTTGTAACACCAGTTTATCTTTTATTTCGATCAACTGAGTTAACTTTTCCTTCGACATTTTGTACCCTGAAGCTATTTGGGCTAAATCATTTGCTTCTTGGTTTTCTAGTCGAGGTACATGTTCAATATTAATATAATCGAAATGATTCAGATGAGAACTTGCTATAACAAAATATTTTGCTAAGTGTTCTTTCACACATTTGTATTCTTGTGTTAATTGTCTCAACACTAACTCTGAATCACCCCTTATGTTAACATTTCTTGCCCCCAAGCTAATTAAAATTTCAAGGCCTGTGATTAAAGCTTCATATTCAGCCTCATTATTTGAGCAAAGACCTTTAATTTTATACTTGAACTTAGTTGGGATTTTTGTGGGGGATATTATTAAGATTCCAATCCCAGTTCCATGTTTATTTTTCAAACCGTCGAAATACAAAATCCAAGGTTCAGTATCTACATAGTCTTGAGGCATTTCGATCACTGAGTAATCCACAATAAAATCTGCCACAATTTGGCCCTTAACAGATTTCAAGGGCTTGTAGGTTAAAGAATATTCTGTTAGTGCTAAAGCCCACTTTCCAATTCTACTGTGCAGAATAGGCTTCGATAACATGTGTTTAATGATATCATAATGAGAATACACATAGGCATCAACATGCTTTATATATTGCTTAAGTTTAATACAAGAGAAATACAAACAAAGACAAAGTTTTTCTATGGCGGTATATCTAGTTTCTGCATCATTTAATACACGACTAAGATAATAAATTGCATGCTCCACACCATTATCATCTTCCTGAGCCAACATGCTCCCAATGGTCTTGTCAGACGCAGCAATATACAACTACATAGCTTTGTTTCGACTAGGAGGCATTAGTACAGGAGGCTTAATCAAATACTCTTTAATTTCATCGAAAGCCTTTTGATGCTCTTCATCCCATTGGAATGGTTCATCTTTCTTGAGTCGAAGCAATGGCGAAAAAGTTTGATCTTTGCCACTTAGATTCGAAATGAATCTTCTCAAGAAGTTGATTTTTCCTAGCAAAGATTGAAGCTGTTTCTTGGTCGAAGGAGGCTTTGTCTCAAGAATAGCCTTTGTCTTGTTTTGGTTTATCTCGATGCCCTTTTTATGCACCACAAAACCAAGGAAATCTCCTGCATGCACACAAAAAACACACTTTAATGGATTCATTTTTAATCCATGTTTCCTCATTCGTTCGAAAGACTACCTAAGGTAATCCAAATGGCTATCTTCAGATGAGGATTTGATGATTATATCATCTATATAAACTTGCATGAATGTGTCTATAAAATCATGGAACATGGAATTCATGGCCCTTTGATAAGTGGCCCCAGCATTTTTCAAACCAAAAGGCATAACAACCCATTCATAAGTGCCTAATGCACCAGGGCATCGAAATGCTGTTTTTGACACATCATTTTCAGCAATAAATATCTGGTTATAACCAGAATAACCATCTAACATACTTAGAAATTCAAAGCCAGCTGCTGAATCTACCAACATTTCTGCTACTGGCATAGCATATTCATCTTTAGGTGTAGCATTATTTAAATCCCTAAAATCTATCCATACTCTAAGAGTTCCATTCTTTTAAATAACATGGACTATATTTGCTAACCATTCGACATACCTGGCAGCTCTGATGAATTTACTCCTCAGCAGCCTCTCGATCTCTTCCTTGATCTTGGACATGATTTCAGGTGCGAACCTTCTTGGTAATTGTTTTACTGGCCTCTTTCCTTCTTTAATAGGTAATTTCAGTTCGACAATTTGTATGCTTAACCCAGGCATTTCGTTGTAATCCCAAGCAAAGCAGTCTTTGAATTCTTTAAGAAGAAGCACCAGCTTTTCTTTTAGACTTGAAGTGATATTGGCACTGATATAAGTTGGCCTTTTGATTGAGCCATCTCCAATATCGATCTCCTCCAAAGGATCTTGTGCCTGCATCTTTGGCGCCTCACTCATAGGATCCTTCTCAAAACCCAGTGGCTCATCATCATAAATGCAGTCAAGTCTTCGATCCTTTGTTTCTTTGATTTTTTGATCTTCGATCTTGGCTTCAACTGCCATATTTTGTTGAAACTCAGCCTCAAGGGCCGTATTTAATCTATTTTCGGCCATATAAGCCGTAATCCTGGCCCATGCAGTGGCCTCAGGCATAGTGATCTTCATATATATTCCACCCAGTTGGTGGAATAACTCCATCTTCAGAGGAAACAGCATCAATTTCTTCCCTCTCCCATATAAAGCCATGGGTAGGATGGAGCTTGACAGAATGGATAACACTGTCACTTGGCTCGAAAGCAGATTCCTTGTCACCACAAGGTGCTATATTAGCCAAAGTTTTGTCAAAGGTTTGTGGAGTAACATTGTCAACCTCTGACCTATAAAAGCTTTGATCTGCCTTTATGTTTTCAACAATCCCATCCTCCCTCCAAATAATAAGTTTCTGGTGAAGAGTAGATGGTACAACCCCAACTCCATGGATCCATTCCCTTCCTAATAGCAGGTTAAAGTTAGCCTTGGACTGTATCACCAGGAATAGAGTTGGTCGAACTATACTGCCTACAGCAACATCAACTTGTATGGCTCCCAAAGAATAGCCAGTTTTGCCCTCATAATTAGAGAGCACAATGTTGTGGGCAGATAGATCAGTGTCATGTTTCCCGATCTTGTAGAGCATAGATCGAGGCATCAAGTTGACAGCTGCTCCCCCATCTATGAGCACTTTGTTGATCCCAACATTTTCAACTTTTGCTCTGATGAAAAGAGGTTTGAGATGGCTTTTCATCTCAAGGTCTGGCTTCTCGAAAGAAACTAATTGTTCTTCAACGCAGCCATTGTTCATAACATAGTAACATACTGGCTTTGGGTCAGCCATATCAAAATGATCGAATTCACCTTCGATCTCAGTAACCTCAGATTGGACATCATACTCAGATGGCAAGATAGATACCACACAGATGACATCAAAATCAGGTTCAGAATCCAGCAAATCCTCGTCTTCCATCTTGTCTTCGTCCACTGGAGGAAGGAGTCTTTCTTTTGCTGGCCTTCGAGACACTTCTTTATATTGGCCAGTCTGCAGATTCTGTCGGGCCAATTTGTTTTGACGCTGAAACCTGCACCATTGGGTCCTTGTCATAGGATTCTTACCCTTGTAATTGTTCCTATAAGAATACCTATTAGCCTCCTGTGGGCCAATTTGTTTCATTCCACTGGAACCACCCACTTCCATGGCTCCTTTGTTGAACCTTATGAGTCCCTGGTGCATCCATTTTTCGACAGGAATTGAACCAGGAGGAACAAAAGTATTCTTTCGACCAGATTTCTGGTTGTTGTTCGACTGCACCATAACCCTTTTACCTTTATCGAAACGCTGGTTTTGCTTTGCCCCCTTGTTGACAACTTGGTACTTCTTGAGGCCCTCAGTAGCCTCTATATCACATACTGCACTGCAGCGAGGATATAGCATTACACTCTTGCTTCCGAGTTTGCATCTGTTCAAGAAATCGATCAAATCCTCTTCAGCCTGAGGATACACAACTTTCATCTGTTCGTTGTAGTCTTCTTCAGATATATCTTGAACTTGCACCTGAGACACCTCCATTGCTTCGACCATCATTATTCCTTGAGGTTCTGCATAGAGAGTTTCAACAGCTTTAGGTGTTTCAGCATTCGCCTGAGTGGTCTTTGATTTCTCACCAAATTTGAGTCTCCCTTCATTGAGAGCCTTTTGAACCAAATCCCTGAAAAGAATACAACGTGAGGTTTTATGGCCAAGGAAATTATGAAATTTACAATAACCCCTTTTCTTCTGCTGCTCGATTGGGGGTACTTTTAAGCCCTTAGGAACAATAATCTGCCCATCTGTGACTAATAAATCAAATATTTCATCACATTTGGTTATGTCAAATGTATAAGTTTTAGACACAAATTTATCATTTTTAGGTTCAACAGGATTTTTCCCATTCGAAGGTCTAAGGAGTTTACAGACATAAGGAGGTCCAGGTTTTAATTCTGCTAAATCAACCTCATTGTCTTCGATATCTTCATAAGTGATATCGAACTCTTGGTCACTGTCATTTGCTTCGACATATGCAACCTTTTCCCTCTTGTGAAATTTAGAATTTCTAGCCTTTTCAGCTTTTAGCCGTTCGACTTGTCGAACTCTATCAGCCAACTGAGCCATGTCCCTCAAATACTGAGTATCTAATTTCTTTCTAATCGAATAGTCTAGGCCACCAGCAGCCATTTCGACTAATTCATGTTCAGGGACTTGGGTGAAGCATCTTGCCTTTAAAAGTCAGAATCTATTCAGATAATCATCAATTGATTCAGGTGCTTTACGTCGAACACTTGCCAATTCTTTAAGGCTTATTTTTGATTGTCCCATGTAAAACTGTTCATGGAAAATTCTCTCTAATTGATTCCAATTATGTATGGAATGTGGAGGGAGGGTTGTGAACCATGTAAAGGCATTTTTTGTTAGAGAATTTGGGAAGTACTTCATCCTTAAATTTTCGTTGTTTGCTATGTCTCCTGCTTCTGTCAGAAATCTTGCAATGTGCTCAACAGTTGATTCGCTAGTGTCACCAGCGAACTTGGTGAATTTTGGGATTTTGACACCCCTTGGTAGTTCCGTTTGAAGCACATATTCTGACAAGGCAGAAACAAAGTTTGGTCTATGTAAACCTACATTCAGACCATTTTGGACTAAGATAGCTTCGACCAAATTTGCTATGTTATTTTGTGCCCCTAAGTCATTTTGTTGGACATTTCTAACCACTTCATCAGCATTTTGATTTCGATTTACTAAGACTAACCCTGGATTTGGTTCGATTTGTGGTTGGACTTGTGGTTGGACTTGTGGCTCGATTGGAACCACTTGTAATTGTCCTTGATTAGGCTGTACCACTATGTTATTGGGCATAGGCACCATAGCATTATTCGGTATTTGGACGTTTTGTATGGGTGCTAGATTCTGAATCTGGGGGACTGGTTGATTAGGAACATGAGGAGCCCCAAAGAAATCAGCCATCCTACCCATCTGGGTGGCTAACAATTGATAAGTCTGGTTAGTATTTTGTATCAAAGGATTAAACACTGTACCAATTTGTTGTGTCAACATATTAACCATATCATGATTACTTTCATCCATTTGTTGCCTTAAAGACATCAAGGATGTATTAGTTAATGGTGGCGCTGCATTTCGATTAACAGAACTAGAGGCCAAACGCTGGTTTATAGGCGAGTAAACGCCAGGCATAGTTTCTGAAAATAATGAAGGGTTAGTTTGTAACCCTTGCATCAGTGCTGTAGGCATACCATATGGCATATTCCTACTGTTGCCTTGATTCATATATTGTGAAAAAGGCATACTGAACGTAGAGCCGATTGTGCCTCCCCCTCTTACTGGGGATGACTGGCTCCCTACATTTTGGGGTATCGAAACCGCAGGGCCTGCAGTGGTGAAAGGCATCGTTGTTGACGCATTGATAGGTATAGTAACACCCATTGTCGAAGAACTGTGAGCGGATATGGTTGCTCCAGTCACATTCGCATTCGCAACAACTTCACTCATTGTTGGGGAGACAACAACATCTGCTGCGCTTGAAGTGTTCGATGCACTCGAAGGCGCGGACGTATTATTGTTATCATTCATATTTGCATTTTCCATATTATTTCTGTTTGTATTTCTGGGTGGTGGTCTAACCATTTCAGGGAGTATTTTCCCACTCCTCAAGAACATGCACTAACGCAATTTCCAGAAAGAATGCAGAAATAGAACTTGCAAATCCAAACGAAAATATTTTAGAAAAGATTCAAATAAAGCACACGTCCCACCGGGCATGCCAATTTGTTTACGCTGAAGTTTGGTAAACAACCGCTAGTCTGGGTTAATTGCTTGCGAGACCAACTAGTGAATCTCAGGAGCATAGTGCTTTGTTTGAATTCTTTAAGTTGTTTGAATGTTCATTACGCATAAACATTTATTGTTGTTTTGGGAAAAATAAATATACAAGTCACTTGGATTACAAGCAACAAAGAAAATAAATTTTTAATAAACAAACGCTTTGTTTCGATCGAAACAGGTAAATGACGAGAATTTAAATGAAAGGCAGTAAACTTTGCATGAAATTTAAAGTGCTTGAAAGATAAATTTACATGAAAAGTAAATTGCATAGAATTGTAAAATGTGCTTTACAGAAAAGAATGGTTCACAGATTCATACTTGGATCCCATTTCACTCGTTTCTCTCGATAGCATGGATACTTTGAGTTTTACAAGGATTTTCGTATAAATGAATTGCGACCCTTGTTTCTGACTAAAAAACTACTATATATAGACTTTCGAAAATAAACTGTCCTAACGGTCGAACACTACCCTACTACCAAGTGTCCTGCCACGTACACCCTGCATGCACCTAACTGCGCCTTAGAACGGTTGTCTGTATCGCTCGAAGTCGAACTGAATTTGTGAAGTTTGTCAGAATTGTGCTAAGTCCAGAAATCTGTTGCTTCGATTTGATCATACGCTAGGTCGATTTGCCCAATGGTTCGAAGCCCTCTTTCTTGCCTTAGCCTTGTGTTTGTAAATATTCTCTTGAACCTGTGAACGTTTCCATTAGAATCTTCTTACTCTTCGATTCGATAGAATCTGACAAGATTCTCTTCAGCATTTAATGCGTGTTTAGAGCATATTTTTAGCTTATAAAAAATATGGGCTAACAGAGTGTCGGTGCATATTCTCATTTATATTTTACATTTGCTCCTAAATACATTCTAATAAAATAAAACATGACAAAATAATAGATAAAAACAAAATTGCGAATGCACTAAAATAACTATGCTCAAAATAAATAGAGGGATAAAATGCATGAAATGCAAAAAACAATAACTAAATATGTTACATAACAATTAATAAAATGAAATGCTTGAGATAATAAAAATGCAGAGAAAACATAAATAATAAAAAAAAACAATTCAAGAAAATAAACAAATGCAAAGAAAAATAGAGCAAAAAAGAAAGTGGGGATTCAGGAAGCAGGAGAGGGGGTGTGAAGAAGAAAATCAGAGAGGGAAGAGAAAATGAAGATGGGCCGAGGAGGTGCCCATTGGGCTGAAAAAAGGAAATAGACCAGACCGGTTTGGTTCAAGAGAACCGAACCGGTTCAGTGTCCATAAATACCCAAAGGGCCGGTTTTTTCCTCATTTTTTAAAAAGCTTTCTCTCTCTTCTTCTCCTTCCTCCCTTCTCTCCTTCTCTCAATCTCTTGGCTGGAATAGTCTTCCGGCGCGGCGGCTGGCCAGCCCTGGGGGCGGCGCCACCGTGCCGGAGTACTAAACAACTCCTTTTTTAAAAATAAAACTTCACTTTTTAAAATTCCCCTTTCTTTCTCTCCTCGAATCCGAGGTCAAAAATTACTAAAACTTTTTTCAAAATGCTTAGATCTAGGTTTTTTTTTAAAAAAAACTTTCGAAACAACTACCTTTGATTCTGTTTTGTTCGGTTCGGTTTTGAGCTGGTTGTGGGTTCGGCCGTGTGGTTGTGGGTTTGGTCGTGTGGATGTTCGGTTGTGGGTTTGACCGTGTGGTTGTTTGGCTGTGGGTTTGGCCGTGTGGTTGTTTGGTTGTGTGTGTGTGTGTGGCTTTCGTGGTGGTTGATGGCCGTGTGTGTGGCTTTGTGTGGTTGCGGTATGTGGTGGTTCGGTTATGGGTGATAGTGGTCGCTGATGTTGTGGTTCGAATTATGGTGTCTGTGTTGGTTCTGATTTTGGGTTTTCTTGTTAGCTTCTGATTGATTTTTTGGTTTCTGATGGAATTTTGGTGCTGATGGAATTATTGATTCCGTATGAAATTGGCTTCTCGTGGTTTTTCGTTGGTTTCTGATGACTGATTGTGTTTTGGTTTCTAACTGTGTTTGGCTAATGATCATTGATTGTTCCTCTCCCTTCTGTGTGTGACCGTGTACTCCTTTTATCATATTGTGCCAATTAATGTGATTCAAAGCCATTGATGGACAATAAACAATATCAGTCAGACCAAAGACCAATAAGGCAACCATTAAAATGGCCCTTAAAACTCATCAAAGCATCAGTCAACTTTTGGAAATAAAATAATAAAATAAAATAAAAATCCGAAAATAAAATGTAAAATAAAAAAAAAATAAAAAAGGTAAATAATAAAGATAATAATAAAAAGGAATAATAAGTAAAAATAACAAATAATAATAATAAAAAAAACTGTCGCATTCGGAACCAAAAATAAGGTATTTTAAAATACCTCTCTGCCGAAATTTCGTCTGAAACGACGAAAAATTTCGAACCAAAAAGACGAGTGAAAAAAAACAGAATTTTTGCTCAAAAATAGGGGTATGACAAGCATGAACAACCTGCTGTCTTGTTCCTTTAGGTATAACCGGAAGTATTTGGCGAAAATCTCCACCCAAAACAACAACTTTTCCACCAAACGGGATATCCAATCGCCCATTGTTATAAGATCAGAGAACATCCCTAAAGGCACGATCAACAGATTCAAAATAGTGTTTATGCAGCATTGGTGCTTCATCCCATATGATTAGCTTTGCCCTGGCTATTAATTTTGCAAGATCACTGTCTAGAGTTATGCTGCATGATGATGCTTAAACCTTGAGTGTGCAGTTCTACCTCCAGGAATAAGCAACGCTGCTATACCACTTGAAGCAACTGCGATAACAATTTCACCCCTTGATCTTAATGCGGCTGCCATTGATCTCCAAATATAGGTCTTTCCGGTTCCTCCATAGCCATATAAGAAAAAAAAAGACCAGGCTTTTATCATCTACCATTTGCATGATTGTATCATATATTCTTCTTTGCTCATCGGTCATTGTTGACATTAATTTGCGATGCTCTTCGGCCAAAACATGAACATCATAATTAAGTTCATCATTAATCAATTTGTTATTTATCTCAGGTGCCAATGTCCTATCTGGTGCAGGCATTTCCTAGTACTCCTCCGAACTACTTCCATGGCATTGCATGCATATCTCAATCTCAGCCAAAGTGTAAGTCTTCAATTGATCAGTAGTTAGTACCAAATCTGTATTTTCATTAGAACACATAATTATTTAAAAGGAATAATAGAATATTTAAAAAACGACAATGCATAAACCACCCAAGCAAGAGACTTCTTACAAATAAAAGAATACAAAGAAAAATTATTTGGATTGAACACTTGATATACAATCAGAGGTGTTCACAAAATACAACACAGATCAGACTTTAAGACTTAAGAATTTCTAAGATATAAAGTTGATAAGAAATTCTAAGTGTTTGATGCGTAATTCAATTTGACAGAGTTTTAGCACTTTCAAAATGTTGTAGAGTGTTGTGATTTCTTCAAGTCTTTAATCCTTTATATAGAGGTTGAAAAAAGACGTTTGAAGAGTGCCAACACATCATTTGAGTCGTTAGAGAAGCTTGATAAATCACCATTGATTTGTTGCTTGATTTCGTTCATGTCCTATGAAAGAATGAATTCGAAACCTTTTCTTGATAGGGAATGAACCGTTCTTTTCCAAGGAGACACAACTGCAGCATCATACAAATGCACATGGGAATGTTGGTGATACGGATGTACTGTTGTCTGTTGTCCTTCAATGAAAATGACATCCATTGACTTTGTGAACCTTCAGAACTTCCATTACTTGAACTTGCAGAGGCTTCAACACTATTGGTCTTCAACGTCCCTGAGTCTGGCTTCCAGAGTGTGACTATCAGATTCTGAGTCTTCAACTTCTGAGTCTGGCTTCCAGAGTCTGACTATCAGATTTTGAGTCTTCAGCTTCTGGAGTTGCCTTCAGATTCTAAATCTTCAGCTTCTGAGTCTGGCTTCCAGAGTCTGACTATCAAATTCTGAGTCTTCAGCTTCTGGAGTTGCCTTCAGATTTTGAGTTTGGCTTCCAGAGTCTGAGTCTCCAGCTTCTGGGTTGCCTTCAGAGTCAGACTTCTTCAGATTCTGACTTAAAACTAAGCTTCTCTTGAAATTTCCTTGCTCCACATTTGTTCTTTCAGAATCAATACATGATTAAGACATTATAAATTTTTGTCTATGGTCCTGCACACTTGACAAATATTAGCATATCCAATTGACCTTTTAATACCTTGTTATCATCAAAACTCAAGAGGCATTATGTAAAACTTATTTTGTTCCAACATTTCTGTTGTGGAAAGACAGAGAATCTATAACAGAAAATTGTTTATTTATCAATAGTGTCCCCATCATATTCCATGTTATTGCCTTAGATGTGAACCTGTAAAGGTACAAAGGAATCTCAATAATAAAGTCTTCTTCAGTGAGTCTTAAACAAATTTTTGCGTTGACCTTCCTCTTTGGATGCTGGTAACAACCGTTGAAGCACAAAATTCACTCTCTCATCAGTATCTTCTTCAACAAATTCAGCTCCTGCGTATTCATCTTCGTCGGCAGGCTGCTCATCATCACTACCTCTTTCCTCTACTACTCCAGCAACTCTCCTTGTTGGACAAACATTGGACATGTGACCCTTCCCACCGCAACAGTAACAAGTATCACTGGCAGGCTTCGCATATGGGTTGTTCTGCTTTTGGACGGGGGCCTTGCCTTGGGGTGCACTGCCATAACTGCTTGCTTTGCTAATAGGGTTTGAATCTCGGGTTGCTGCACTCTTTTCTTTGTCATCAGCATTGTTTTGTGGAGAATACCTTCTGAAATTTGAGAAATTCATGGGAGATTTCTCTATTAATTCCGCTTTCAAAGCTAGGTTGGACACTTCAGCAACGATCCAAACAGTCTGCAATCCCATCTTCTCTTGTAACGAACCTTTCAAACCACTATTATAATGAGCCACTTTCTGATTCTCGGACTCGCCCAATTCATTACGTTCAGAGAAACGCAAGAATTCAGCCATGTACTGTGTCACTGTTCGCTTTCCCCTGAACACATTCAATATACATCTTATACATAATTTCTTTGTAATCTTCAGGCAAAAATCTTTCAAGCATCAACTGTTTCATATTTCTCCAAGTTCGTATAGGGCGTTTCCTTCAGTCGCGGTACTTTTCAGCCTGATCGCAACCATCTTAACCTGCTTGTTTTCCAGGACGTCCATGATGTCGAAAAACCTATCAACATCGATATGCCAGTCCAGAAATTCTTCTAATCCCATTGTTCCGTGAAACAAGGTAATATCAGCCTTTACGCGGTAATCATGGTGATTCCCACGTTCACCCCCATCTTCAGTCACGACTTCATCATCCTCGGAACTCAAGTCATCAGTAGTAGGGTTGTGGTTATTACGAACCCTAATAACCGGAATTGGTTCTCCTCCCCTGTTGCAGCGGTTGTTATTGTTTCGGTTGTTGTTGTTTCTGTTAATGTCGCCGTTTTGGTTGTTGTTGCCGTTTCTGTTGTCGTTGTTGTTATCGTTTCTGTTGTTGTTATTGGTGATGCCGTCGACTCTAGTGTCAATGCCGCCATCTGATCTGCTAAAGCCTTGATGCCATACCGTCAAATTCTGCCTTCGTCACAAATTGATCTCCCATGGTCGAATCATGTTCACGAAAGAACATGGAAAACCTGCTCTGATGCCAACTGACGCAGTACGAAAGCAAGGATTAACAAGCGTTAAACCCAGAAGATAAACAGACAGGTTGCAAGCGATAAACCTATCAAATAATGGTTTCCGAAATCCACCAGAATTTGAGAAAAGTCTCGATAATTTTATTCAATCAAAAATTGTCTCTCTAGGCTGCATAAGTTGTGTTTAAATACTAGAGGAAATAACAAACCATCATGGGCCGAAAAATAACAAACTGAAATAAAACAAAAATAACAAAATATGCTAAAATATTAAAATGCGGATTTGGGCTTCCAGGCGACCTCGAATGACTAAATTCATCCCTACATCATGGCAAAGCGATGAGTCTTGCTCGTGAGGTCCAGGGCTTTCCGAAAAGGTATATTTCGAGTCATTCGGACACCGGATGTCAAATCTGCGCTATTCCGAGTGATCCTTTCTTGCGCGCCACTTCATCTTCGATACGAGCCGTCAGTTTGCCTACATCAATTTTTATCAGATTTTCTTATTTTTCGGCCGAACTACGAATTACCAAAATCATTAGTTTACCGGAGCGTTCACAAACAAAACGACGTACAGAAAAATCTATGGGTGGTGGACTCGCTTGACATTGTTGTATGTGTGCAACAAATTATGCAATGAATATGTGCAACAACTTATGTAGTACAGACAACGATTTCTCATTGCCGTTGTAATATGAAATAATTGTTTTTTTTTTTACGAAAACAATTTTATTGTTTTATTCATGACATTAATTATGATAGTGTACTCTTTCTATTTCTATTTTCTCACCACACATGTTTCTATCATCTTTCCCATACAATAAGTTTCCTTCTAATCTTTCCGAGCCAAGAAATTTATTCAACCAACATTTCTTCTGTTTCACATGGCACTTAAAAAGAACAATATCAAAATCCATGAACACTTCAAAGTTGTTCCTTCATCATCAACCCAAACTACAACAATTTTGTTCCTGCTAAGAGAACAATGGTACCAACCCCTCGAGCAATTGATGAACTCAAGAGCTTGGTTCTAGGTTTTTTCTGTAGAATGAATGTCCTTCTTTCCGAGATGTTCCGGATTCTAAAGCCACCTGGTGCGGTAGGGGCGGTCTTTTCGGGATTCTAAAGCCACCTGGTGCGGTGACTTGGCCCTCCTTCCCGAGGATCTCGGCCCATAACGGGAACGTGGGGAAGACTTGGTAGTCGGGTCATAAGTGGGCCGTTAGCTCGGGTTTTGACGTGAGTAAGTAGGCGGATTGTTTTAGAGGGAACGACTTTAGAGAAACAAGTCAATATTTTTAAAGTTTGAAATAACAACATGATAATTGACAATATAATATTTCAATAACATTGATTTTATTGAAAAAATGTGTTATAATATCCATAATTTCAAGAAAAAAAACATATATTTACCTCCCCTCCTAAACCCTTCGTACAATCACACCCTTACTATGGGCCTGTTTGGATTAAGCTTATTTTGAGCTTATAAAAAAGAGCTTATGCAAATAAATAAACTTTTATGTTAATTCATAAGATTTTACTAACGAAAATTGTATATTTATAAGTTGTTTTTTCATAAACTACCTTAATAAGTTTATAAATAATACATTAATGTTTATTTATTTGCATAAACTGTTTTGTATAAGCTTTAAAATAAGCATATCCAAACAGACCCTATATTTTCCATCTCCACTTCCATGAGTCTAACACATTTGTCCTTCAAGCAACTAATGTTGATTATGTTTGTCTAATTACTAAAACACACACAAGGAAGATTATCGCACAACTAGTCAGATTTTCCATTCATATTGATTAACACTCATTATTATGGAGTGTGTTTCTCTCAATGTCTCAACTTCGAGTCTTTTCAGTATCAATTTTGGTGAGTTAGTTTGACTTCTTAAAAAAAAAAATTTGTAGTAGGATTTGACATATTTCCGTGTTAACCAAATATCACGGTGTAAAGAACAATATAAAGTGGATGCCCGAGTGAAGACGAAGACTTGGTGAAGTCTTTGGAATATTTTGGCATCTAAGATAATTAAAACAGTCACGGAGAAAGCTCCAAAACGTCTTCTTTTAAATAGAAAAGTATGTGGACCATTTTTTTTAATTTGTGACCACATACAGGGCAAGACAACTAAGATATTAGCATGTTTAATTTTTCTAAGAAAAAAATCCAAATCACGTGTGTGGGAAATAATTGTTGCTCATAAATTTTATCTATAATAGACCTAAAATTGCTGAATTATTAGCTTTTTTTTGTGTCCCACTTGGTGCAATAATCGTTAGGATGCAAGAATTAAGCGTGGGCAAAAAAATCAAAAACCGAACCGAACTGCTGAACTGAACTGAATCAAACAAAAAAAACTCAACAATTGCTAACAATTCTGAAACTGAACTGAAACAGTTCGGTTCGGTTCAAAACAGTTTGGTTCGATTCGAAATAGTTCGGTTCAGTTCGGTAACAGTTCGATTCAGTTCGGTAACTAAAATTCGATTTTTTGGTTTTTTAAATTATTTTCGACTGTATCAATAATAACAGTTCGGAACAATTCTGAACAGTTCGGTTCGGTTTGGAACAGTTCGGTTCAGTTCAAAATACAAACGGTTCGGTTCGGTTCGGTTCAGTTTTCATCCCGAACCGAACTATGCCCACCCCTAGCAAGAGTAACATGTTAGTCATATCTGAGTTAAAGTTTCATATTGGATGCAAGAGTAGATGATGAGAATAATATAAGTGAGATGACTCATAAATCTAATGGATTAAGGTCTTTGATGAATATGTGATGTGAATCTCACTTTTGTGACTGATCTTAGCGTAATATGATTATTCAGCTTAGCTTAGGCTCCCATGGAAGTCACAATATTATGATGAAATGTTTTGTTAGTTATGAATATCATTTATTTAATTTTTTTTCTTAAATTTTAGTTTTTGGATGTCGTTCGCTTTGATGCTATTTTTTATTCAACATCTATTATTTAAATTTCTCTATTTTTAGTGTTTGTGGGATCAGACGATGTAAAATTGTAGATGTGTTATGTTAGTAAAAATACATGCTTATTAGACATTTTAATAGATAATGTGGAGTCAATCTCAATTGTGTGATTACTCTTAGCCTAATATGATGATCTAACCTAATATAGGCGCCCTCTATCGTCTCAACATTACGATAAACTACTTTGCTAGAGTTTGAAAATCATTTATTTAATTTTTTATCTAAAAAATTAGTTTTTACACGTTATTCGCTTTCATGCTATTTGAGATTAACAATATATATAATCAGAGAGAATAACAAAAAGACTAACAAAGACGGCTAGGTTTCATAGAATAACAATAACTTAACTTTACCAAAGGTTACAAGAGAATATATATATATATATATATATATATATATATATATATATGGGTAATGTTAATGCACACCCACCTAAAAATTAGAAGATGTGTGTTGGCACCTAACATCTTTTTAGTTGGACAAAAAATACCCCTTTCTCTTTCTTCACTTGTGACTCAATGCACAAGTCTAATATTTTATTATCTAACACATACCCTCAAACTCATGATGCATCAACAAGAAGTATCGTGAGTTTGTCAAACAAAATACGAAAAACATATTAAATAATATAAAGTTCTAACTCCACCTCTCAAGATAAAGCTTACTAAGGTTTAAGCTTGTTAAAAATTAACTAGAAAAATAAGCCAATTAGTTGGTAGCAGAACCAATGGAGAGCAGCAACCAAAGCGAGTTATCATAAAGAGAGCAGCAAGAACTAATACCATCAATCAGTCAAAGAGAGAAACTATCCAAACAGAAGAACCAATGGAGAGAGAAACAATCAATCAGAAGAATCAATAGGGAGAAGTGCAATCAATCAGAAGAATCAAGAGGGAGAAGTGCAATCAATCAAAATAATCAATATGGAGAAGTGCAACCAGACATAAGAATCAATAAGGAGAAGTGCAATCAATCAAAAGAATGAACAGAGAGAAGTGCAATCAATAAAACAGAAGAATCAACAAACATAAGTACCAAGGGGACACCAATCAACCGAATGAACAAATCAATCAAAGAAAGAGTATCAACCAAAGAGAAGAAGACAAACAAATGGAGGAATCACATTACCAAACTGATATAGAATCAAATGGAACCAAAAGACACAAACCATACCAAGGGGACACCAATCAACCGAATGAACAAATCAATCAAAGAAAGAGTATAACCAAAGAGAAGAAGACAAACAAATGGAGGAATCACATTACCAAACTGATATAGAATCAAATGGAACCAAAAGACACAAACCATACCAAATTAAACCGATCTAAAATGAACTAACCAAACCAATCTAAACGATTTAAAGTCAAACTAAACCATAGCAAAAGAGAGACGACAGACCTTCATTGTGTTTTTTCTCTTAATTTAAAAACCAACCATAACCACAAGATAATGCCACACAACCTTTTTCACCACCAAAACCAAACAAAAGAAATTGTTTAATACTCAAGATTCCCATAGCACTTGATATTCCAAATATTACCGGCCAATAGAAATCAAACGAATGTTGCCAAATAATATAATTAACCCAATAAGCAATGAAGAAGAAGCAAACCAAGGGAAATCAAAAGCGAGAGCGAGAGCCACTTTAACAAAGCAAAAGGCATAACCAAATTGAACGAACGACATATATAGCAAGAGGAACAAAATAAGGATAAAAAACGAACGGAACAGAAGTTGCAAATGGAAACCGAAATTGCAGTGAAGGCTAATCTTTCAGCATAATACCATATTCAATCAAGTAACATGGAAAGAACGTACAAAAAATCCAAAAGACCAATACTAGCAATTAAACCAAATCAATCACACAACATTGCCAAACTTTAGGGAACTTTACTGCGGAAGCGACAAATCATTCAAAGGGTCAAAACAAGCTCTCAATACCATTTTAACAATATAGATAATCATAGAGAATAACAAAGAGACTACCAAAGACGGATAGGTTTTATAAAATCCCAATAGTTTAACTTTACCAAATGTTATAAGAGAATATATATAAAAAACATAATCGACTGCTAACTTAGTGATATCAAAGGCAATAATTTAAGCCCAATATTTTATTATGTAACAAGGAACAACATACTTAGTTTCTTGGTGGATTTTAATTAGATATATATTATGCTACTAACATATATATTATTATATCTTGTCAATATAAGATAACTTTGTGAGGAACCTTCTTATGTACACTTACAGTGGATATTTATGAATCGTAGAGATACTCTTAACAATTAAATATTTAATATTTCCTCGTCCGCCACCTGCATCATGCTTTACGTTGGAAGAATGCTGTCAAGCCACTCCCATAACTTTTAGTTTTACTACTCAATACTCATCCTCTATAAAGGAGCTAAAAGAATTTTAGTACATTATAAATATCTCATGCTTCTTAATATTGTGTTAGATAACTAACACTAATACAACTCGTGTTAAAATACGAGTTGTATTAGTGTTAGTTATCCAACACAAAATAAAAAGCAAAGAGGCTTGTAAAAAAGGTTGCAACTACGAAACCAAAACTGGAAGTTGCAAAAAAATGGAACCCAACTAGAGAAGCCATGGACATATCAAAAAGTGCAAGGAGGCTTGGCATATATATCATCAATAGCTGGTATGCCACTTTTCAGCAACTGCAAAAAAAGGTTGCAATTTACTCCGGCGATGACAACCTTGAATTTTCTGTTTCAAATTGTTTTTGTTACCATATTAAATAAAAACTTGATTTTGATTTGTTGTTGCTATGTTATGCAAAATTAGGGGGGAGGGGGGACTAATTAAAGAAAAATTCAGTAAAAAATTAGTTGAAACCTAATTGTAACTTTGTAAGTGTAACAACATATTTTGATTTTGCTTTCTTTACGATTACAATTTTGTTTTTCTTTTATTGTTATTTATTTTTCTTATTTCATAGCTTATACTTTTCTTGTAATTATTTTAGCACTTTAAAAACATTTGACGACCACTCATATTTTTTTACACTAGACTTTTATGGTCTATTTGGGAGAGAGTAGTTGCATCATTTTGGAGGGACGACTTTAGTGAAACAAGTCAATATTTTAAAAATTGAAATAAGAGCATGACATATGACCATCTAATATTTCAAGAACATTTAATTTATTTAAAAAATATGTTATAATATCCATAATTTCAAAAACAAAAGCAAGTCGTCTACACCCCTCCTAAACCTTTCATACAATCACACCCTCAATTTACTTTCCATCTTCACTTACATGGGTCTGACACATTTGTCCTTCAAGCTATTGATGGTGATTATGTGTGTCTAATTACGAAAACTCACACAAGGAAGATTACCACACAACTAGTCACATTTACCATTCATATCGTTTAAAATTTATTTGTATGATGTTAGCTTGAGACCTTAGAATGTTTTCAAATTTGATTATTTTCGGTGTCAATTTTCGTGAACTAGTTTGGTTTTTTAAAAAAGAACATTTATCTATAGTTGGATTTGACATATTTCCCTGTTAACCAAAAATCACGGTGTAAAGAACAATATAAATTGGATGCTCGAGTGAAGACGAAGACTTTTGGAATATATTGGCATCCAAGATATTTAAAACAGTCACGGAGAAAGCTCCAAAACGTCTTCTTTTAAATAGAAAAAACCATTTTTGTTAATTTGTGACCACATACAGGGCAAGACAACTAAGATATTAGCATTCTCCTCAAAAAAACTAAAATATTAGCATGTTTATGTTTCTAAGAAAAATTCCAAATCACATGTTTGGGAAAATAATTATTGCTCATAAATTATATCTATAATAGACCTGAAATTGCTGAATTATAAGCTTTTTCATTCGTGTCCCACTTGGTGCAATAATTGTTAGGGACGACTCCATCGGTACTAAATTATAGTATCTCCGTCTCTAATTATAAGATTCTTTTGAAGATTTTTTGTCTCTTTTTATAAGATCTCTTTTTTATTTTCAACTATATTAATTATTTCTCTACCTACATACCCTTATTTATTGTACATATTTTTCTTCAATCAACAATAAATATCATGTTGAAAACTCTCTCATAAAAGATAAAATTATAAAAACAATAGTAATTACAAATAATTTTAATACAAATATCAATTTTTTAAATTCTCCTGATTTTGACAAAAATGTCTTATATTTAGGGACAGAGGTATTATGACGCTTTGACCAATTCACACGTATTAAGAAATGTAATTAATTTTGTATGGAAAATAGATATTATGAGTTATTTTACAAAATTGTCCTTAATAAATGATATTGGAAAAATAAATTAAAGAATTAAAAGAAGAAAGTAATAAATAGTTAATGATATAATAGAAAAATTAACATTAATGGTTCATTGGTATCGTAAAAGCGACATATAATTTAGGACGGAGAGAGTAATACTCTTAGGCTTTGTTTGAGAGTTTAGAAGGGAGGGGAAATGAGGGATTTGGGCGGTTGAAAATGTAGAGAAAAATGGAGAAATCCTTTACATTTTTCTAAAATGTATTTTTATTGTCCTTAAGACACGTGTTAATGTTTTCATAAATGGTAAAATATTAATTGAAAAAAAGTAATTATAAAAAATTTAAGAAATAAATTAACACAATTTTCAATACATAATTTTTATCTTTAGTACCTTAACATGTTCATGTACTCTTATTTTTTCTTTTCAAAGAAGCATTTCCCATACTCTTATCTCTTGAATGTTTTATTTTAGTTTTTTACAAAAGTGTTTTGGTTAAATTAAGGAAAATTTATATAATCCTCTCAAAAAATGTATTATATGTTATAGCTACTACTACAAAAGAAAATGTTATAACTAAAAATGTTGTTATTTCAATTTAGTGATGGAAAAAAATGTAAAGTTTGTCTTTGAAGCCGTCGCTGAGTGTTGGAGATGCCAACTTTAGTAACCATTTTTTTTTTCTACGATTTCATTTTTGTCATTATTTCAATTTTTCTGGTATATGATTCCATAAATTTAGTCTTTGCAACAAGTTAAATTACGCTCATTTGGAAAATCACACCGATAAATTTAGGTGTGTGAGGTAATATCGATGCCTGCTTGTTTCTCATGAGGTCCCCTATTGCACCCGGCTTGTTGCAGCGGGTCCTAGACTTCGCCCACGTGGCGGGCACATGGGGAGTGCGGTGCAGCTTGCTAGGGAAGGCTGCCGCGTGTCTTGAGTAGAATAAGATGACGGTACACAGCCCCCCAAGCACGAGGCTCGAAGAGGCGAAGTGATTGAGTAGAATAAGATGACGGTACACAGCCCCCAAGCATGAGGCTCGAAGAGGCGAAGTGATTGAGTAGAATAAGATGACGGTACACAGCCCCCCAAGCACGAGGCTCGAAGAGGCGAAGTGATTGATGCAAATGTTGTCACACCGATGGCGCCAAGAAGTTGGCGGTACACAAAAGCATTCAACAAGCCGGGTGCAATAGGGGACCTCATGACGCGGCAGAAGCGGGTTACTCACGTCAAAACCCGAGCTAACGGCCCACTTATGACCCGACTACCAAGTCTTCCCCATGTTCCCGTTATGGGCCGAGATCCTTGAGAAGGAGGGCCAAGTCACCGCACCAGGTGGCTTTAGAATCCCGAAAAGACCGCCCCTACCCGCCTAGGTCAGGGGGCGTATAAAAGGGGAACCGGAACACCCCGGAAAGAAGGACATTCATTCTACATAAAAAACCTAGAACCAATCTCTTGAGTTCATCAATTGCTCAAGGGGTTGGTACCATTGTTCTCTTAGCAGGAACAAATTCCTTTCACTTTCTTCGACATATTTTGGCTAAAGTTCCATCCTATAGAACAAATCTTCTTCTACACCCTCTGTAACACCCATACTAAATTATCTAGAATATTTAGCATGTGTATTAATCTGATATCGGATACATTAAAATTTTCAATAATAATATTACAAATAATACAACTGAATGAGTACAATTGGCTCGTTTATACAATTATCCAAAAATCATAGAATACACTTTCATATACATATAAAATCTGACAACCTCCTGAGCTTGTCCATGACGAGCAACTGCACTCCACTCAGCGTCTTCCTGAAGAAAATCTTCATGAACATCTTGCTAACCTGAAAACCTGCACCAGAAGGATTGGGATGAGACATAATGTCTCAGTGAGCTCCAGCCCAACCTACTGTTGGCAACCACGGGGAAAACCTAGGGTCGTCGTGCCTACTCTTGGCAATCTTGGGGATACCTACGATCGCCGTCATTCTCTATATATTTCGCGATCAAGGGGAAACCTAGGATCGCTACATGTCTTAATCATATGCTTAATATATTCTAACTTTAAACATAAACTTATACTTAGTGATCTGGGGACATCCTGTGATCACTTTCTCTCTCTGCTGACTACTTGTCATATTCTCATAATAATTTCATAAGTATTACTTTATATCATTCATAATTATAAAGTTAGTAAGTCAGCGTTGAACAAACAATCATTATCTTGGTTCATTTACGGAGTGCATCCGGGTGGAGTAACCCCGAAGTACATCTCCCTTCTTATCGGTGAAATTCCTATCATATCAGGCTAACACCGGACGCCTCTTTTCTTTTGTGTGGTTGCCCTCGCGAGCGGTAAATTCACCATTCCAGCTGCCATTTAAGGCGGTAACTTCACCGGAACCCCCTGTATACTAACTAACGAGCAGACAGGAGACACATTAACTTTTCTTGACTATGATGCGTAGCTGCCCTCACGAGCGGTAACTTCACCATTCCAGCGTAAACTGGAACCCCCTGTATACTAACTAACGAGCAGACAGGAGACACATCTAGTCCTTTAATAATTTATTTCTCATTTTATATATATATATATATATATATATATATATATATATATATATAACATATAACTTATAACTTATGCATATCTGATGCATTCTTTAAGTAAAACATTCTTAAATGCTTAACCTATAAAAGGTTCTCAACCTTGAACATTAGGTGATTCTTGTGCATATGCACACTTAATTGAGTGCATCTTAATCATGCTATCATAGGTGCATTCTCATTCTCATTAAATCTTAACTTATGTACTTGAAAGTACGTCTAATAATTTGCTATGAGTTTTGCATATTTAATGCATTCCTTAATGGGAATCAATCTCCCAAACTTAACATATAAGTATTGGGTCATAGACTTATCGTTTTCATAAGCCGCTGCTTAATTGTTGGAAACATTCCATACCCGTCTGGGCTTTGCCCTAACCATTCTAATCAATCCTAAGCTTATTGCACAAATCCTTGTCCATCTATTTCTTATGTGTTATTTGCCCCTCGAATATGTCCACAATGGTGTTTTTCTTAGAAAATAAGGTTTTCTTTGAAAACGGTTACCAAAAGCCTCGCCTGACGCGTACACAGGTCACCGAACAAAGCAGAACAGTCATGAAAAGCCTGTCCAATTTTGCTGGGCGAAATTCATTTTGTTGGGCGAAGGTAGGCAGGGAAAAATTGTTGAAAATCGCCGTAATCTTGCCCCGAGATCGCCGGGCGAAATTGACAGTTCAGAACCAGTTCAAAACATGATTTTTCCACCATTCTGGACGTATCTAAGCATACCCAAGCATCATAACAGCATAAGGAATGATTTACAACTATAAATTGAATGATTAAAACATGATTGAACAAGGAATTGACAAGCTAAATGGATTAGGGCACTAAAGTTCTAAACATAGCTCAAGATAAAATTACACACTTAATCTTACTCAAGTGGGTTCTAAAACCCTAGGGAGCTCACCTATGCCTTGATTGGTGCTTGCTAACTTCTGAGTTCCAATCCCTAGCTTATCTCCTTTGCTTCTCTTCTTATTTCTCTTGTTCTACCTTCCAAAACTTGAGCTTGCTTGCATAAATCTCACAAGGATTTGGATGAAGCTTTGATGGGAGAAGGCTAGAGTGAGGAGGGCGTGTGACTAGGGGAGTGAGGGAGAGGAAAACTGGAAGAGTGAGAAAGATGAGAGGAAATGATAGAAAATATCTTGGTTCCCCTTTTTATAAATCTTTCCCTCCCAAACCATCAATTTACAAAATTGCCATGCTTGCTCATCAATCTTCTAACATCAATTAAAGTTACGTCTGAGCGGGATATTACACCCTCCCAAATTCACAATCACACCCTTCTTTCTTCTTTCAAAAACTGGTTCCAATTCTCAAATCTTCACTCTCTTTAACCCTCCAACACTTTCTCCCTTTAGCGGGTAAAATTGTTTGGCCATCAGAATCCCAACAACCAATAATCGAGTACACAACAAATGATGGTGTTTCCTTGCTCATAGCAGAGTCTGATGCAGATTTCGATCAAGTCATTGAAAACTCACCTCATGAAGCTTCTTTGTCTCGTTCTTTTGTACCACATTTGGAATCAACAAATTCATTTGCTTCTATTATTTCAATTCAGATAACTCACTTTCCAAAAAGTGGTTTTCCATTGGAATAAGTACACACCATGCTGGTCTTGATGGAAAATCATCACACTACAAGAAATATGTCCATTTGCCAGGGATTTTTGACAGGGACATGAACCCTGGCAAATTTCCCAGGGAAAATGCCAAGGGAACCCCACGCAAATTGACATAGGGAAATGCGGGGACCACTAAACCCAACACAGGGGCGTGTCCCTCGCAAAAAAACCTAAATCCCTGGCATTAAAAAGTGTGGGAAAATGAAATTCAAACCTGGCTGACAAATGCAGGCATGCGGTCCATTTGACAGGGGTTAACACACGGCGTGGCCCTGGCATGTGCAGAGATTCCTGCACTTTGCAGTCAACTTGACAAGTGAATGACCAAAAGCTGGAAAATCAGTAACACACGGTCTGAAGTCGTGGCAAATGGCCATCAATCCCTCGGTTTTTCACTGAAAAAAGAGACCGTTCTGCACCTAGCTAGGGCTAGGAATTGACCACATTTGCGAGGGGTATATCCCTCGGTTATGCCCTGGCTTTTTTTCCTCTATAAATTTGCAATCCGTCCAGCATTCCACTCGTTTCCAGTATTCAAAGACTTACAAATTTTTTTCTTCTCCATTTTCTCTATACACTCTACTCTACTTCAACATCAATTAACTTCTTTAATTTGGTAACACTCTTTTCACTTATTATATTTTTCTGTTTTTATTTGTTACTACTTATTAACATAAATATTTTTTATTGTATCAGTGTCCAAATTTGCCTCCTCCTGCTGCTCCTTGCTTTCTAGATTTGTTCTCTCAAGCTTCAACAAGTTAGTAATTTTTCTACTTATAATTTTGGATATATGATGTTTATATATATGATGTTATAATTTTGCATGATCTGTCAAAGAAAATATGATGTTTCTACTTGCATGATCTGTTATAATATATGATGTTTATATATATTTCGAATTTTTTTGTTAATAAAACTGTTTAATTAGAGTAAAACATTTTTAAAACTGTTTATAAAACTGTTAATGAAACAGTTTAGTTAGAAAAAATGTTAAAACTAGAAAAAAAATGTATAATAAAACTGTTATTTTTAAAACTGTTTAATTAGAGTAAAACATTTTTTTCTTTTTTTTTATTCGAAATTTTAATAAATATGTTATATAGAATGATATATGATGATGATGATGTTGGATGTTATTGAATATATGCATGTTGTTGAATATTCAAATTATTTATGGAATTAATATGCATGTTTTTTTATTTTTTAACAAAATAGAATATATGAATGTTGTTGAATATATGCTTTTTAGGTAGATTTGTGGATTATGTGTAGTTATTGTTATACTAGAATGCACAAAAAAACATAGCATTTTGTTAATTATTATGGAAAACTGGTTATTTACTAATAAAACAATTTTTTTAAAACTTTTTTTTTAATTTAGAGGAAAACCGTTTTTTAAATTTGTGTAGTCAAAAATCTGATATTTTTTAAAAGTTAAACTGTTTGTTAAATTAAATCGGTTTTTTTATAAATTGTAATTTTTTTAAAAATTTAAAACTGTTTTTTAAATAAAAATACCACAAAAAAATAATATACTAGAAAGGTTTATTGTTGGAAAACAGTTTTTGAAAATAGTGTATTCAAAATCAGTTTTTTTTAATTAAAACTATGTTAAATTTATTTTTTATAAAAAAAATAAAGGTGTTTTTTTAATAAATTGAAAACTATTTTTAAATTAAAACAGTTTATAAAAAAAAACAATATACTATAATAATTCTTATTGTTGGTAAAGAAGGGACTTAAAAATAGTGTAGTACAAAATCAGTTTATTTTTTAAAATTAAAACTATGTTATAATTAATTTTTGTTAAAATTAAATATGTTTTTAAAAAAATTAAAAACAGTTTTATAATTAAAAAATTCATAAAAAACCAATATACTAATAAGGCATTTTATTGGAAATAATAATTATATGTTTGCGCGTAAAATTGTTATATGCGCGTAAAATTGTTATTTGTTGTTTGCGCGTAAAATTGTTATATGCGCGTAAAATTGTTCTTTGTTGTTTGCGCGTAAAATTTTTTGTTTGCACATAAAATCATTATTTGCGCGTAAAATTGGTTTTTTTGTTTGCGCGTAAAATTATGTTTGCGCGTAAAATTAGTCTTCTCGATTGAGTAACCCATTTTTTGACGTGGAATATGTCAATGAAGTTGGTGAAGGTGTAGAAGATGGAGTATCATCAATATTTTCGTAGTTGGATGTATGATAGAACGTTTCCGGAAAGAATAGGACTAAAACCGCATTTTGTGCAAGGAGTTGAAGGATTTATTTCATGGGCATGGGCCCAAGAAATTTGTACAACAGAGGGAGGAATTAGATGTCCGTGTCTAAAATGTAAGTGCAGATATATAATTACCGACCCTGGACATGTGAAGCAACACTTAAAGAGAGTTGGTTTTATGCCTGATTATTGGATTTGGATTTATAATTGCGAAAAGTTTCAAAATTTTGGGGTAGAGGTCAATGCACAAGCTTTTACTAGCCATGGTGGAACAAATGTGGAATATAATGAAGAAGAAGGCAACAGAGAACAATTCAACATGATGGATGATATGGTTGGAGATGCTTTAGGGGTTGAATTGTCTTACGGTGATGATGTTGAAGATGATCAAGAGGAACAACTCCCGAATGAGAAGGTGCAGAGATTTTACCAATTGTTGAGTGAAAGTAATACACCATTGTATGAAGGGTCTTCGCACTCTAAGCTATCTATGTGTGTGTGGCTTTTAGCTCATAAGTCGAATTATGGTAGTCATGATGCTGGTGTGGATGATGTTACGAAGATGTTGAAGGCCGCGACTCCGTTTAAAGATAATCTGCCAGCTAGTTATTATAATGCCCAGTGGTTGGTGATGAAGTTGGGATTAGTAGTTAAAAAGATTGATTGTTGCAGAAATGGATGCATGCTATTTTATGACAATGAGTTTGGGATAAATGATGGAGCATTGGAGGAATGTAAATTTTGTCAAAGTCCGAGGTACAATGTTCGCAAGCAGAAACGAGTAGCGGTTAAGTCCATGTTTTACTTGCCAATAATACCAAGATTGCAAAGAATGTTTGCCTCGATGAAAACTGCTAGTCAAATGACATGGCATCATTCGAATGGAATTCTCGGAGTGATGCGACACCCTTCTGATGGTGAAGCGTGGAAACACTTTGATCGAGTACATCCTGATTTTGCAGCAGATCCACGGAATGTAAGACTTGGATTATGCTCTGACGGTTTCACTCCATATATACAAGCTTCAGCAAAACCATATTCTTGTTGGCCAGTCGTTGTAACCCCGTACAATCTCCCTCCTGAGATGTGCATGACAAAACCCTACATGTTTTTGAGTTGCATTGTACCAGGACCAGATAACCCCAAAGCAGGCATAGACGTGTTTCTACAACCTTTAATTGATGATTTGAAGAAGTTGTGGGTTGAAGAATGGACATATGATATTTCAAGAAAACAAAATTTTCGAATGAAAGCAGCTTTGATGTGGACCATTAACGACTTTCCCGCATATGGCATGTTGTCTAGTTGGAGTACTCATGGTAGATTTGCATGTCCACATTGTATGGAACATACAAAGGCATTTACTTTGAATAATGGAGGGAAGAGTTCGTGGTTTGACTCTCATCGTAGGTTTTTGCCTCATATGTTAACAAATATGCAGACAAAGTGTACCTGGAACCCAAGGTACTATGACATGATCAGGCGTAATTTTCACATCAGAGCTGCTGTCCGTCTCTCCAACATGCTTAGAAATGCTCGGGTTCGTTATGAGAGGAAGAGAACGAGGCCGCATTGGATTGGGGAGCCGTTGATGGCGCAGTTGGTGGATTATTGGGCCAGTACCAAGTTTAAGGAGAAGTCTGAGAAGGCGAAGAAGAATCGGGCATCGGAGAAGGGAGGCTGCATTCATACTGGAGGCTGTATAAGCAATGCAGAGCATGCCCGCAGATTGGTAAAAATAATAATTCTTTTAATTTTTGTATGTGGCTATATAATTTAATGTTTTACTAATTAATTACTAATTTTGTGTTTCTTATCAATTAGGCCAAGAAGCTTGGAAGGGAGCCATATATAAATGAGCTCCATAAGCAAACACATACATACAGTTCTGGCCAGTTTGTCGACGATCGCTCCAGGATATGCCAGGTAGTTGTTACATAAATATATTTTAATTAATTTAAATTGTTTTATAATTTTAGGTTAATTTTTATTTGTCTTTAACTATTTTGTTATTATTTATTTTAGGAGGAGTACGATAGACAGCTTGCAGAGGCGCTCTCCCGTGGTTGCTCAGTTGATGAGGCGTTATCACTTCGCACTTGGACTAAAGTTGCCGGTGACAAGTCAAAGGGCAGGTTATATGGTGCCGGCAACTTAGCAGGCAACTACCGCAAGGGCATTGCTGCAACTCTTAAGTTTTCCCTGAATGCTGGAGAAGGGTCTTCGAGGCAACCCGAGCTCACTCCTGAAATGAGGGAAATGATACAGAAGTTGACTCAGGAGCAGCTTGCGGTTCAAATGGCAAGCCAAGAGCAGCTTGTGCAGCAACTGCTTCAAAAACAACAAGATTACTTTGAGGAGCAGTTGTCACAATTTAGGCAAGCTCAAGGCTGGCCTACAGGAGAGCAGCAGGGTAGAGGGACCTCCCAGCGTAATGCCCAAAATTTGAGAGCGCCGATCTTCGATGATAATGATGACCCGTATGAGGTGTTTGGTGAAGACGAGGAGGATGTCGAGACCGAGGAGGAGGATTGATGATGGTGATGTTAGTGTTTTAATTATTATGTTTTCGATTTGGTTGTAATATTTGGGAGGCTTTCTACACTTCCCGGCACAATTTTTATTTGCTTCTTTTATGATACAATGTTTGTAATATTATTAAGTACAATTTTAATTTCACGCCTATTACATTTAATATTTTAGTGTCACGCTTTATTAATTAAAATAATTTTTGAAACAATTAATTATATTTAAAAAAGCATTTTAAAAAAAACGATTTTTTTATTATTTTAAATAATTTTTATTAATTAAAATGATTTTTAAAACAATTAATTATATTTCAAAAAAAAAATTTTAAAAAAAAAAGATTTTTTTTATTATTTTAAATAATTTTTAAAACAATTAATTATATTTCAAAAACAATTTTGAAAAAATAAAACGATTTTTTTTATTATTTTATATAATTTTTGTTAATTAAAATGATTTTTAAAACAATTAATTATATTTCAAAAACAATTTTGAAAAAAAAACGATTTTTTTTATTATTTTAAATAATTTTTTTTTAATTAAAACGATTTTTATTACAATAAATTATTTATTAAAATCTTTTTTTTAAAAAAATATATACCGTTTCACAGGGGTTTTGCCAGGAAACCCCTGGTACTGTATGATTTGACTTGTGTCAGTACAGCAGTGCGTCAGAAAAAGCAGTGCAGATGCGTCAGTTAGAAGACAGTGGTTAAGACATGGATTTTGATAGGGATTTTGACAGGGATTTTGCCAGAGCCAGCCCCTCGTTTTTTTGCCAGGGGTGAAACCCCTCACTTTCTCATTTGCGATGGGCGTTTTTCCCAGGGATTCAGCCCCTGGCAAACGTCCATTTGCCAGGGCTTTTGGTTTTTTTCCCAGGGAATCAGCCCCTGGCAAACGACATTGTTTCTTGTAGTGTCAACCATGTTCATCAAAGCTTAGGCTTATCTATGCAACAAAACAATTGAAACCAAAGAAGAATCACCAACTTTGTTACCTAATTTAGAACCTTTATTCAATAGGGAAGTCGTCAAAGACCCAAATGAGCTTGGTGTTACATTCACAAATAGCTGGACCGAGATGATATCCACGATGTACCCAAACGAAAAAGGAAACGAACGTAGCTTAAATATTTTACACTTTGAACCAAAACTTGAAGACTTCGTTCGTGCCACGTTCAATCACACGTGAAGATTTGAACAAGATCAAGCAAAGTGTGTTATCAAAATGGGAAGATTTTGATACAAAGGAATCATATTCAAAGCCATAAACTTTATCATATTTTGTTCTCACTTGTGCTTATTCACTTGTTTGTTATGCAAAAGCGATTCAAAGAGCTGATATGGAGAAAGAGAAGTTTTATTTTGCTTTCACCGTAGATTGCAGAGCAAGGTTAAAACCACCAATACCAAGTAACTTTTTTGGAAATTGTGTTTGGGGGAACTTCATCGATACACAACCATTGGATTTCATAAAAGAAGATGGTGTTTTCTTAGTTGCTAAGTGTATTTACGAGAAAATAAAGATGATAAATGATAACGGTGTTCTTGAAGGCGCTATTAATGATGGGTTTGATAAATATAATTCTTTGTTAAATGAAGGATTTGGAGTTTTTGGAGTGGCGGGGTCTAATAGATTTGGTGTTTATGAGACTAATTTTGGTTGGGGAAGGCCAGAAAAGGTGGAGATAGTGTCGGTGGATAGAGGTTTAACAATTGGTTTGGCAGAGAGCAAAGATGGGAATGGTGGGGTTGAAGTTGGGCTTGTTCTTAATAAGCATGTAATGGATCTCTTTGGCACTTTGTTTCTTGAAGGATTATGCTTTAATTGATTGTGGGAAGCAAGTGCAATGTGTTAGATAATAAGATATTGGGCTAATGTTGTTGGATCTTTTTAGCTATTAAGGGTTTTTCAATCATGTGATAATAATTTGTCCATGTTAAAAAAGTTTAAAATAGTAAGTTTATATTGAAACTCGTGCATTTTATATTGAATATATAACTTTTTAATAAATATTTGTTGTTTAGTTACTTTAACATTTGCAACTTGTAAGACAAACCCTTAAGTTAATTGAGTCTTTTTAGATTTTATTACATATTGATTTGTAGTCTTAATTTTGATAAGTTATGCTTTTGATATTATTGAAATCCTAGATGCTTCCTTAATTTTGATAAGTTAGATTTTTGTAAAACTACTCGTAGCTTCTGAGTTCCCAAAATATTTGGAATATGTTTGCTTTGTTTTTGAATTGACTCTATCATTGTGTTGTCGTGTTTCCACTATTGTAGTAAATAATCGTATAGAAATGGAAAAGGTGTCGGCTGAAGGTTGTTATTTGGAACCATTGGAATCAAACCGTTTGGAAATTAAACTATTTGAAGTAGACATGACAATGGAGCGGGGTGGAGACGGGTTTTACTTTCCTTGTCCCCGTTGTAACAGCTCGATTTTTCGTATTTTATTTATTTAATTGCTTATAGTTGCTTAATTGTTTATTTTTGTGATTTATTGAATTTTGGGAGTTGAAAGGTATTTTAGTAATTTGGGGGCGAGTGACATATTTGTAATAAGTTAGAAATTCAGAATTTGAAAATAGTGGTGTATAAGTAATGAGAGGGGGGTTAAGTGTAGTAATTGTGTAGAGAAACTAATTGTGAGGGAATTGTAACAAAGCCCATTAGTGCACTACACCATTTGTTGTCTCTAGCAACACTTTTTTAGGCAACATGTAAAAATTGTTGCCTAAAAGTCGCTAAGACAACGTTTTCTAACTCTTGCCAGAAATATTTTCGCAACCCCTGGAAAACGTACCCTAAAATACCTCTGGGGACGTTTTTGGAGTGTTACTTTGTTAACTCTTTGGCATTGATTGTTAAATGTCCCCTAAAATACTTTTGGGGACGTTTTTGTAGTGTTACTCTATTATCTCTTTGGCAACGATTGTTAATTGTCCCTTTAGATACTTTTGGGGACGTTTTTAATGTATCACTATATATAAAGAAAATAATCCATTTTGGCTTTTTTGGGCTGACTTTTTCTCTTTCTCAAATTACCCTCAACTTTAAATACAAATAGCACATATAACAAATAGATAAGAGTAAATTCAAATATTATAAAAGTGTAACAAATTCAATCTTAGTTGTCCACGATATATCAAATTTTTTTCTAATCTTTTATTCTTTAAAAAAGATAATTGATGAGAGTGAATTCAAAATTAAAAAAATGTAACAAACACAATATTAATATATGTCATGATTTTTTTTTATGCTTTAAAAAGTGTAAAAAAACTAGATCGAGTATATATATATATATATATTTATAATATACACACCTTCCCCAATTTTTTGACATCAAATCTTAGGTGTCAAGCTCCCAACCCCATAATGTCACCTCATCATTAGAAATTAATTTTATTTTTGCCATTTTAAGCATTCATACAATTCAAACAATAAAATAACATTATCACACATTTTCCTTCTTCAATTCAAAATTCAAATTTCAAAATTTTTAAATCCTTCTTTCTCTCCTACTTTTTCTCTTATCCCAACAAATATCACTTTTTATATCATTTCACTCTCATTCACTCTAAACTTCTTTCCTTTGTTTTTTCTCACTTCCTCACTTTCTCTCTCTTGCCAACTCAACACCACTCTCACGTGAATCTCTCATCCTTTCATAAAACCCATTTTTGCTCTGCCTTCTTTCTTCATTTTTGATCAAATTCGGCCTCCTCATTCAAAAATAAAACCACCATCATCTTCCTCTAATCATTCTCTACAAAACCCACTCATTTTTTCCTTGATCGAAACAACAACATTGTCGACCACCGTACCGGAATTCGCCGCCGCCGTGCCGGAGTTACAATCAAAACCATCTTTTATATTCATTAAGATTTCCTCAAATGTTATTTGTTAATTTCGTTAATCTGCATTTCATTTTCAACCACATGCAATTTTAATATATGTTTCTGTTTTGAATTTTTATGCAGCAATAAGTGGATAAAAATCTTAGGAATTTGAGAAATTGCAACAGGTTGTGCTCAATATCTCTCTTTTCCTCTCATGAACAACTTCAATTTTGTAAGAGTTTGTAACATCCGGTGGCTCCCAATGGGCTGGCCTCCCTATCTTTCAAGGGCCGAGATGTACTCACGACCTTCTCCACCCCCCATGTGGAGTTTTTGCCTTCCGTGGGAATCGAACTCTGTACCTGGGGCCTAAGTACAAGTTCTATGCATTCCCACTACCAATTGAGCTAGTAGCTCAATTGGTAGTGGGAATGCATTGAACTTGTACTTAGGCCCCAGGTACAGAGTTCGATTCCCACTGAAGGCAAAAACTCCACATGGGGGGTGGAGAAGGTCGTGAGTACATCTCGGCCCTTGAAAGATAGGGAGGCCAGCCCATTGGGAGCCACCGGATGTTACAAAAAACTGTAACATCCCGCTTAATATTTGAATATTTATCAGTATTGAGACGATGAATCAGAGATGTTTTGAGAATGGCATTTTGGTAATTTCCACTCATGGGTTTTATATAAATGACAAAAGTCATTATTCTTTTCATTCTACAATCTTCTTTCTCTCTCTAATCACAATTCTCTCCTTCCCCTCATCCTTCTCCCACGCCATCCTCTTCCATCCCTCTTTAATCATCAAACTTCATCTCCAATCCAACTCTCATGCCAAGTAATCAATTATTGTGGGAACTTTGAGACAAGTTTAGCTTGAGGAAACAAGAAGAAAGGAAAGGATTATGAGCTAGGGTTTTGAGGAAAAGGGCAAGTAAGCTAAACCAGCACCAAATCAAGATTAAGGTGAGCTCCCTAGGGGTTTTAGAGTCCCCTTTTGTGAGTTTTATAGTGTTTGAAATCATAGGAAAAGTTATAGAAAGTTTTAGAGTTTTACCCTAATTTCCTACTTGCTAATTCCTTGCTTATACATGTTTTAAACTATCAATTTGTAATAGAAAATCATCCCTAGCATGTTTTGGATGCTTGGGTACCTTTGATTGGGCAAAAATGGTGGAAAAACACATTTTTACACATGACTGTGCTGTCAGGGTCGCTGTAGCGACGAGCTGTCGCTTGTAGCGACCAGGCAGGATTTTTCCCTGCCTACCCGCGCTTGTAGCGACCAGACTGGCGCTTGTAGCGACCAGTGGCGCTTGTAGCGACCAGACTGGCGCTTGTAGCGACCAGTGGCGCTTGTAGCGACCAAGCCAGAACAGCACAACCTAGTTGAGCTGTTCTGGAGCGAGCGGGCATGGCTTTTTGCAAATGTTTTCTCCTAATACTTTTTAGAAACATTAACCACCATTTTAACTCATCCAAAGACTTTTAATGATTGAGAAATTAGAGGAGCAAGGGATGCGCAAGGCATGGGAATTACGGGAAGCAAAGGTTATATGAATAGGTAAACCCTAATAGCGGCACATGACAACGATGTGTCGAATCCTTTGATAGGAAAACATGAATCATAGTATGAGTGCAAGGATTTTATGGATAGATTCCTTGCACGTGAGTTGATAACTCTTAGGAAATGCAGACGACTTTACTAAGTCAAGAACCTACTTTAGGTATAAGAAGTCATAGATGTATTCAGTTTAGAATACAAGGATTATAGGAATGTTTCTACAATCATAGTTACAGATAAGGTTTATAGTGTTGGTTCTCCAACGATTATAGGTGGCTTATGAGAACGATAAGCCAAGAATCATAGGTTATAGGTTATATGTTACAGGAATGTTATATGATTATAGTAACAGATTATATGTTTATATGTTAAAGTTAAAGAATTAAAGATCAAAGATATTGGCGTGCTTGCACGTTTTACAGTTACAGGGCGTGTTCAGCAGACTCCGGGATTCGCCGGATGGGACTTCTCCGAGAGGGTTGTCCACACGTTTTATAGGGAGTCCGGTGTTAGCCTGATATGATAGGAATTTCACCGGTTTATAGGGATGTTGTACTTCGGGGTTACTCCACCCGGATGCACTCCGTAAAATGAACTCAGATTAAATGTTTGTTCATGTTGGTATAAGCCCTAGAGGCCAATAGTTTATGTCAAACTTTTATATGTATCATGACTTTTATTATTGAATAAAATATGGCGTTCTTTATTACACTTGTTATAAGATAAATAAAGTCCCTAGAATAGTTAGTTCATGTGATGGAATATTAAGTGTGACTTAATCATGAGATTACATCAACGAAAGAACACTATTCTTAAATGTATCCGTAGTCAAGCATTAATATGAATTGGGATAATATTAAAGCATGGAGACTATTATGTATGTAGACTGATGACCACATCTCATGGGTCATGAATATGAGATATTAAGTCTATACATAGGTATAAATATTAGGAGTAATATTTATACTGGATTGACCCATCGTGAGAATACTACATAGTATGTTATGAAATCGTCATAAGTTATTCTCACAATGATAATAGTGTATATCACTCTTAGACCTGAAAGCACTATGATCCCTAGATGTGGACTCAAGTGTTTTATTGCCATTCAAACGTTGTCTGTAACAAGATGACTATAACGTTGGTTAATGGGCACTTGACGAATCATGCTGAGGGACATGAGTGTCCTAGATGGGATTTGTCCCTCCTCATAACAGGAGATATATCTTTAGGCCTCTTGATGGAATATGACTGGAAAAATGCATGGCCATGCCGAATTAAGTCAATATGAGATATTGGACTTATTCGTTGTTCAGTATATTTCGGGATCAAGAAATATAGATATTGAACTAAACAAGGGTGACGTAATCTATGCCTTGTGTTCAATAAAGATATTAGGACAAAGGAGTAATCGTACACATAGATATTATCATGGAAAAGGTTTCGTCAGATCACTTGACATTCTTGTCACTTGGGTAGCAGTGATGTGTTGCTAGATACCGCTCACTGTTTATAATATTAATGGGATTTAATATTATTGCCAACGTTACAAGAACCTATAGGGTCACACACAATAGAACGGTAAAAAGGAGAAATATAAGTAAGACTTATATGATGGGGTACGTTTAGCAATACGCGCTAATTAGTTAGCGGAAGCTGATGGGCTAATGGGCTTTAGAAGCTCAAGCTGATTTTGTGCAGCAACGAGTTCTATAAATAGAAGCTCTAGTGCTGAAATCAGCTAATGTTTTTCGTGTAACCCTAAAGCAGAAACGAATCCCCACTTCTCTCCCTAACCTCTGATCGCTTGGCTAGCACCGGGAATCAAAGGAAGCCGTTCGTGTGGACGAATAGAGGCTTTGCTTATTTGCTCAGCTGTGATCAACGAAAGTGTTTCAGCATTACTAAAAGGTAACAATTCTATCACTGATTCATGTGATATTCGTAATGATCCAAGAAAGGAAATCAAATTTTTTAAACTTCCGCTGCACTTTATATGTCGATTTCCCTTCAGTGGTATCAGAGCCAATTACGAAACCATGAATCGGATTGTTTTGTTTACTGCTTTATGTTTTAATTGGATTAAACATAATCGAATACAATTAAATAATAAAGACGAATTAAAATTGGCAAGGCATCACGTTTCCGTGCATGGCTTTTCGGTTTGTTTGAAGCTTCGGAACCGTATCAGGTGAAGCATCAATATATCGATTAACCATATCGACGGAGATGTGTTGCTCGATCACATACGCACATAATTGAATCGTATCACTTTTCTGTGCATGGCTTTTCGAATTGTTTGAAGCTTCGGAACCGTTTTCTGGTGAAGCATCAATATTTTCGATTATCCATATCGACAGAAATATGATTGATAAATTCTGTGTAACAGAAGTATATGTGATATACTCGTGATGATCGTTCACTAAATCAAGTCAGATGATATTTGTTCATATTGGATGATTGTAAACTGGAGCTTCGGAACCGTATCAGGTGAAGCATTCTAAGTTCGATCACCATATTGGATAAACAATCAGAGTACTTTGATTGGTTTGATCATACTGTTACAACGGGGTTCATAACGCCGCAAGTGTTGTGCCGTCATGATTAGGGTTACGAAAAAGGGCTGAAACCTGGTTCAGAATCGTGACACGATTGTAGAATCGTGACACGATTTTGTGCCCAGCAAATCGTTTGCTTCTGCCTATAAAATCGTGACACGATTCCAGAATCGTGACACGATTTTGTGCCCAGCAAATTGTTTGCTTCTGCCTATAAAATCGTGACACGATGCCAGAATCGTGACACGATTTTTCCAGCACCAGAATTCAAAGTGAATCGTTCATATTGAATTAGCTTCCGGGGCGCTGCCCCGGAAGCCCCGCAAGGGGCGCTGCCCCCTTGACCCCTGTCCGCTGACCGGGCAGCGGAACCCCCGTCCGCTGACCGGGCAGCGGAACCCCCGACTAATCTGCGTAGTGTGATCAATCGCCGAGTTTTAATTTAATTTATTTAATTATGAGGTGCTAATAATAATAAAAGGTGTTTTATTGTTGTTGTGTGAATGATTATGGCCTTAGTCTTATTATTTCTTTTATTTTGGATTTTTGAAATACGGCCTGCGTGTCGTGCCTCTCTCTTGAATTCTATATGTACATTCTCTTCTCATCCAATCCCTCGTATGTAAAACGAGTTTCTTTATATGTAATGTAATTAGAATACAAGGAGGTAATAGGACCATTGACGTTGGATTAGCCCTAGAAGTCCAGCTTGGAGAAGCAAGGTCGTTTCTAGGATTAGTTTAGATTCTTTCATTGGCTTGAGAGAATCATAGCGTTAGGAGGCCATAATCATGTCACTTTTATTTTGTATAATTGTTATGCATGCTTGAATGATTGGAGTGCGAATATATATGATATATAAGCCGTGGTGAGGTGAGATCAAACTAAATAAAATCCTTCAAAGTGATATATTAAGTTTAATGCTTTCCAAAAGAATAACACCCTTCAAGACTAATATCGAATGTGTGGGTTCTGCCCTAGCGAAGCACATGTTCTATGTTTGTAAGTCGCGGTGCGGTAATTTCATTTACCCGATTGTTATTCTATTGGGTTTAACTTAACTAAATTAATTTTAATATGATTAGAATAAATTTAGAAGCAAGAATTGGGAAGTATCTATATGATAGATCAGAGTAAGAGTTACTCGCCCAATTGATTTGAAAGTTGTATGAGATACAATTGGAAATGTTCCTACCTAAATAGCTGAGTTTTGGGTGATCAGCCCTAGCTGACTCAAAACAAGGTGAAATAAGGATTTCAACCCGCTAGAAAATCTTCCAACGGGATTTTCCGAATTAAATGTTTGAAGGTCATTTGATTTGAGTAAAATAGTGGGAGCATATTTAATTAAAGGCCAAATTAAATATGTTATTTTCATGATACTTATTTTGTATATTTTAAATTGTAGATGGCAAATAACACTTCAAACAACATTTTGCGATCAATCCTTGAGAAGGATAAGCTGAATGAAACAAATTTTTTAGACTGGCACCGTAACTTGAGGATTGTCCTCACACATGAGAAAAAGCTGTATGTGCTTGATGAACCTGTTCCTGAAGAGGCACCAGCTGCAAATGCTCCCAGGGCTGAAAGAGATGCTTATAGTAAGCATGTCAATGATGCCGTGGAAGTCGCTTGCATCATGCTTGCAACTATGACCTCTGAGCTTCAGAAGCAACACGAGAACATGGCTGCGTTCGATATGATCGAACACCTTAAGACTCTTTATGAAGAGCAAGCTAGGCATGAAAGGTATGATGTCTCCAAGGCCCTTTTTGGAACTAAGCTGTCGGAAGGAAGTCCTGTAGGACCTCATGTACTCAAGATGATTGGGTACGTTGAGAACCTCGCGCGATTGGGTTTACCCCTTGAGCAGGAACTTGCTATTGATCTTATCTTGCAATCGTTGCCGGAAAGCTTTAGCCACTTTGTCATGAATTTCCTAATGAATGACATGGACAAAACTCTTCCACAGCTTGCAGCAATGTTAAGAACTGCTGAAAAGAACATGAAGGGAAAGGGAAAGACCATCTTGATGGTTAACAATGGAAAGGTCAAAAAGCATAATAAGAAGCCTAAAAGGTCTAAGGGAAATGGCAAAGGCAAAACAGTTGCTAAGCCATCAACCAAAGCCTTGAAGCCTACTGGAGGTGTGGCTAAGGAGGGCAAGTGCTTCTACTGCGGTAAGACCGGGCACTGGAAGCGCAACTGCCCAAAATATCTGGAAGATAAAAAGAATGGAACGGTTGCTTCCACTTCTTCAGGTATTTTTGTTATAGAAATTAACATGTCTACTTCTACATCATGGGTATTAGATACTGGATGTGGTTCTCATATTTGTACTGATGTGCAGGGGTTGAGAACGAGTAGAACATTGGCAAAAGGGGAGGTCGATCTACGAGTTGGCAATGGCGCAAAGGTTGCTGCTTTAGCTGTTGGAACTTATGAATTGACTTTACCTAGTGGTCTCTTAATACAGTTAGAGAACTGTTATTTTGTACCTGCAATTAGCAGGAATATTATTTCCGTTTCTTGTTTGGACAAGTCCGGTTTTTCATTTACAATAAAAGACAAATGTTGTTCTATTTATTTGAATAATATTCACTATGCTAATGCCATTATGAGTAATGGACTTTATATTCTTGATCTTGATATGCCAATCTATAACATAAATACGAAAAGGATGAAACCTAATGAGTTGAATCCAACTTATCTTTGGCATTGTCGTTTAGGCCATATAAACGAAAATCGCATTTCCAAACTCCATAAAGATGGAATTTTGGACTCCTTTGATTTAGAATCATATGAGACATGTCGATCTTGTTTATTGGGAAAGATGACAAAGACCCCATTCACCGGAACAGGTGAAAGGTCTAGTGATCTTTTGGGACTCATACATACTGATGTATGTGGACCACTAAACACACCTGCTAGAGGAGGGTTTTATTACTTCATTACATTCACTGATGACTTTAGTAGATTTGGATATGTGTATCTAATGAAACATAAATCTGAATCATTTACTTTCTTCAAAGAATTTCAAAATGAAGTAGAAAACCAACTTGGCAAAGAAAATCAAAATGCTTCGATCTGATCGAGGTGGCGAATATTTGAGCCAAGAGTTTGACGATCATCTAAAAGAGTGTGGGATCTTATCCCAGCTCACACCTCCTGGAACACCACAATGGAATGGTGTTTCCGAAAGGAGAAATCGAACCTTGTTAGACATGGTCCGATCTATGATGAGTCATGCTGATCTTCCAAACTCCTTTTGGGGACATGCCTTATTAACTGCAGCTTACACACTTAACCAAGTTCCATCCAAAGCGATAGAAAAGACACCATATGAGATATGGAGTGGTCGAAAACCCAATGTGAAACATTTAAAGATTTGGGGTTGTGAAGTTTATGTGAAACGACTAATGTCCACTAAACTTGAACAAAGATCTGACAAATGTTTCTTTGTGGGATATCCTAAAGAAACTAAAGGATACTACTTTTACAAACCATCTGAGGGCAAAGTGTTTGTCGCTAGAGATGGAGTATTCCTTGAGAAGGAATTTGTTTCCAAAGAAATTAGTGGTAAAAAGGTAGATCTTGAAGAAGTTCAAGACCCACAAAGCAATACGCCAATGGAGGAACAAGAGCAGGATACACAAGCTGTTGTGACAGAAAATCCTACTCCAATAACACAAGAACCACGTAGGTCAAATAGGATACGTCAAGAACCTGAGAGATATGGGTATCTCATATCAGAAGAATGTGACGTATTGCTCATGGATCAAGATGAGCCTATGACTTATCAAGAGGCCATTACTGGTCCAGAATCTGAGAAGTGGCTTGAAGCCATGAAATCTGAAATGGATTCCATGTACACAAATCAAGTTTGGAACTTGGTTGAAGCACCTAAAGGAATTAATCCTATAGGATGCAAGTGGGTTTTCAAAAAGAAAACTGACATGGACGGAAAGGTTAATACCTACAAAGCGCGGTTGGTTGCTAAAGGCTTCAAACAAATTCATGGTGTAGACTATGATGAAACCTTTTCACCAGTCGCAATGATTAAATCCATTCGGATCTTACTTGCTATCGCTGCATACCATGATTATGAAATCTGGCAGATGGATGTTAAGACTGCTTTCCTTAATGGAAATCTCCTTGAGGATGTGTACATGACACAACCTGAAGGATTTGGCATTCCTAATAACATCCAAAAGGTATGCAAATTGCAGCGATCAATCTATGGATTGAAGCAAGCTTCCAGAAGTTGGAATCTTCGTTTTGATGAAACTGTACAACAGTATGGATTCATTAAAAATGAAGATGAACCTTGTGTTTACAAGAAGGTTAGTGGGAGCATAGTCTCATTTATGGTATTATATGTGGATGACATATTGCTTATCGGAAATGACATCCCTACACTACAAGAAATTAAATCTTGGTTAGGGAAATGCTTTTCTATGAAAGACTTAGGTGAAGCTTCCTACATATTAGGAATCAGGATCTATAGAGATAGATCACAAAGATTGCTTGGCTTAAGTCAGGGTACATACATAGACAAAGTCCTGAGACGTTTCAATATGTATGAGTCCAAGAAAGGACTCGTACCTATGTCATCAGGTATAAGTTTGTCAAAAGCACAATCCCCTTCAACTGTTGAAGAAAGGGATCGAATGATCAATGTTCCATATGCATCCGCAATTGGATCTATCATGTATGCTATGTTATGTACTCGACCAGATGTCTCGTATGCTTTAAGTGCTACGAGCAGATACCAGTCTAATCCAGGTAACAGTCATTGGGTTGCTGTTAAGAACATCCTTAAGTACTTGAGAAGAACTAAGGATACTTTCTTGATCTATGGAGGTCAAGAAGAGCTCTCTGTAATTGGTTACACAGATGCTAGTTTTCAGACAGATCATGATGATTTCAAATCGCAATCTGGATACGTGTTTTGCTTAAATGGCGGTGCTGTTAGCTGGAAAAGTTCAAAGCAGGAAACAGTCGCTGATTCTACAACTGAGGCCGAGTATATTGCTGCATCTAATGCCGCAAAAGAGGCTGTTTGGATCAAGAAATTCATCTCTGATCTTGGTATAGTTCCAAGCATTGTGGATCCCATTGAACTGTTATGTGATAACAATGGAGCAATCGCACAAGCTAAAGAACCTAGATCTCACCAAAGATCCAAACACATACTTAGGCGATATCATCTCATTCGAGAAATCATCGATAGAGGAGATGTGAAAATATGCAGAGTACCAACATCAGACAATGTTGCTGATCCACTTACTAAAGCTCTAACTCAGCAGAAGCATGATGGTCATACTAGATCTATGGGTATTAGGTCTATGCCTGATTGGCTCTAGTGCTAGTGGGAGATTGTTGGTATAAGCCCTAGAGGCCAATAGTTTATGTCAAACTTTTATATGTATCATGACTTTTATTATTGAATAAAATATGGCGTTCTTTATTACACTTGTTATAAGATAAATAAAGTCCCTAGAATAGTTAGTTCATGTGATGGAATATTAAGTGTGACTTAATCATGAGATTACATCAACGAAAGAACACTATTCTTAAATGTATCCGTAGTCAAGCATTAATATGAATTGGGATAATATTAAAGCATGGAGACTATTATGTATGTAGACTGATGACCACATCTCATGGGTCATGAATATGAGATATTAAGTCTATACATAGGTATAAATATTAGGAGTAATATTTATACTGGATTGACCCATCGTGAGAATACTACATAGTATGTTATGAAATCGTCATAAGTTATTCTCACAATGATAATAGTGTATATCACTCTTAGACCTGAAAGCACTATGATCCCTAGATGTGGACTCAAGTGTTTTATTGCCATTCAAACGTTGTCTGTAACAAGATGACTATAACGTTGGTTAATGGGCACTTGACGAATCATGCTGAGGGACATGAGTGTCCTAGATGGGATTTGTCCCTCCTCATAACAGGAGATATATCTTTAGGCCTCTTGATGGAATATGACTGGAAAAATGCATGGCCATGCCGAATTAAGTCAATATGAGATATTGGACTTATTCGTTGTTCAGTATATTTCGGGATCAAGAAATATAGATATTGAACTAAACAAGGGTGACGTAATCTATGCCTTGTGTTCAATAAAGATATTAGGACAAAGGAGTAATCGTACACATAGATATTATCATGGAAAAGGTTTCGTCAGATCACTTGACATTCTTGTCACTTGGGTAGCAGTGATGTGTTGCTAGATACCGCTCACTGTTTATAATATTAATGGGATTTAATATTATTGCCAACGTTACAAGAACCTATAGGGTCACACACAATAGAACGGTAAAAAGGAGAAATATAAGTAAGACTTATATGATGGGGTACGTTTAGCAATACGCGCTAATTAGTTAGCGGAAGCTGATGGGCTAATGGGCTTTAGAAGCTCAAGCTGATTTTGTGCAGCAACGAGTTCTATAAATAGAAGCTCTAGTGCTGAAATCAGCTAATGTTTTTCGTGTAACCCTAAAGCAGAAACGAATCCCCACTTCTCTCCCTAACCTCTGATCGCTTGGCTAGCACCGGGAATCAAAGGAAGCCGTTCGTGTGGACGAATAGAGGCTTTGCTTATTTGCTCAGCTGTGATCAACGAAAGTGTTTCAGCATTACTAAAAGGTAACAATTCTATCACTGATTCATGTGATATTCGTAATGATCCAAGAAAGGAAATCAAATTTTTTAAACTTCCGCTGCACTTTATATGTCGATTTCCCTTCAGTTCAACGCTAACAGCTAACATAAAACTGCTATAGAACTGTTATCTGTTTTATGTTTCACAGTTAAAGTCAAAGTTATAGTTATAGTTATAGTTATAGACAGTTAATAGCAGGTGGTCCTAGGTTTCCCCTTGATCACTGAGTTATAGTTACAGATAGGTTACAGTTACAGTTATAGGTGGTTTACAGTTATAGTCATAGTTAGAGATACAATTACAGACAGATTCATAGTCATAGGCAGAGATTTACCCTTGTGGTTAAAGTAAAGACTTGGCGATCATAGGATATCCCCAAGATTGCCAAGGTAGGCATGGCGACCCTAGGTTCCCTGTGGTTGCCAACAGTTGGTTGGGCTGGAGCTCACTGAGACATTATGTCTCATCCCTTTCCTTCTGGTGCAGGTTTATAGGTAAGTCAGAGGTTCGTGATGAAGATCTTCATAGAGATACTGGATGGAGTGCAGTTGCTCGTTGTGCACCAGCTCAGGAGCGTAATGGATATTGTATAAGTATTGTAATAGTATTGGATTATTTGTACAACGAGTAAACAGGTATTCATTCATTTGTGATGTATGATTATTATTATTGAAATTTTTTTAAATGTATCCAGTATCAGTTTAACGCACATGCTAATATACTAGTTAAAGTTAGTATGGGTGTTACAATTGGTATCAGAGCAGGTCGATTCAGACCGTGCCATGGGTCATTTAAGATTCAATAAAAGTAGTGGAATCATTGGGTTCCGGATGTTGTTCTAAATGTTACATCTAGTTGAGCCTGATCAACTCAGTCTAGTATATGACAGTTAGGATGAATACCCGAGAGCTGAATGTGACCAAGAAGGGTACGAAGGGTAAAGGTTAAGATGTCAGATTCTAAGACGAATTTGGCAAGGTGTTTAATGTCAAAGGATGGTTCACTAACAGTGAAGTAACTGAGCCAGTTAATGGCAAAATTTCAGGAAAATGAGAGGTATTAAAGAGTAAGGTCAGGTACCTTAACTAGTTGGACGCATCATTGAGCGATGCCTTCTCCGAGGAGATGTGTGGAGTAAAGAATTATAGAATACTCTGAAGAATGATTTGGAATCCTAACGGGAACTGTAATTTGGAAAGTTAAAGTGAAGGGTGGAATAGAGTTTTATTCCGGGTACAGAGGTAAAGAATTACGGTACTAAACCCAGCGACTTGGAATAAGGAATGATCAATTAATTATCGGAAGCTCTGGAATTCCAGCAAGGATATAGTGTGTAAGGACGGAAGGACTTGCGCACGCGGATCGGATGAGATTTAAATATCTGATAGGTAAAAGACTCATTTATGGATTAAGAGAAATAGTGAACAGATGGAACAGGCTACCTTCCTTTATTGTGGGTCATCAAGATACTTGGTATGAAGAAACGCAAGCTTAGCGATAAGTGAAGTAAAGATTGGACCTTATGTTGACGGATTATAGTAAACCGGTTTCGAGGATTAAGCAGGAAGATCGTCACTAATGTACAAGTTATAGTTAAAGTTATGGTTGAAGCTAAGGAGTTCTATATTCTCCTTCGATGGGCTCCTTGCACACGTATTCGGGTAAGCCGACAAAGATCACATTATGTTGGTATGTGTTAAGATGGTAGAAAATACATACCTTTGGATTGTTCGAAAACATGAAGAGGGCAACGGTCGAGAAGTCAGATGGACTATTATTCAGATAACAGGATTAGAATGGAATTGTGAATATAGTAATAAGTTATAGGAAGGACCCAATGGAAATGTCAAGTATTGAAGCTTACAGATTTATTAATCGGGTGTTCGAAGAGGTGTATCACATGTTTGAATTCACAGGGGAGCCGGTAAAAGTTGAGTTTTATCCAGACGGATTATTCCCGGAGCAATCCGAGAAGTAACCAAGAGTTATGTTAGGGTTATGTGGACCTAAGTGTCTTGGAAAAAGGTTGTGGATGTGAAATCCCTACGGATAATTACAGGAAGAGACTCGATTCGTTAATCGATTAAGTATATGAAAGACGAGAATTTCCGGAAGTCATAGAATGTTTCTAGAAGTTACCACAAGTAAATAATGTATGAACTTAAGTTGTTTTAATAGGAGCATCGTTGGGCTCGTATTCATTGTTAAAGACTGTCTACAGGGTTCGGTGTATTTCGTGAAAGTAAGAATTTTGTTTATGTTCGAAAGGAAACGCAAAGTCAAGCGTCGAGCAATCAGTAAGTTAAACAGGTGGATTAAACCACAAGAGAAATTATAATGTGAGATGGTCATGTATGGTAACTGCGAAGATATAGAGTCAAAGGATTGGCCGAGGAGAATTTATATGGTAATAGTGGTGTATTACTTCTATCCCAAGGTTAATTGTTTAAATCAGAGTTGCGCAGCGGAGAAGTAATCCAATTATGAGTTCACAGACAAATCAAAGCTGAAGTTTAGAGAAAAGGATGTTTGTGAAGTCCTTGCTAGATGAATTACAGGAAAGGCATTCAGAGATTAATTCTCAAGCTACAGAATTTGTGTAAGTAGTGATGACTTGAACTTACCAACAGTTCTAACAGGAAATTTTAATAGATAAGTCGAGGAATGATTCGGATCTCGAAACTCATGAGAAAAGAGAATCGAAGCAGTTTGAGAAATTTAAAGGATGTGTTTCTAGCACAATAAGTACATTGCAAGGAAAGCCACATTTAATACGGTAATCTAGCTGTTTCAGCTCAGTAACTAAAGTTAACTTGAATAGTAAGTTTAACCAAAGAGGAATAATGCCGTGGCATACAGTTATTCCGCATCGTACCCACGTTATGCTAGCATGTCGCATGTAACAGGCATGTAACAGGTTATGATTAGTATTACGTATATTGATCAGGTAGAGTTTATGCTACTTAGATAGTAGTGTAACATATTTTTTATAGTCGTGTGACATGTATCGGTAACCGTGGTACGCAGTCGGTAATGTTTTAATAGGAAAGTCTTAAGCAGAACAGGTTTGTTGTTATTGAACAAACCTCAGTTGAGGAATTCAGAAATTCTTGAACTTAATGTTAACGGTTAAAGGAAGGAAATGTTTTACACAGATCAGAGGATTACTCATAGTTTATAGTAAAAGGCTACGTGAGTTTAAGTTATGAATTAAAGGATTAAGAGTTTTAAAGTGTTATTTTGATAGCGAACAGAAAAGAGTTTTCTTTTTGAAAACGGTTAATGCTCTTGAATGAAATAAGTTATAACGTCAATGAGACGTAATCATAGTTACGTATGGGATCGTATATACTCAAAGAATACAAGCATGAGTTAAGAGCTAAAAGAGTGACCTTGGTTGATGTGGCATTGTCTCAAGTATTTGTTGACTAAGTATGGTGTCCCATTAGTTGGACAATGATGATGCGGTGTATAGTGTATCCGATAGTAGTGTACACGTACTCGATCGTGTATGGAAGCTATGTACTATGGATTGTATTATATGATGATATGTGAGACGGCTTATGCCACACGTCATTTGTACTAAACTTTCATAAGTTTGAAATCATTGGTAAAGAAAGTATTAATCCAATGGGTAAGGAATATCTTGAATGATACAAGGTTGTTAGAGTTTTGGGAAGAAGAAAGCTCCTAAGACCTTTGGATACGCGTTGTCGTTGATTAATTAAATCGGAGCACGAATGGCTCATATAATTTCTCGAGCCTTAAGGATTCCTGCAGTGGGAATGTGAGCAGAACTCATGGATGTGTAAATAGTTACGCCAGAATGTCAGAAAGAAAGGAACTTGTACCATAAGTTCAGCCACCTCCTTGTATTTTAAATTGTGAAGATAGTTGTAATAGACTTCACTTTCGTTTGAGATTACTCAATATCAGATGCCTTTCAGTGTAAGAATAATTTATATGAAGAATGATACGAATGTAACTGTAACACCCCGTTTTCCCAACTTGAAAATTTCATTTAAAATAAATCAGAGTTTCAACCTTGACGGGATGTCGCACTTCGTTTACAATTTATAAATAGGATAATTTGCTATTTATTTCAAAACAGACTTTTCAATAACGTCAAACCATCGCAGCGGAAATTCAACTTCATAATTAAATCTAAACATCATTAGGCACAAGACCACATCAAAAACAACGTAGTTTAAAACTCCACTAAATGTGGTTCAACATCAGTTTGAAATTAAAATACATAGCACATGAATTCATCAAAAAGTTTCCCCATCCCGTTACATATCAGAGCGACTCCTAATGACACGAGGAATCAACTCACTTCAGCGATTACTCCTGGTTATCTGCACGTTACCCACGTAGAGGCAACATTCAAACAGAAGGGGTGAGATTCACATTCAATAAACATAAGTACATAATTCATAAAGATGAATTTAACATTTCACATAAACATCATCAAACAACACCATCAGATCTTATACATACATCACACATACACATCATAATCTCACCTCTCAATGCAACATCAAATACAATAACATCGACCGACTCAACAATGCAACATCACTGACTCAAGTATGCAACATCACTGACTCAAGTATGCAACATGCATGTGGTACCAATTCATCGCAAAATATGTCATAATAGGACATGTCGGGCATACACCCCCATCGTAAATGTCATATAGACATGTCGGGCATACACCCCCATCACTTAATTCATAATGTCATAATAGACATGTCGGGCATACACCCCCATCACTTAATGCATATGTACTGGACTCGACAATGAAACATTTACAACAAATACAACGTCAACAACAACTTCATTATCATATACATCATCATCGTTATCATCATCATCGTTCAACATCATCATCGTGTATTATCATCATCACAATTATCAACAACTTTCATGTTAATACCAAAGACCAATTTAAAACAGAGACGTGTGAAAAAGACGCAAAACATGAAACAGAGAATGCTGTCACCGTACAATTTCACTAAGACCTCCTTGGAGTATTTTCATCATAACTCAAAAACTAAAAGTCATTTTCACGTCAAACCAAAGCCACTGGAAAGCTAACAAAATTATCTAAAACCTTCATGTTTACACCCAAGGCCAATTCTGTACCGATCAATACCAGTTTTCGTTTCAAATTCGGAAAAGTTGTGCAGAGAGTCCATAAAAATTCACTGTGACCTACGTGCAGTAATTTGACCATAACTCAAGTTCTATAAATCTTTTTGACGTCAGACCAACGGCATTAGAAAACTAACATCCATACCTACAACTTTTGTGTTTACACCTAAGACCAATTCTGTACCGATCAATACCAGTTTTCGTTTCAAATTCGGAAAAGTTGTGCAGAGAGTCCATAAAAATTCACTGTGACCTACGTGCAGTAATTTGACCATAACTCAAGTTCTATAAATCGTTTTGACGTCAGACCAACGGCATTAGAAAACTAACATCCATACCTACAACTTTTGTGTTTACACCTAAGACCAATTCTGTACCGATCAATACCAGTTTTTATTTCAAAATTCGGGGCAGAGATAAGAAAACTCAGGAAAAGCAACTTATATTATTCAAACTTCTCATTCATCTGACACATGTTTATGAACATTCAAAACTTCATCAATTTATGCATAAGCATGGCACCAATCAGTAACAACACCATAGAATCACAACAAAATCAACATCTCAACATAGAAATCATCAATTTAACATTCCATCATTAGTTTATCATAATCAAACAACCCTAATTCCCAAATTCACCAACATCAACATGTTAAATCAAAATTTAGGGATTATGAAACTTAGATTTATAGAAGCTAGTCCCACCCTTACCTTGTTATGAAGAAATCGCCCCCTTCAGCTTTTCCTCTTCTCAAGTTCTTCACCTTCTTCCTTGGCTCTGCTTCTCCTCTTTTCTCTTCTCTGTTTCACGTGAAAACACAACAAATGAAACCTCTTCACGCGTATACCTTTTTTTTCTATTCCACTTCCCTCTTTCTTAATTTCCCATAATGCCCTTAATGCCGTTTTAATTCTATTTAATCTATTAAATTATATTAATTCATTATAATTCAATAAAATAATAAAATTAAATTCTAGGCGTTACAACTCTCCCCAACTTATAAAATTTTCGTCCTCGAAAATGTACCTCATGCAAATAACTCTGGATAAGACTCCAACATCTTGCTTTCCAGCTCCCACGTCAAGCTTTCACCAGTTGGTCCTCCCCAAACAACTTTCACGAGAGGAATCTCTTTGCCCCTCAACTTCTTCATCTCACGGCCTTCAATCCTCAGTGGTAATGTCTCCACCGTAAGATTGTCTCTAACCTGCACATCATCTCTCGGAATCACATGAGAGGGATCTGTAACATACTTCCGAAGTTGCGACACGTGAAACACATCATGCAAATTTGAAAGATGCGGTGGTAATCCCACTCTATAAGCAACTGTTCCTATCCTTTCTGATATCTGATAAGGACCAATGAACTTCGGAGTCAGCTTCTTCGATTTCAATGCACGTCCAACACCAGTCATCGGAGTGACTCTCAAAAACACATGATCACCTTCTTGGAACTCAAGGTCTTTTCTTCGCTTATCATGATAACTTTTCTGCCGACTCTGCGATGCTTTCATCTTCTCTTGTATCAATTTGACCTTCTCAGTAGTTTGCTGAATAATTTCTGGTCCCACAATTGCACTCTCACCAGCCTCGAACCAACACAAAGGAGTTCTGCACCTCCTACCATACAATGCCTCAAAAGGTGCCATTCCAATGCTAGAATGGTAACTGTTGTTATAAGTGAACTCTATCAACGGTAGATGACTATCCCAAGCTCCACCCTGCTCAAGAACACATATTCTCAACAAATCTTCGAGTGATTGAATCGTCCTTTCCGACTGACCATCTGTTTGCGGATGATAAGCCGAGCTCAACCTCAATTTAGAACCCAATGCTTCCTGCAAACTCTTCCAAAATCTAGAAGTAAATCTTGGATCTCTGTCTGACACAATACTCGACGGAACACCATGCAACTTCACAATCTCTCGAATGTAAATCTCTGCCAACTGCGACACAGGATAACTAATATTTATCGGAAGGAAATGCGCAGACTTCGTCAACCTATCCACAATCACCCAAATTGAATCATGTCCTCTCTGAGTATTCGGCAAACTCGTCACAAAATCCATGGATATACTATCCCACTTCCACTCTGGCACATCCAACGGTGTCAACAACCCAGCAGCTGATGCTCAACCTTCGACTTCTGACAAGTCAAACATGAATACACAAATTGAGCCACATCTCGCTTCAAACCAGACCACCAAAACAGCTTCTTCAAATCATGATACATTTTTGTAGCTCCCGGATGAATACTCAAGCTACTTCTGTGACTTTCCTCAAGAATCATCTTCTTCATCTCATCGTTATCAGGTATACAAATTCTGCCTCTAAACCTCAACACTCCTTGATCATCAATTTTGAAATCACTACCCTCAGCCTCATTCATCAAATCCACCAACTTCACATCTACTTTCTGAGCTTCTCTGATTTTACTCAAAAATTCATTGTTAATCTTCAACATACCCAACTTCACACTCTGAGGTGCCAATTCACAAACCAAACTCATATCTCTGAATTGTTCAAGCAACTCAAACTCTTTAACCATCATAGCAGACATATGCAAGGTTTTCCTGCTCAAAGCATCAGCAACAACGTTAGCCTTACCTGGATGATAATTCAGTCCAAAATCATAATCCTTCAACAGTTCAAGCCATCTTCGCTGCCTCATATTTAGCTCCTTCTGATCAAATAGATACTTCAAACTTTTATGATCACTAAACACCTCAAATCTTGAACCATATAAATAGTGTCTCCAAATCTTCAGCACAAATACCACTGCGGCCAACTCAAGATCATGCGTAGGATAGTTCCGTTCATGAATTCTCAACTGTCTTGATGCATAAGCCACTACTTTACCATCTTGCATAAGCACACCACCTAATCCCAACTTGGACGCGTCACAATACACCACAAAAGGCTCATCTGGCTTCGGCAAAATCAAGATTGGAGCCGTCGTCAAACGCTGCTTCAATTCATTAAAACTGGTTTCACAATGAACATCCCACACAAAAGCTTTACCTTTACAAGTCAACTGCGTCAACGGAAGTGCAATCCTCGAAAATCCTTCTATAAATCTGCGATAATATCCAGCCAAACCAAGGAAACTTCTAATCTCAGTCACCGACTTAGGGGTCTCCCATTGTGATACTGCTTCCACTTTAGATGGGTCAACCGCAATACCACTACCTGAAATAATGTGGCCAAGAAAACTCACCTCTTTCAACCAAAATTCACACTTTGATAACTTGGCATACAGCTTCTTCTCTTTCAACACTTGCAACACAATCTTCAAATGCTCCGCATGATCTTCCTCGGTCTTGGAGTATATCAAAATGTCATCTATAAAAACAACAACAAATTGATCCAAATAGTTATGAAAAATACGGTTCATATATTCCATAAATACTCCTGGCGCATTCGTAACACCGAACGGCATCACCGAATATTCATAATGTCCGTAACGTGTTCTAAAGGCCGTCTTCTGAACATCTTCATCCTTCACTTTAATCTGATGATAACCCGATCTCAAATCAATTTTGCTAAAAACACAAGCACCCACCAACTGGTCCATCAAATCATCAATCCTCGGGAGCGGATATCTATTCTTGATCGTCACTTTGTTCAGCTGCCGATAATCAACACACAACCTCATGCTGCCATCTTTCTTCTTAACCAATAACACAGGTGCTCCCCACGGTGAAACACTCGGCCTTACAAACTTCTTATCCAACAAGTCTTCCAATTGTTTCTTCAACTCTGCTAGCTCGGAAGCCGACATTCGGTAAGGTGCCATCGACACCGGCTTCGTACCCGGAACAAGATCAATTGAAAATTCAACTTCCCTCTTCGGCGGCACATCAGGAATCTCATCGGGAAAAACTTCTGGAAATTCACACACCACAGGCAACTTATCAATCTTCTCTTGATTCTCAATGGACAAAAATGCCATCACGGAGAACATCTGGACTTCATCACATGCCATCTGCTTCAGCTGCTTAGTAGACAAAAGCTCAACTCCACTATCTTCTTCAACAGAAGAAAAACGCACCGACTTATTAAAACAGTTAATATGAACACGGTTATACTCCAACCAGTTCATACCAAGGATGGCATCCATTCCACTCAAAGGTAAACAAACCAAATCAACTTCAAAATCTCGACCAAACATAGACAATGGACATCTCAGACACACTAGCGAAGTAGTCACCGAACCCATAGATGGAGTTTCGACAACCATTTCCCCATTCATACTAGATAACACAAGGCCCAACTTAGATGCACAATCAGCAGCAATAAAACAATGAGTAGCACCAGTATCAATAATAGCAATTAAAGGAGTACCATTAATGAAACAAGTACCTCTGATCAAACGGTCTTCATTAGTTGTCTGGGCACCAGCTAGAGCAAACACCTTTCCACTATTCTGAGGCTTCTTGGGTTTCTTGCACTGAGTACTAGTATGACCTTCCTCATTACAGTTGAAACAGACAACGTCATTAAACTTACAATCTGCAACTACATGCCCTTTCTTGCCACAGCGGAAACATCTTTTCACTTCAACATTGCAAGTAGTACTCTTATGACCCTTCTCACCACATTGGTAGCAAACAATCTCAGTCGGAGTTTCTTTCCTCTTGGGTCTCCTCTCATCATTCACCTTCTGCTTACCCTTATCAGCTGGAGCACTGTAAGGTTTAGGACGGTTCTGTTGATTCTTTCCCCTCCGCTCATTCATAATTTTGTAATGAGCTTTGGTGTCCTCTTCGTAAATCCTGCAGCTACTCACCAACTCAGAAAACCGACGGATCTTCTGGTAACCAATGGCCCGCTTAATCTCAGCACGCAGACCATTCTCAAACTTGATACACTTCGAAAACTCAGCTGTCTCAGGTGTATAATGCGGGTAAAATTTCGCCAGCTCCACAAATTTCGCAGCATACTCTGTCACCGTCATATCACCCTGCTTCAATTCAAGGAATTCGATCTCCTTCTTTCCACGGACATCCTCCGGAAAATACCTGTTCAGGAACTCTCTCCTAAACACATCCCAAGTCACCACCTCGCCCCCATTCGCAAGAATTGGTTGAAGGCTCACCCACCAATCATCAGCTTCTTCTGCCAACATGTGTGTGCCAAAGCGCACCATCTGAGCATCACTGCACGGCATGACTCGAAAAATTCTTTCCACCTCTTTTAGCCAAGTCTGTGCTCCATCAGGATCATACCTCCCTTTGAAAGTAGGCGGATGATTCTTCAGGAACATGTCCAGCATTCTCACTCCATCATTACCTCCAGCACCAGCATTCGGATGTTGCCCCACAGCTTGAGCAACGGCATGCAACGCAGCAGCAATAGCAGCACCTTGTCCTCTTCCAGCCATATTCTAAAATCTACACAGCAGACAACAATCAAACATCAACATCACAATGATAGTATTTAGCTATCACGCGACACAAGGGACTCAAGACTCATCTAATTAGTCGGACGGACCGACCTGCTCTGATACCAATTGTAACACCCCGTTTTCCCAACTTGAAAATTTCATTTAAAATAAATCAGAGTTTCAACCTTGACGGGATGTCGCACTTCGTTTACAATTTATAAATAGGATAATTTGCTATTTATTTCAAAACAGACTTTTCAATAACGTCAAACCATCGCAGCGGAAATTCAACTTCATAATTAAATCTAAACATCATTAGGCACAAGGCCACATCAAAAACAACGTAGTTTAAAACTCCACTAAATGTGGTTCAACATCAGTTTGAAATTAAAATACATAGCACATGAATTCATCAAAAAGTTTCCCCATCCCGTTACATATCAGAGCGACTCCTAATGACACGAGGAATCAACTCACTTCAGCGATTACTCCTGGTTATCTGCACGTTACCCACGTAGAGGCAACATTCAAACAGAAGGGGTGAGATTCACATTCAATAAACATAAGTACATAATTCATAAAGATGAATTTAACATTTCACATAAACATCATCAAACAACACCATCAGATCTTATACATACATCACACATACACATCATAATCTCACCTCTCAATGCAACATCAAATACAATAACATCGACCGACTCAACAATGCAACATCACTGACTCAAGTATGCAACATCACTGACTCAAGTATGCAACATGCATGTGGTACCAATTCATCGCAAAATATGTCATAATAGGACATGTCGGGCATACACCCCCATCGTAAATGTCATATAGACATGTCGGGCATACACCCCCATCACTTAATTCATAATGTCATAATAGACATGTCGGGCATACACCCCCATCACTTAATGCATATGTACTGGACTCGACAATGAAACATTTACAACAAATACAACGTCAACAACAACTTCATTATCATATACATCATCATCGTTATCATCATCATCGTTCAACATCATCATCGTGTATTATCATCATCACAATTATCAACAACTTTCATGTTAATACCAAAGACCAATTTAAAACAGAGACGTGTGAAAAAGACGCAAAACATGAAACAGAGAATGCTGTCACCGTACAATTTCACTAAGACCTCCTTGGAGTATTTTCATCATAACTCAAAAACTAAAAGTCATTTTCACGTCAAACCAAAGCCACTGGAAAGCTAACAAAATTATCTAAAACCTTCATGTTTACACCCAAGGCCAATTCTGTACCGATCAATACCAGTTTTCGTTTCAAATTCGGAAAAGTTGTGCAGAGAGTCCATAAAAATTCACTGTGACCTACGTGCAGTAATTTGACCATAACTCAAGTTCTATAAATCGTTTTGACGTCAGACCAACGGCATTAGAAAACTAACATCCATACCTACAACTTTTGTGTTTACACCTAAGACCAATTCTGTACCGATCAATACCAGTTTTCGTTTCAAATTCGGAAAAGTTGTGCAGAGAGTCCATAAAAATTCACTGTGACCTACGTGCAGTAATTTGACCATAACTCAAGTTCTATAAATCGTTTTGACGTCAGACCAACGGCATTAGAAAACTAACATCCATACCTACAACTTTTGTGTTTACACCTAAGACCAATTCTGTACCGATCAATACCAGTTTTTATTTCAAAATTCGGGGCAGAGATAAGAAAACTCAGGAAAAGCAACTTATATTATTCAAACTTCTCATTCATCTGACACATGTTTATGAACATTCAAAACTTCATCAATTTATGCATAAGCATGGCACCAATCAGTAACAACACCATAGAATCACAACAAAATCAACATCTCAACATAGAAATCATCAATTTAACATTCCATCATTAGTTTATCATAATCAAACAACCCTAATTCCCAAATTCACCAACATCAACATGTTAAATCAAAATTTAGGGATTATGAAACTTAGATTTATAGAAGCTAGTCCCACCCTTACCTTGTTATGAAGAAATCGCCCCCTTCAGCTTTTCCTCTTCTCAAGTTCTTCACCTTCTTCCTTGGCTCTGCTTCTCCTCTTTTCTCTTCTCTGTTTCACGTGAAAACACAACAAATGAAACCTCTTCACGCGTATACCTTTTTTTTTCTATTCCACTTCCCTCTTTCTTAATTTCCCATAATGCCCTTAATGCCGTTTTAATTCTATTTAATCTATTAAATTATATTAATTCATTATAATTCAATAAAATAATAAAATTAAATTCTAGGCGTTACAGTAACAGTAAAAGGACGTCTTACGAGGCGAAAGTCAAAGATAAGAATTATTTTGAATTAAAGGTAAGGTAATAGATTCATCGAAGAGTTGGAATAATTGAGGAAATTGTATCGACCCGACGTTTTCTTGATAAGATTGAACGGTCAACGAAAGAAGAACTGATAGCGTTCGGTAAAGGAAATCCAAGACTTAATAATTTTACATTGTATTTGCAAGAATTACGTCGAACAGAGGTCATAGTCAGATAATATGGATATGTTGGTTCAGATAACCATACGTCCTAACAGGTGAGAGTTATGTAACATGCATCAGACCTTTCGGTTGTAAAGAGATTGTCACATGTTTTGATTTACAGAGATGGAAATCATGGCTAAAGAACAAGTCTTAACCAATATAGTTTAATCGGGGTGCGTGATTAATCTACATGTCAGGCCCTGGAGTTGCCATGAAGTTCCAACAAGCTTAAAGAATTGGAAATTTTCATAGTAGAGAAAGAGGTAGAAAGGATTTACCTTTCAGGATCTCAGAAGGATTTTCTAAATTTCGAGGACGAAATTTCTTTAAGGGGGGTAGAGTGTAACATCCCGCTTAATATTTGAATATTTATCAGTATTGAGACGATGAATCAGAGATGTTTTGAGAATGGCATTTTGGTAATTTCCACTCATGGGTTTTATATAAATGACAAAAGTCATTATTCTTTTCATTCTACAATCTTCTCTCTCTCTCTAATCACAATTCTCTCCTTCCCCTCATCCTTCTCCCACGCCATCCTCTTCCATCCCTCTTTAATCATCAAACTTCATCTCCAATCCAACTCTCATGCCAAGTAATCAATTATTGTGGGAACTTTGAGACAAGTTTAGCTTGAGGAAACAAGAAGAAAGGAAAGGATTATGAGCTAGGGTTTTGAGGAAAAGGGCAAGTAAGCTAAACCAGCACCAAATCAAGATTAAGGTGAGCTCCCTAGGGGTTTTAGAGTCCCCTTTTGTGAGTTTTATAGTGTTTGAAATCATAGGAAAAGTTATAGAAAGTTTTAGAGTTTTACCCTAATTTCCTACTTGCTAATTCCTTGCTTATACATGTTTTAAACTATCAATTTGTAATAGAAAATCATCCCTAGCATGTTTTGGATGCTTGGGTACCTTTGATTGGGCAAAAATGGTGGAAAAACACATTTTTACACATGACTGTGCTGTCAGGGTCGCTGTAGCGACGAGCTGTCGCTTGTAGCGACCAGGCAGGATTTTTCCCTGCCTACCCGCGCTTGTAGCGACCAGACTGGCGCTTGTAGCGACCAGTGGCGCTTGTAGCGACCAGACTGGCGTTTGTAGCGACCAGTGGCGCTTGTAGCGACCAAGCCAGAACAGCACAACCTAGTTGAGCTGTTCTGGAGCGAGCGGGCATGGCTTTTTGCAAATGTTTTCTCCTAATACTTTTTAGAAACATTAACCACCATTTTAACTCATCCAAAGACTTTTAATGATTGAGAAATTAGAGGAGCAAGGGATGCGCAAGGCATGGGAATTACGGGAAGCAAAGGTTATATGAATAGGTAAACCCTAATAGCGGCACATGACAACGATGTGTCGAATCCTTTGATAGGAAAACATGAATCATAGTATGAGTGCAAGGATTTTATGGATAGATTCCTTGCACGTGAGTTGATAACTCTTAGGAAATGCAGACGACTTTACTAAGTCAAGAACCTACTTTAGGTATAAGAAATCATAGATGTATTCAGTTTAGAATACAAGGATTATAGGAATGTTTCTACAATCATAGTTACAGATAAGGTTTATAGTGTTGGTTCTCCAACGAATATAGGTGGCTTATGAGAACGATAAGCCAAGAATCATAGGTTATAGATTATAAGTTACAGGAATGTTATATGATTATAGTAACATATTATATGTTTATATGTTAAAGTTAAAGAATTAAAGATCAAAGATATTGGCGTGCTTGCACGTTTTACAGTTACAGGGCGTGTTTAGCAGACTCCGGGATTCGCCGGATGGGACTTCTCCGAGAGGGTTGTCCACACGTTTTATAGGGAGTCCGGTGTTAGCCTGATATGATAGGAATTTCACCGGTTTATAGGGATGTTGTACTTCGGGGTTACTCCACCCGGATGCACTCCGTAAAATGAACTCAGATTAAATGTTTGTTCAACGCTAACAACTAACATAAAACTGCTATAGAACTGTTATCTGTTTTATGTTTCACAGTTAAAGTCAAAGTTACAGTTATAGTTATAGTTATAGACAGTTAATAGCAGGTGGTCCTAGGTTTCCCCTTGATCACTGAGTTATAGTTACAGATAGGTTACAGTTACAGTTATAGGTGGTTTACAGTTATAGTCATAGTTAGAGATACAATTACAGACAGATTCATAGTCATAGGCAGAGATTTACCCTTGTGGTTAAAGTAAAGACTTGGCGATCATAGGATATCCCCAAGATTGCCAAGGTAGGCATGGCGACCCTAGGTTCCCCGTGGTTGCCAACAGTTGGTTGGGCTGGAGCTCACTGAGACATTATGTCTCATCCCTTTCCTTCTGGTGCAGGTTTATAGGTAAGTCAGAGGTTCGTGATGAAGATCTTCATAGAGATACTGGATGGAGTGCAGTTGCTCGTTGTGCACCAGCTCAGGAGCGTAATGGATATTGTATAAGTATTGTAATAGTATTGGATTATTTGTACAACGAGTAAACAGGTATTCATTCATTTGTGATGTATGATTATTATTATTGAAATTTTTTTAAATGTATCCAGTATCAGTTTAACGCACATGCTAATATACTAGTTAAAGTTAGTATGGGTGTTACAGAGTTTTTCAATTTTATTTTTTTCTTTAAAACCTAATATCAACTTTTCTTTAGCAATGTCATTTTTTATTTTATTTTTTTGTTTTAAGTTATTAGTTTTCATTATACATTATTGACTTTATTTCATGTTGCTGGTGTTCTGCAAAGTTGTTTTGTTTGAGTTATTTTGTTCTAATTATTATTATTGAGGTTCTGATGACTCTATGTTTGAATTATGTTTCTAATTCATTGATCTTGCTTTGCAGCTACTCAGTGGGCAAATGGAAATCAAATGGAGGGTGCTTTCACTATTAAGAGCATGTAAGTAATAGCTTATGATTATTGAAAGCTTTTGTTGATTCAAGTTTGTGCTTTTGTTTGGATTTTCCTCAAATCTTATGGATTCATCAACATTTAAGGTGGGTACTCTATTAAGCTTGAATTTGATTTGAAAGAAATAGATTTGTTAGTTTGGTTATGGTGGAATTTTTAAGAAATGTTGGTTAAAATTCGTATAGACCTACTGTCAGAAAAACAGTCGTAAATACTTGTGCTGGAATCGTTTTTGAGTGGGAATTAAACCATTGGAAAATAGACAAAATTTAACACGAAATAGGCTCTGGAATAACTTAATTTCGTTATGCTATGACTGAGAAAATTGAGTTAGAAGTTTCAGTTGTTGAATAAAAAAATCTGCACTAATGTGGTTGTAATGTTCATGTTATAATATTCGGTACAGTGATCGGATTGGACGGACAAGTCCTAGATTTCATTAGGAACAAATACAAGAAGCAATTGAAGAAGGGATCAGAAGTTAAACTTGGGTATATGTACTTGGAGCAAAGTTGGTTAAAGTATCCATAGAAAACATGTGAGTTCCTAACTTTGTTCATGGGTTGTTGGTTATTAGAATAGAGTTTTGAGGTATGAGTTGATGCATAAGCCAGAAGTTAAGCAAGCTGCTGGAAGTTGCCCATAGAAGGTTTTAAGACTGGACTTGATGCAAGGGCTGAAATGATGGCAGAAGATTAAACTGAGGCTAAGCTTATTAAAGTTGCCAGAAGCACTTGGTGAGTTCCTTTTTAGTTTAGAATTTCCCTTTGGGTTGAGTGAGTTAATCTCAAATAATTTAGATAGATTAAATTCCCCTTTCGTTAATACATACATCTAATTATGTGAATTAACAAAAATCCTAATCTATATTGATGGAGAATTGTGATCACAAGTTGAATCTTTAATTATGGTTCTTGTTTATTATGCTGAAGATGAATTATACATGAATTGAAAATCATTTTCAATAACGTAAATAAAGGGAATTTAGCCATTAGTTGCTAAAGGTTCCGATGTATTACATTGAGTAGGAAAGATTTTAATAATAATTGTGAGGTAATTGTTGGTAGTTGATTATGCTAACCGATTAGCAGAGTACTCTGAGATTACGTTAAGATATTTCTTCTTCACTAATTCTTTTAATAGAGATATTGGTTCCTGCTAAAATCATATCCATTTCAATAAGATTATCTGGGCATTAAATTGTTGAAAGTGCGGGATTTTATATTAATTTTGTCTTAATGAAATTATTTGACGGTGTTTTGTTCCATAGCGAAAGGGTGACATAAGTAAGTGATTTTTCCGTATCTGATTCCTTTGTTTTGCAGGAAGTAAGGGAAGACTTGTCGACGTGTATGTGTTGCTTGTTGATGGAAGCTACGGTTTTCCTTGTAAAAAGTTGTTGGTTTCGGTTGGTAGCTTAATTGTTATGATGCTGATGCGTGGTTGGCGTATCCGTATAATTTGCTCTTGCTGCTGGTGTTGCTCTGCTTTTGCTCTAGTACCTCCAAGTCCAGCTATTGTGTTCTTGTTCTTTGATCTATTTTCTGCAAGCCTGGACGTTTTAGTTTATAGAAGTGTTTGGTTTTGTTTTTGGAGTTTTAGTCTTTCTTTTTTTAGAAGTTTAGTTTGTATGTGATTTAATGGTTTCTCAGTTGTAATTAGCATCTGTTGTAGGTTTGTAACTTTTGTACTAATTTTGGTCTGTCATGAGCTTGGATTAATATTAATCAAATCTATTTGTCGATAAAAAATCTCTAAATTGGTATTTGTAAGGCATAAATTAAAGAAATGAGAATGACCCAATATTTTGATAAAATTTTATCACGGTTTTAACATATGACATGCGGTATAATTTTTATTTTCTTTATATTAGTTAAGGCAACATTTAAAAATGTTGGTTGTAAGCTATGGCTACATTTTTTTGTTTTCTTATTGATTCACATTTAAGGCAACGATTATTAATTGTAGCCACCTATGACAACATTTAAAAGCGTCCACTCAAAATCCCCAGGAAAAACGTCCCCTATTCCTATGGTTTAGGTGACGTTTCGAAAAAGTGTGCCCAAAGATCATGAAAAAACGTCCCCTTAGACAATAGGCGACGCTGGCACAGGAGACGCCTGGAAAACATCCCCTATACTTTTAGACAACGTTTTTCATAGTTCTGGCAACATTTTTTAATTGTTGTTATAAAGGATAAATGTTGTAGTGGTGGGAATAACCTAGAAACTTTTTATAAATACATTAGTTAGTGGTAGTGATGAATTTAGGTCATTCATTATTCACAAACCTAGAGAGAGGTAGAGAGAGAAAGCAAGAGAAACTTGGTGAAGAGGAAAGCTTGAGAGAAGAGTCAAGTGGGTTAGCTAGAGAAGTGAAGAATCAAGGTAAGGGGGAAGATTATCTTCATTAATTGGTTTTAATAAGCTTGGAGTATGTTTGGGAGCTTTTAGCTTATAGCTTAATTTCATGAATTATGATTAATTGTGTTGATTTTCGTGCTCTTTGTTGATGACTGAATTTAGTATATGTGAAGTTGTTGTTTTCATGCTTTTACTTCATCAAAATTCATGGTTGATTATATGGTTGGTGAACTTTGTGAAATTTGGTGAATTTGATGAGAAACATGATAATTGGTGTTGATTATGAGTATGATTATGTGTTTGTATGATGAAATCATGAAGTTATGCTGTTTGGGTTAAGTTAGAATTGTGGTTGTTGTTGTTTATGTGAAAATTGCTTAATTTGGTGAATTTGAGTGAATTGTTGATATAATTGGTTTTAAGAGTATTCACGTTGTTAATTAAGTTATTATGAACATGTTGATATGATTAAAAAGTTGGAATTGTTACTTTAAAGTTCTATTTGGGATTTTAAGTTGTTTTGGGAGGAAACTGGTTTTTGAGACGAACTTTGATTTAATCCGATTAAGTTAAGTTTAAGTGCTTAAGATTAAGTTGTTTTAAGCCATGTTAATTGGTAGGTGAAAGGGAGTGTCACCCCTGAACTGTACATGTGGCACGACCGTGCGCCTACATGGCACGGCCGTTTGTGATCTTGCTGCCTAGGAGGGCACGACCTTGCTGTTTTTGGCAAGACCGTGCCATTCTCAACTTCGTCCCCAAAGCTTCTTGCAGACTTTCCCAAAACTTCGACATAAACCTCGGATCTCGATTCCACACAATGCTAGAAGAAACACCATGCAATCGGACAATCTGCTCAATGTAGATCTCCGCCAACCTCGATAAAGACATACAGATCTTGATAGGAATAAAATGCGCTGACTTCGTCAACCGATCCACAATCACCCAAATCGTATGCCCTTCACAGTCTTCGGCAAACCACTTACAAAATCCATCGAGATACTATCCCATTTCCACTCTGGCACCACATTTGCCTTGCCTGGATGATAACTCAATTCAAAATCATAATCCTTCAAAAACTCCATCCATCGCCTCTGCCTCATGTTCAACTTCTTCTGGTCAAACGGATACTTCAAACTCTTATGATCACTGAACACTTTGTTGGATATTTGGTTGTTGGCTTCATGTTTGCTAAAATCAAATATGCAAGCAATATGTGCGTCTTCAGAAGCTGGTCCTCATTTGTGAACAGTACTTCAGAAGCTGGGGATTTCAGAAGCTGAATAGTACTTTGGAAGCTGGGTCTTCAGATGCTGAACAGTACTTAAGACGCTGAACCTTTAGAAGCTGATGTTCAGACGCTGAACAGTACTTCAGAAGCTGACCTTCAGAAGCAACCTTCAGAAGCTGAAATGTTCAAACGCAGAACTTCAGACGCAGACTTCAGAAGTACCTTCAGAAGCTTGTTTTCTGCGTGCTGTTTTTCGCGCCTTGGAGTGTTTATTTTCTCACATGATCTTTTGTAGATTTGATTGAAGAATTCTCCAAGCTGGTGTTTCTAGAAGGAAGAATATTTGCTTGAGATATTTTCTGAAGATTGGATTCAATTATTTGTGAATATATTTTCAAAGAAATCTTTGGAAAATATATTTCTGGAAAATAAATTGCTTCTATATGTTTCTAAAGTATTTTGGAAATATATCTTTGAAGGATTTGGCTCAAGTTTATGTTGCTGCCGAAGCTATAAATAGAGGACGCTGTCATTGAAGAAAATGATCTCAACCAAAGCTATCATTGAAAGAGTCTTAGGTTTTGAGTCTGTTATTTGTGAGCTGTATGCTCTGTTTTTCTGTACACCACTCAATTGTTAGAGTTTGTTTGTTTTATTGAGTTGTAATCACTTGAAGCTTTTAAGCAAAAGTGACTGATTATGTTTTGAAGAGTGTCTTCATCTTTGTTTGTTTAGAGTCTGATAATCACTGAAGCAGTGATTGACTGAGCGAAGTAAGAGGGGTCTTATATCTAGGAGTTCCTAGGTAGAAATACCACGGGTAGTGATTAAGTGAGAAGGCTGTGAAACAGGGGCTGTTGTCATAGGACTTCGAATTAATACTATTATAGTGGATTTCCTTCCTGGCTTGGTAGCCTCCAGACGTAGGTGTGCTTGTTACCGAACTGGGTTAACAAATCACCTGTGTTCTTTACTTTCTGTTTTTTATTTTGCTACTTCTGAACCTCTGTTATACGTATTCTGTTCAGCTCTGTTTTACGGTTCAGAATCAAGTCCTGCCAGGAATTTCAATTGGCATCAGAGCAGGCACCCTGCCTGTTTTAGGGTGAGCTCCAGGGAATATATTTTCTGGCATAATGGAGAAAGTAGGAGGATTTGTAAACAGACCACCTCTGTTGGATGGTTCCAACTATGAATATTGGAAATCACGCATGAGTGATTTCCTTAAATCCATAGATAGTAAGACCTGGAAAGTAGTTCTGAAAGGTTGGGAACATCCTGTTGTGCTAGACAAAGATGATAAGAAGACAGCTGAATTAAAACCAGAGGAAGTTTTGTCCAAGGAAGAAGATGAATTAGCTCTTGGAAACTCCAAAGCCTTGAATGCTATATTCAATGGAGTGGACAAGAACATGTTCAGACTGATCAAGCAGTGCACTGTAGCTAAGGATGCCTGAGAGATTCTCAAAACTACTCATGAAGGCACATCAAAGGTAAAATTGTCCAGACTTCAACTTCTCACCACCAAGTTTGAAAATCTCAAAATGTTGGAGGATGAGAACATACAAGATTTTTACATGAATGTTTTGGATATGGCTAACTCATTTGAGTCTCTTGGAGAAAAAAATATCTGATGAGAAACATGTGAGGAAGCACATGACATCTCCAGTATGAAGGTTGAGGAATTGATAGCATCTCTTCAGAATTTTGAAATAGCCAGAACTGAGAAAAAGGAAAGGAAGTGAATCCTAGTGAGGATGATGTTGAGCAAGACATCATGCCCTATGTTTAGAAGAGGATTGCTGTACTTCAGAAGCAGATTGCTGGGAAGAAGATTCCACTGAATGTGCCTAAAGCACACATTAACTAAGCAGCATCTGATGTTGTGTCTAATGAAGACTAAGAAGCTTCTGATGCTGAGTCTGAAAACTGTAAGCTGTGTCTTGGATTACATTTTGTGCTCTGCAATTTTTGTATTGTTCTCTACAGTTGTGTTTTTTTGTTTTGTTCTTCTGTGAAGACTTTGTGTGTGCGTACCATGTTTCTGTGATTCTGATCCTGTGATGGTTTTAATGATGGTACTGATGAAGGTTCTGATGAGGGTTCTGTGTGTGGTTCTGTGATGGATGTTTATATCCTGTGTTTCAGATTTCTGGATGTTTATAACCTCTGGATAAATTTCTTGGTGTGTTCCCTTTGTTGTAACCTCTGCTGTTTCTCTGATTTTCTGCTCCTGGTGATTACATAGTTGTTTTGTCAAAATTGTTTGGCTAAAAAGGGGAGAAATAAGTGTGTCAGAAGCTGCTACTGATCTGTTTCAGAAGGAGTCTCTGTTTCAGAGGGAGTATGTGTTTCCTGTCAAAGCTGAGTTTCAGGGGGAGTATGTGTTTCCTGTCAGAAGCTGAGTTTCAGGGGGAGTAGTGTATGTTTCAGAAGCTGATGTGTTCAGGGGGAGTATATGTGTGAAACATAGTGTTTTATCCGCTGCTGACTCTGTTGCTATTGTGTTACTACGTTTGTGTTCTTCTTGATGTGTTCAGAATTTGGCTTGTGTATCTCAGTTTGATTTTAGCCAAAAATTTGCCAAAGGGGGAGATTGTTGGATATTTGGTTGTTGGCTTCATGTTTGCTAAAATCAAATATGCAAGCAATATGTGCGTCTTCAGAAGTTGATCCTCATTTGTGAACAGTACTTCAGAAGCTGATCCTCATTTGTGAACAGTACTTCAGAAGCTGGGTCTTCAGACGCTGAACAGTACTTAAGACGCTGAACTTTCAGAAGCTGATGTTCAGACGCTGAACAGTACTTCAGAAGCTGACCTTCAGAAGCAACCTTCAGAAGCTGAAATGTTCAGACGCAGAACTTCAGACGCAGACTTCAGAAGTACCTTCAGAAGCTGGTTTTCTGCGTGGTGTTTTTCGCGCCTTGGAGTGTTTATTTTCTCACATGATCTTTTGTAGATTTGATTGAAGAATTCTCCAAGCTGGTGTTTCTAGAAGGAAGAATATTTGCGTGAGATATTTTCTGAAGATTGGATTCAATTATTTGTGAATATATTTTCAAAGAAATCTTTGGAAAATATATTTCTGGAAAATAAATTGCTTCTATATGTTTCTAAAGTATTTTGGAAATATATCTTTGAACGATTTGACTCAAGTTTATGTTGCTGCTGAAGCTATAAATAGAGGACGCTGTCATTGAAGAAAATGATCTCAACCAAAGCTATCATTGAAAGAGTCTTAGGTTTTGAGTCTGTTAGTTGTGAGCTGTATGCTGTGTTTTTCTGTACACCACTCAATTGTTAGAGTTGGTTTGTTTTATTGAGTTGTAATCACTTGAAGCTTTTAAGCAAAAGTGACTGATTATGTTTTGAAGAGTGTCTTCATCTTTATTTGTTTAGAGTCTGATAATCACTGGGGCAGTGATTGACTGAGGGAAGTAAGAGGGGTCTTATATCTAGGAGTTCCTAGGTAGAAATACCAGGGGTAGTGATTAAGTGAGAAGGCTGTGAAACAGGGGCTGTTGTCATAGGAATTCGAATTGATACTATTATAGTGGATTTCCTTCCTGGCTTGGGTAGCCTCCAGACGTAGGTGTGTTTGTCACCGAACTGGGTTAACAAATCACCTGTGTTCTTTACTTTCTGGTTTTTTATTTTGCTGCTTCTGAACCTCTGTTATACGTATTCTGTTCAGCTCTGTTTTACGGTTCAGAATCAGGTCCTGCCAGGAATTTCACACTTCAAACTTCGAACCAAACAGATAGTGCCTTCAAACCTTAAGAGCAAACACCACTGCTGCCAGTTCCAAATCATGGGTCGGGTAATTCCTCTCATGTACCTTCAACTGCCTCGAAGCATACACTACAACCTTTCCGTTCTGCATAAGCACATCACCCAATCCTATCTTAGAAGTATAACAGTACACAACAAACGATTCCGTCGCACTCGGCAAAACCAAAATAGATGCTGACGTCAACCTCTTCTTCAACTCTTGGAAACTCTCTTCGCACTTAGCATCCCAAACCAAAGCTTGACCCTTCCGAGTTAACTGCGTCAACGGTAAGACCAACTTAGAGAAACATTAAATGAACCTCCTGTAGTAGCCAGCCAAACCCAAAAAGCTTATGATCTCGGTAAGAGACTTAGGAGCCTCCCGATGCAAAACAGCTTCAATCTTCGAAGGATCAACCGCAATCCCACCTCTAGAAATCACGTGACCAAGGAAACTCACTTCCTACAACCAAAACATGCACTTCGACATCTTAGCATACAACTTCCTATCCTTCAAAGTCTGCAACACAACCCTCAAATGCTCTGCATGCTCCTCCTCAGACTTCGAATACACCAAGATATCATTAATGAACACCACCACAAACTGATCCAAATAAGGATGGAAGATTCTATTCATGTATTCCATAAATACACCTGGCGCATTAGACACACCAAATGGCATCACAAAATACTCATAGTGACCATACCTCGTTCGAAAAACAGTCTTCGGTATATCTTATGCCTTAACCCGAATCTGATGATATCCAGACCTCAAGTCAATCTTGCTAAACACCTGAGCACCAACCAACTGATCCATCAGATCATCTATCCTTGGAAGAGGATGTTTGTTCTTAATGGTCACCTTGTTCAACTGTCGATAATCCACACACAGCCTCATACTACCATCCTTCTTCTTAACCAACAACACTAGAGCTCCCCACGGCGAAACACTCGGCCTGATGAATCTCTTCTCCAACAACTCTTCCAACTGCTTCTTTAACTCGCTCAACTCGGATGCAGACATCATATACGGAGCCATCGACACGAGACTAGTTCCAGGAACTAATTCAATGCTAAATTCCACTTCTCTCTCAGGCGGTACATCATAAATGTCATCCGGAAACACATCAAGAAACTCGTTCACCACCGGTACACTGCTACCTCCCTTCTCACTTTCCACCTTCAAAAAAACGAACATCACAAACAGCTGAGACTCCCCTTCTAACGACGCCTCCACTTGACTTGCAGTCAAAAACTTACTCTCAACACGCTCCACCGGATTAGAGAAAGTTACATTCTTGGTTAAACAGTTAATGTTAACCCCAAAAGCTAACAACCAATCCATCCCAAAGATAACGTCCATGTGAGCCAAAGGCAAACACACTAAATCCATCTTAAAATCTACATCACCAAAATTCAAAGGACACTTCACACAAACCAAGGAAGTGGTCACCGAGCCATTAGCTGGTGTATCAATGACCATTTCTCTCAACATAGGAGACATCACAAGATTCAAACGCTTAGCACAATCAAGAGAAATAAACGAACAATTTGCACCAGTATCAATGATAGCAATCAAAGGAGTGTTGATAGCACAACAAACATCATCCAATTATCTTGGTATTCATCAAAATCATCAAAATTCACCAAGTTATCATTTTACTATAACAAAGCATGAATTTTGACATGAACAAAACATGAATTCACCAAGTTTTAACATAATCCAATTAACCATCAAAATAGAGCACAAAATTCACATAATTAACAACAACATCATGAAATTAATCATAAGCTAAAACACCCAAACTACTTATTTGCTTATTAAACCCAATTTGTGAAAATAATCTTCCCTTTTACCTCAATTCTCCACCAAAAGTTGCTTCCTAGCTTGAATCTCTAATCTCTAGTGCTTTTCCCTCTTCCTTCTCTCCAAGGTCTTCTTTCTCTTCTATTCTCTCCCTCTTGCCTCTTCCCAAAGTGTGAAATGTTTTGTGACCTAATTCACCAACACTCACTACTATTCTTTATATAATATGGGTTAGGGTCACTCACACTAATGGACTTAGTCACATCTAACTCTCACAATTATTTCTATACACTTTTACTTCATTTAAACCTCTCATTTTACTTATACACCATTATTCTCTAAAATTCAAATTTCTAGTTCTAACATAATTACAAAAATGCCACCCATGCTAAAATGACTAAAATACCCTCAATCACTTAAAATTCCACTAACCCACCAATCACACATCAAATAAACATTTAACAAATATAATAAATAAATAATAATAATAATAATAATAATAATAAATAAATCTAATTCTAAAAATCCGGCTGTTACAAGTGGCTTATGGCTTATCCACTTATGTGATTCTAGTTCTTTTAACCAAAACTAAAGTGCAAACATCAGTAGATCACTATTCAAAAAATTTATCATTTATTCTACGAGGTTTGTTATCATTAAAATATTCATCAAAAATATGTTTGCTTCAACAAATAATACAGTTATACAATTCATACATGGGACAACAGTCAGTCACTAATTAATTAGTTAAATCAAGTTTTTTTTTCATTACCCATGAAAAAATTTAGTTTTTTTTATGTATCTTATAACTAAAATTAAGTTTTTTTTTTTATGAATCTTCAAAATTATAATATAGTAATTATAATTTGATATAAAAATCATACACGAGATACATATTTATTATTTATAAATTTATATAAATAAATAAATAGACAAATATTTCTCAAAGATACTTAAAAAAAAAACACCGGACACATTAACGCAATCTTTATCGTTTTGTAATATTTTGACATATTTTTAGTTTACCATTTTATAATTTAACAACAACTATTCCAATGTTATTAAATTAGTTAAATTGAGTTTTTTCATATATTTTAAAATAATTGTAATATATAATTATAATTTAATTTAAAAATCATGCATAAGATACATATTTATTATTTATAAATTTATATAAAAATTACAAACATTTGTCAACGATATATTAAAAGGCACGAGACAGACTAATGTCATATTTCTCATTTTCTAAAATTTTGTCATAGTTTTAGTCCATCACTTTATAATATTTAGAAACAACTCTGATTGTAATTAGTTAAATTGATTTTTTTTATTTATCTTCTAAATAATAATAAGACCAATTATAACATAGTAATAACAATTTTATATAAGTAAATCATGGACATGATACATATTTATTATATATAAATACATATATAAAAAATATAAATATTTGTAAATGATCTATGAAAATCACGGGTTTCATTAACACTATCTTTATCATTAGTGGGATATTAATTATTTTTAATATTTTGACTTTTTTTTTGAGGAATATTTTGACATATTTTTAGTTTTTCACTTTATAATATTTAATAACAACTATTTCATTAATTTTTATCATTAACGTCAGCTTTATCATTAATTTGTTTTTGAAGGATCATTATTTTTTTCTTATTTTTCAATGTAGAAAACATTGCAATTGCGCTTTGACGCTTAACACTCGCTTCGACGCCCAGCTCATGCGGAACATTAATTTTTGAAATAAGGGATTATTTTAACTTATGCTTACAATTGAGTATAATTTTTTTTTTACCACTTTGCTAAGGAGCGGTCATTGAAAAAAAATAAGCGATCCAAGTCTTTTTTTTTTTTTTGGTAATATCGATCCACGTCTTTTTAATATGGTTTTTTTTTTTTAAGGATTTTAATATAGTTGTGTTATACCACTTTGCAACAAAAAAAAAACATTTCCTTATAATAAAAGGGTTAATACCAATATGGTTTCCGTGAACATATTTCAGTTGGTAGACACATCATATAATTTATTCAGGGGTCGGAGTTAGAACGTCAAACTCTTCATTTATTCACTTTAAGAGTGAATTTCTAACCACGCAGCTAATCGACAAAAAAAGAGGTCAATTGCAAACAATAATGGATTGATCTAAGTGGTAAAGGACTTAAGCCTTTTAAAAAGGTGATCATGATTTGATCATTGACCGTTGTGTATTGAAAAAATCCGGTTGAAAGAGAAAGAACCTACAATCCATGCCTCACAAGTTCTCTGACGGAGATTAGACCATCCTAAACGGCTGTAGAAACTTTGTATCAGTATCATAATAACTCAAACAAAAAAAAGTTAATTACAATCGCATAAGGTAATTAGATGTCATATATACTTACGACTGACGGGAAAAGAACATATGAAGTTGTAGATTGATCTCCTCTTATTAACATTACAACCAAAAAAAGTGTACGAACAGACAAACCAAAACAATTGGACATAACTAGTTATGAGTCCAACCAAAAACGAATTATACAGGAGAATTTGAATTCGATTATTAGATGGAACAATTTTTATAAGATTTTCTTATTTTTTGACCGAACTACGAATTACCAAAATCATTAGTTCACCGGAGCGTTCAAAAAGAAAACGACGTACAGAAAAATCTATGGGTGGTGGACTCGCTTGACATTGTTGTATGTGTGCAATAAATTATGCAATGAATATGTGCAACAGCTTATGTAGTACAGACAACGATTTCTCATTGCCGTTGTGATATGAAATAAATGTTTTTTCTTTTTTTTACAAAAATAAATTTATTGTTTTATTCATGACATTAATTATGATAGTGTACTCTTTCTATTTCTATTTTCTCACCACACATGTTTCTATCATCTTTCCCATACAATAAGCTTCCTTCTAATCTTTCCGAGCCAAGAAATTTATTCAACCAACACTTCTTCTGTTTCACATGGCACTTAAAAAGAACAATATCAAAATCCATGAACACTTCAAAGTTGTTCCTTCATCATCAACCCAAACTACAACAATTCCTTTCACTTTCTTCGACATATTTTGGCTAAAGTTCCATCCTATAGAACGAATCTTCTTCTACACCCTCCCAAATTCACAATCACACCCTTCTTTCTTCTTTCAAAAACTGGTTCCAATTCTCAAATCTTCACTCTCTTTAACCCTCCAACACTTTCTCCCTTTAGCGGGTAAAATTGTTTGGCCATCAGAATCTCAACAACCAATAATCCAGTACACAACAAATGATGGTGTTTCCTTGCTCATTGCAGAGTCTGATGCAGATTTCAATCATGTCATTGAAAACTCACCTCATGAAGCTTCTTTGTCTCGTTCTTTTCTACCACATTTGGAATCAACAGATTCATTTGCTTCTATTATTTCAATTCAGATAACCCTTTTTCCAAAAAGTGGTTTTTCCATTGGAATAAGCACACACCATGCTGGTCTTGATGGAAAATCATCAACCATGTTCATCAAAGCTTGGTCTTATCTATGCAACAAAACAATTGAAACCAAAGAAGAATCACCAACTTTGTTACCCGATTTAGAACCTTTATTCGATAGGGAAGTCATCAAAGACCCAAATGAGCTTGGTGTTACATTCACAAATAGCTGGACTGAGATCATATCCACGATGTTCCCAAACGAAAAAGGAAACGAACGTAGCTTAAATATTTTACACTTTGAACCAAAACTTGAAGACTCCGTTCGTGCCACGTTCAATCTCTCACGTGAAGATTTGAACAAGATCAAGCAAAGTGTGTTATCAAAATGGGAAGATTTTGATACAAAGGAATCATATTCAAAGCCACAAACTTTATCATCTTTTGTTCTCACTTGTGCTTATTCACTTGTTTGTTATGCAAAAGCGATTCACCGAGCTGATATGGAGAAAGAGAAGTTTTCTTTTGCTTTCACCGTAGATTGCAGAGCAAGGTTAAAACCACCAATACCAAGTAACTTTATTGGAAATTGTGTTTGGGGGAACTTCATTGATGCACAACCATTGGATTTCATAAAAGAAGATGGTGTTTTCTTAGTTGCTAAGTGTATTTACGAGAAAATAAAGATGATAAATGATAACGGTGTTCTTGAAGGCGCTATTAATGATGGGTTTGATAAATATAATTCTTTGTTAAATGAAGGATTTGGAGTTTTTGGAGTGGCGGGGTCTAATAAATTTGGTGTTTATGAGACTGATTTTGGTTGTGGAAGGCCAGAAAAGGTGGAGATAGTGTCGGTGGATAGAGGTTTAACCATTGGTTTGGCAGAGAGCAAAGATGGGAATGGTGGGGTTGAAGTTGGGCTTGTTCATAATAAGCATGTAATGGATCTCTTTGGCACTTTGTTTCTTGAAGGATTATGCTTTAATTGATTGTGGGAAGCAAGTGCAATGTGTTAGATAATAAGATATTGGGCTAATGTTGTTGGATCTTTTTAGCTATTAAGGGTTTTTCAATCATGTGATAATAATTTGTCCATGTTAAAAAAGTTCAAAATAGTAAGTGTATATTGAAACTCGTGCATTTTATATTGAATATATAACTTTTTAATAAATATTTGTTGTTTAGTTACTTTAACATTTGCAACTTGTAAGACAAACCCTTAAGTTAATTGAGTCTTTTTAGATTTTATTACATATTGATTTGTAGTCTTAATTTTGATAAGTTATGCTTTTGATATTATTGAAATCCTAGATGCTTCCTTAATTTTGATAAGTTAGATTTTTGTAAAACTACTCGTAGCTTCTGAGTTCCCAAAATATTTGGAATATGTTTGCTTTGTTTTTGAATTGACTCTATCATTGTGTTGTCGTGTTTCCACTATTGTAGTAAATAATCGTATAGAAATGGAAAAGGTGTCGGCTGAAGGTTGTTATTTGGAACCATTGGAATCAAACCGTTTGGAAATTAAACTATTTGAAGTAGGCATGACAATGGAGCGGGGTGGAGACGGGTTTTACTTTCCTTGTCCCCGTTGTAACAGCCCGATTTTTCGTATTTTATTTATTGAATTGCTTATAGTTGCTTAATTGTTTATTTTTGTGATTTATTGAATTTTGGGAGTTGAAAGGTATTTTAGTAATTTGGGGGCGAGTGACATATTTGTAATATGTTAGAAATTCAAAATTTGAAAATAGTGGTGTATAAGTAATGAGAGGGGGGTTAAATGTAGTAATTGTGTAGAAAAATAATTGTGAGTGAATTGTAACAAAGCCCATTAGTGGGAATAACCTAGAAACTTATTATAAATACATTAGTTAGTGGTAGTGATGAATTTAGGTCATTCATTATTCACAAACCTAGAGAGAGGTAGAGAGAGAAAGCAAGAGAAACTTGATGAAGAGGAAAGCTTGAGAGAAGAGTCAAGTGGGTTAGCAAGAGAAGTAAAGAATCAAGGTAAGGGGGAAGATTAACTTCATTAATTGGTTTTAATAAGCTTGGAGTATGTTTGGGAGCTTTTAGCTTATAGCTTAATTTCATGAATTATGATTAATTGTGTTGATTTTCGTGCTCTTTGTTGATGACTGAATTTAGTATATGTTAAGTTGTTGTTTTCATGCTTTTACTTCATCAAAATTCATGGTTGATTATATGGTTGGTGAACTTTGTGAAATTTGGTGAATTTGATGAGAAACATGATAATTGGTGTTGATATGAGTATGATTATGTGTTTGTATGATGAAATCATGAAGTTATGCTGTTTGGGTTAAGTTAGAATTGTGGTTGTTGTTGTTTATGTGAAAATTGCTTAATTTGGTGAATTTGAGTGAATTGTTGATATAATTGGTTTTAAGAGTATTCATGTTGTTAATTAAGTTATTATGAACATGTTGATATGATTAAAAAGTTGGAATTGTTACTTTAAAGTTCTGTTTGGGATTTTAAGTTGTTTTGGGAGGAAACAGGTTTTTGAGACGAACTTTGATTTAATCCGATTAAGTTAAGTTTAAGTGCTTAAGATTAAGTTGTTTTAAGCCATGTTAATTGGTAGGTGAAAGAGTGTGTCACCCCTGACCTGCACATGTGGCACGACCGTGCGCCTACATGGCACGACCGTTCGTGATCTTGCTGCCTAGGAGGGCACGACCATGCTGTTTTTGGCAAGACCGTGCCATTCTGCCCGAGTTCCGAACCCCATTTTTATGACTTTTTGAGGTATCCAATGACCCTAATTGGTTCCCAACCCTTTAAACATTCACTCCAACTTACTCCTTGCTCCAAAACACGAGCTCTCAACAAATCTTCCAAAGACTAAATAGTCCTCTTCGACTGACCATCAGTTTTAGGATGATAAGCAGAACTCAATCTCAACTTCGTCCCCAAAGCTTCTTGCAGACTTTCCCAAAACTTCGACATAAACCTCGGATCTCGATTCGACACAATGCTAGAAGGAACACCATGCAATCGGACATTCTGCTCAATGTAGATCTCCGCCAACCTCGATAAAGACATACAGATCTTGATAGGAATAAAATGCGCTGACTTCGTTAACCGATCCACAATCACCCAAATCGTATGCCCTTCACAGTCTTCGGCAAACCACTTACAAAATCCATCGAGATACTATCCCACTTCCACTCTGGCACCACATTTGCCTTGCCTGGATGATAACTCAATTCAAAATCATAATCCTTCAAAAACTTCATCCATCGCCTCTGCCTCATGTTCAACTCATTCTGGTCAAACGGATACTTCAAACTCTTATGATCACTGAACACTTTGTTGGATATTTGGTTGTTGGCTTCATGTTTGCTAAAATCAAATATGCAAGCAATATGTGCGTCTTCAGAAGCTGGTCCTCATTTGTGAACAGTACTTCAGAAGTTGATCCTCATTTGTGAACAGTACTTCAGAAGCTGGGGATTTCAGAAGCTGAACAGTACTTCAGAAGCTGGGTCTTCAGACGCTGAACAGTACTTAAGACGCTGAACCTTCAGAAGCTGATGTTCAGACGCTGAACAGTACTTCAGAAGCTGACCTTCAGAAGCAACCTTCAGAAGCTGAAATGTTCAGACGCAGAACTTCAGACGCAGACTTCAGAAGTACCTTCAGAAGCTGGTTTTCTGCGTTCTGTTTTTCGCGCCTTGGAGTGTTTATTTTCTCACATGATCTTTTGTAGATTTGATTGAAGAATTCTCCAAGCTGGTGTTTCTAGAAGGAAGAATATTTGCGTGAGATATTTTCTGAAGATTGGATTCAATTATTTGTGAATATATTTTCAAAGAAATCTTTGGAAAATATATTTCTGGAAAATAAATTGCTTCTATATGTTTCTATAGTATTTTGGAAATATATCTTTGAAGGATTTGGCTCAAGTTTATGTTGTTGCTGAAGCTATAAATAGAGGATGCTGTCATTGAAGAAAATGATCTCAACCAAAGCTATCATTGAAAGAGTCTTAGGTTTTGAGTCTGTTAGTTGTGAGCTATATGCTCTGTTTTTCTGTACACCACTCAATTGTTAGAGTTGGTTTGTTTTATTGAGTTGTAATCACTTGAAGCTTTTAAGCAAAAGTGACTGATTATGTTTTGAAGAGTGTCTTCATCTTTGTTTGTTTAGAGTCTGATAATCACTGGGGCTGTGATTGACTGAGGGAAGTAAGAGGGGTCTTATATCTAGGAGTTCCTAGGTAGAAATACCACGAGTAGTGATTAAGTGAGAAGGCTGTGAAACAGGGGTTGTTGTCATAGGACTTCGAGTTGATACTATTATAGTGGATTTCCATCCTGGCTTGGTAGCCTCCAGACGTAGGTGTGTTTGTCACCGAACTGGGTTCGCAAATCACCTGTGTTCTTTACTTTCTGTTTTTTATTTTGCTGCTTCTGAACCTCTGTTATACGTATTCTGTTCAGCTCTGTTTTACGGTTCAGAATCAGGTCCTGCCAGAAATTTCAATTGGCATCAGAGCAGGCACCCTACCTGTTTTAGGGTGAGCTCCAGGGAAGATATTTTCTGGCATAATGGAGAAAGTAGGAGGATTTGTAAACAGACCACCTCTGTTGGATGGTTCCAACTATGAATATTGGAAATCACGCATGAGTGCTTTCCTTAAATCCATAGATAGTAAGACCTGGAAAGCAGTTCTGAAAGGTTGGGAACATCATGTTGTGCTAGACAAAGATGGTAAGAAGACAGCTGAATTAAAACCAGAGGAAGTTTGGTGCAAGGAAGAAGATGAATTAGCTCTTGGAAACTCCAAAGCCTTGAATGCTATATTCAATGGAGTGGACAAGAACATGTTCAGACTGATCAAGCAGTGCACTGTAGCTAAGGATGCCTGGGAGATTATCAAAACTACTCATGAAGGCACATCAAAGGTAAAATTGTCCAGACTTCAACTTCTCACCCACTACAAGAAAATCTGCTGTTTGCGACAGTTATAATAAGGTTTTGCGACGGTTCTAACTGTCGCAGTTTGACATCTGCGACAGTTCCTCAACCGACGAGGAAATGCATGTCGCTGAGGCGTTTTGCGACGGTTTCACAAACTGTCGTTACAACCGTCGTAGCAGGTATTGCGACAGTTCGTAACTGTCGCAGTGCGCATTTTTTATTTTTGTTTGAATGGGTCTCATAGGCTTGCAGCGACGGCTCAAACCGTCGCAAATGTTAAATTTTGATATTTTTTTAACATTTTTTATTAGATTAATTTTGACAACTGAATAAATAAAAACTAATCTTAAATTAAAATGAAACTATTAATCAATAAATACTTAAAATACAAGAATATATAACTACAAATTACTTAATTTCATTCATATAAACCATTCAAGAGTATCAATGTTGTTCCATACATTGAACTTAATTAAAACTATAAATAAAGTAGCTTAAACATTAAAAAACCGAAATACTACTGGATTTCAGTGGTTGACCATACAAAAAACTAAATCATAAATAACTCATAATATATCTAAATATCCCTAGTGACGTTGCTTATGATTCTCAAGGCGGTAACTAGACTCAGAGGAGCGCACACCATCTCTTGGCGATTCTAAGTTTGTTGGCTAAAAAAAAAATAAGACAATGATTAGCAATATCAAAGTACTCATTAACACTCAAAACAAAAGAGCAAAGACAATCTTCAAAATGGATAATAAAATAAAACAACCAAGTAAAACGGGCCTTGTAAAAATAACACCAAACAACCAAGTAAAAATATACAAAACTCAAGGTCGAGCTCCGAAGAAGTCGACAACAACAACCTAACCAGCCCTTAAAACTTAACATTCCAATCCAAGCAATAAGAATGCAACTTGTGAGAATACAATTTTACCTGTTTTTCTCTAGAATTCTGCATTTGCATCAACCTTCAAGATATCAACTTGTGAAGCTTTGTCCTTAAGTGAATCAATTTCGGCTTGCATGTGCATGACCACAATATGACATCAACAATGTGATACACATGTTAAACACTATATCAGATGTTAAGTTACTTCAATCAAATACATATGCAAGCCCATCATAATGAAATGGAGATATGTTCCTCTACTAGAAATCACAAATTCAAAAGGTAAAAAATTCATGAGGAAAAAGAAGCAAGAAATTTTTACAATAGTGAAAGCAGGGCAGTGAAGTACTAGTTACAAGAATAATAATAGTGGAAATGACCAAAACTCAATAGATTATATAATTAAATACTTGTCAATCAATCATCCCTCTTCATCTAACTCCAAACAAACCTCTATAATAACTATTGTAATAACTTAAGAAAATCGAAAAAAAGGAGAAACATGAAACATAAACGGTCACTTAATGAATGAAGGTTCTAAAGTTTTTATTTTAAAAAAACAAATCATCTTCAATCATACCGATGAAGGTTTAAAGTAAGAACAAATAGTACAAATGAAGCATCCTTAGATAAAAAAAGGTTCTAAAGTTTTAGAATCAATAAATCATACCGATGAAGGTTTTTTAGTGGCAGGAGAGGATTCGACAAGGAATTGGGCGAGAATTGGCAGATTGAGAGCGTTAATCATTTTATTATTATCTTCAATTCTTTTGAGCCGTGCATACTCATATGGTGTCATCCTTTTCACAAGGTCGAGACTCCAAACACATACACTGGAAGCATTGATGATAAACAAGTCAAAACGATGCACAAGATAAGTAGAAGTATCTCGTGTAATACAAAATTGGCCCTTAAATATGATAGTCAATCAATTTTCTTTCCATATATTATCAAGTGTACAAGTCCTTCAATATTTAACAAATGGTTGAAACAAGAGAAGAATAGGCACACGTGGTCCTCAATGACAACTAGAATATTCAAACATTTGTATATCATAAAACAAAGACAACCATAATATGTTTTGTTTCTGAAAAGTATGAACTCGGGAACAGAATAAAATTAAACTAACTAATGCAATTATGCAAGTAACTCAAATACAACTAATTTTTCTACATACTAGAGTTATACTAACTTCATATAATTTCATCATGTTATAAACTACTACACTTATTGAAAGACAAAAATGAAGTAATCTTCTTGTTAATTCATTCCCCCAAAATAGTGCTGGAACAAAACCCAAACCAGAACAAACCAGCAAGACAGCGCCCAAAACCAAAACCAGAAAAACAAAACTCCTTCCACACAACAAACTCAGGCACAGCCCAATAAAATGAGATGCGCAAAACAACAGAGTATCAAGGCAAGGACAGCTGCAGCTGAACCCTACAACTCAGACCAGATAGGGAAAACAGGGGGACAACAAGGCAAAGACAGCCACAACTGATCCCCCAACACTCAGACCAGACACGCCACCTCCAAAAAACTGCCACACCAAAACAACTAGAAAAGACCAACTCAACCCACCTCAAAACAAGAATAACTAAAACAACAAGAATATATTATCAAGCTTCCTTCATCTTTATATACTAAAATATGTCCCCTATATAGAATTTTAGAAAATAGAATGAATTTTTCACTACACGAGTTGTACTTTCAGTATATTTTTTTCGGTGATTTCACAACTCAAATTTTTAATGTTCATAACAATAATAAGAAGCCACAACTTGGTTTCCGAGGTTACAACAAAAAATCAACACATGTATGTACCAAAGTTTCAATCAAAATAAAATAAAATATTACTATACATTTCTTGAATGTTTGTCAAGTGTTCATAATGAAAAAGAAAACATGATGTCTTCATACATTGTAATTGTTCATACAAGTTCATTATTTAAATTCTTGAAATTGCACACAAGATAAAATAAAAAAACCTAGATTATTAAACCTAAATTCATTACACACAGAGAATTGAAAAGAAGACCTTCACAATAGTGCAAACCGCTGTGACCGTCGTAAACAAAGGGGCTTTTATGATTTGGGGAGAGAGAAGCGATTTGCAATTTGGGGTTTTGCTAGAGAGAAGCGATTTGGCTTTTGGAGGAAAGGGAATTAGGGATTGGAACAATTTGAGATAGTGTGAGATAGAACACATGCGATTTGGGGTTTTGTTGAGTGGGTGGGTGAAGGATTTGGGGTTTCGCTGAGTGAGGGAGAAGGATTTTCGATGAAGAACATCAACCCCTAATTTTCTGAGTTGAATCAATGGCGAAACAAAGTAATAATGAAGAAAAAAATACACAAATCAAAGCATACAATGAGAGAAAATCAACGAAAGGAAAAGAAACATACACTTAGAAAGCGAGTTGAATTGGAATGATTTGCTGAGTGAGTGAGTGAAGAACTGGAATGATTTGGGGTTTGGCTGAGTGAGTGGGTTTCGATTATCACAGTGAGAAGATTTGTGAGTGAGAAGGATTTGGGGTTTTTCAGTGTCAATGATTTATGACGTTTTGTTTTTTATTTTTATTTTTCTGAAAATAAAGATGAGAAGGAGCCAATTTTTTTGGAAGAAGCGCTCTTTATTTTCAATTCACGCTGAAATTCATTCCCTGTTTTAGAATTAAAACATTGCGACAGATGATCAAACTGTAGTATAAACTGTCGCAAAAATCAATAAAAAAGCAACTTTGCGACAGTTGTGCCAAGATGTCGCAATATAAGTGTCGCAAAATGACAATTTTCTTGTAGTGACCAACAAGTTTGAAAATCTCAAAATGTTGGAGGATGAGAACATACAAGGTTTTAACATGAATGTTCTGGATATGGCTAACTCATTTGAGTCTCTTGGAGAAAAAAATATCTGATGAGAAACATGTGAGGAAAATCCTAAGGTCTCTTCCCAAGAGATTTGACATGAAGGTGACTGCCATTGAGGAAGCATATGACATCTCCAGTATGAAGGTTGAGGAATTGATAGGATCTCTTCAGAATTTTGAAATGGCCAGAACTGAGAAAAAGGAAAGGAAGTGAATCCTAGTGAGTCTGAGGATGATGTTGAGCAAGACATCATGCCCTATGTTTAGAAGAGGATTGCTGTACTTCAGAAGCAGATTGCTGGGAAGAAGATTCCTCTGAATGTGCCTAAAGCACACATTAACTAAGCAGCATCTGATGATGTGTCTAATGAAGACTAAGCAGCTTCTGATGCTGAGTCTGAAGACTGTAAGCTGTGTCCTGGATTACATTTTGTGCTATGCAATTTTTGTACTGTTCTCTACAGTTGTGTTCTTTTGTTTTGTTCTTCTGTGAAGACTTTGTGTGTGGGTACCATGTTTCTGTGATTCTGATCCTGTGATGGTTTTAATGATGGTACTGATGAAGGTTCTGATGAGGGATCTGTGTGTGGTGCTGTGATGGATGTTTATATCCTGTGTTTCAGATTTCTGGATGTTTATAACCTCTGGATAAATTTCTGGGTGTGTTCCCTTTGTTGTAACCTCTGTTGTTTCTCTGATTTTCTGCTCCTGGTGATTACATAGTTGTTTTGTCAAAATTGTTTGGCTAAAAAGGGGGAGAAATAAGTGTGTCAGAAGCTGCTACTGATCTGTTTCAGAAGGAGTCTCTTTTTCAGAGGGAGTATGTGTTTCCTGTCAGAAGCTGAGTTTCAGGGGGAGTATGTGTTTCCTGTCAGAAGATGAGTTTCAGGGGGAGTAGTGTATGTTTCAGAAGTTGATGTGTTCAGGGGGAGTATATGTGTGAAACGTAGTGTTTTATCCGCTGCTGACTTTGTTGCTATTGTGTTACTATGTTTGTGTTCTTCTTGATGTGCTCATAATTTGGCTTGTGTATCTCAGTTTGATTTTAGCCAAAAATTTGCCAAAGGGGGAGATTGTTGGATATTTGGTTGTTGGCTTCATGTTTGCTAAAATCAAATATGGAAGCAATATGTGCGTCTTCAGAAACTGATCCTCATTTGTGAACAGTACTTCAAAAGCTGGGGATTTCAGAAACTGAACAGTACTTCAGAAGCTGCGTCTTCAGACGCTGAACAATACTTAAGACGCTGACGCTTCAGAAGCTGATGTTTAGACGCTGAACAGTACTTCAGAAGCTGACCTTCAGAAGCAACCTTCAGAAGCTGAAATGTTCAGACGCAGAACTTCAGACGCAGACTTCAGAAGTACCTTCAGAAGCTGGTTTTCTGCGTGCTGTTTTTCGCGCCTTGGGGTGTTTATTTTCTCACATGATCTTTTGTAGATTTGATTGAAGAATTCTCCAAGCTGGTGTTTCTAGAAGGAAGAATATTTGCGTGAGATATTTTTTGAAGATTGGATTCAATTATTTGTGAATATATTTTCAAAGAAATCTTTGGAAAATATATTTCTGGAAAATAAATTTCTTCTATATGTTTCTAAAGTATTTTGGAAATATATCTTTGAAAGATTTGGCTCAAGTTTATGTTGCTGCTGAAGCTATAAATAGAGGACGCTGTCATTGAAGAAAATGATCTTAACCAAAGCTATCATTGAAAGAGTCATAGGTTTTGAGTCTGTTAGTTGTGAGTTGTATGCTCTGTTTTTCTGTACACCACTCAAATGTTAGAGTTGGTTTGTTTTATTGAGTTGTAATCACTTGAAGCTTTTAAGCAAAAGGGGCTGATTATGTTTTGAAGAGTGTCTTCATCTTTATTTGTTTAGAGTCTGATAATCACTGGGCCAGTGATTGACTGAGGGAAGTAAGAGGGGTCTTATATCTAGGAGTTCCTAGGTAGAAATACCACGGGTAGTGATTAAGTGAGAAGGCTGTGAAACAGGGGCTGTTGTCATAGGACTTCGAATTGATACTATTATAGTGGATTTCCTTCCTGGCTTGGGTAGCCTCCAAACGTTGGTGTGTTTGTCACCGAACTGGGTTAACAAATCACCTGTGCTCTTTACTTTTAGTTTTTTATTTTGCTGCTTCTGAACCTCTGTTATACGTATTCTGTTCAGCTCTGTTTTACGGTTCAAAATCAGGTCCTGCCAGGAATTTCACACTTCAAACTCCGAACCAAACAGATAGTGCCTTCAAACCTTAAGAGCAAACACCATTGTTGCCAATTCCAAATCATGGGTCGGGTAATTCCTCTCATGTACCTTCAACTGCCTCGAAGCATACACTACAACCTTTCCGTTCTGCATAAGCACATCACCCAATCCCATCTTAGAAGTATAACAGTACACAACAAACGATTCCGTCGTACTCGGCAAAACCAAAATAGATGCTGACGTCAACCTCTTCTTCAACTCTTGGAAACTCTCTTCGCACTTAGCATCCCAAATAAAAGCTTGACCCTTCCGAGTTAACTGCGTCAACGGTAAGACCAACTTAGAGAAACCTTAAATGAACCTCCTGTAGTAGCTAGCCAAACCCAAAAGCTTATGATCTCGGTAAGAGACTTAGGAGCCTCCCGATGCAAAACAGCTTCAATCTTCGACGGATCAACCACAATCCCACCTCTAGAAATCACGTGACGAAGGAAACTCACTTCCTACAACCAAAACATGCACTTCGACATCTTAGCATACAACTTCCTATCCTTCAAAGTCTGCAACACAACCCTCAAATGCTTTGCATGCTCCTCCTCAGACTTCGAATACACCAAGATATCATCAATGAACACCACCACAAACTGATCCAAATAAGGATAGAAGATTCTATTCATGTACTCCATTGAAATTTCTGGCTTAGCAATAATGAGAGTTAAACTGGTTCTTATTAAACTGGTTCTGAATAAAAATTAGCTGATTCAGAACTAAAACAGAGTATGAACAAAACACAGTTCAGGAGCAGAAATAAAGTGCAGAAAATAAAAAGAACACACAAGGTTTGTTAACCCAGTTCGGAGTAAACACCTCCTACTCTGGGGGATACCAATCCAGGATGGAAATCCACTATTGGAATTAATCCTTAAGACTCAGACACTGACCCCCCAGTTCCTATCCTAAGCAATCAACTTCCACCTAGTCAGACTTCTACCCACGCATGAGTATTAGAATCCACTAACTTCCTATTCAAGTAACAGCCCAGTTACTTGAACAATCCTTGAACTAAACCCAGTTCTGAAAATTACCCTGTTTTTGAAGAACACCCTTCAAAAAAAAACTTCATTCTTGCTTAAAAGCTTCGAATGAATTACAACTCAATAAAACCTAAACCAACTCAAAACATATGAGTGGTGCACAAACAACCCTAAGGTTTTAAACACAAAGACTCAATATACTGAATAATACTCTGTTCTTCGTATCTCTTGAATAGCAGCAAAGCTCTCCTTATATAGCCTTCAGTCCATAAAATAGATTCCAATCTTCTGCACATGATTTGTTTCTGAATTATGAATAATCCAATAAGCAAGCAAATAAACCAAGAATGTATCTTTATAAAGATTCTGCAGAAAAATACGTGCTTCATAAAACTGAACCAAATCTTCATTAAATCTTCTCCAAATCAACCAGCAATCTAGAAGCAATATGCGAGGATAAATCCTTGTTAAATCTCGCAAAGATTCCCACAGAAATAACTTGAAAATAACCAGCTTCTGAAGAAGTCAACAAAAGTCAACTCTGATGCTTCAGACTCAGGATTTCAGCTTCTGAAGGCCAAAAGTGCTTCTGAACAGCTTCAAATGGATTTTCTTGCAACTGAAGACTTGTTCTAAATATGGAGATGCTTCTATTCAACACATTGGATTTGCCAAAATATGCAGCCAACACCAAAATACTCAACAATCTCCCCCTTTGGCAAATTTTTGGCTAAAACCAATGTTCACACTGAAGGTGAGCAAAACACACACAAGAAGGGGGGGTTGAATTGTGTGACTCTAAAAGCTTGTTCTTTTCTTTTTCAAAGACTTAAAACAAGTTCAGAACCAGGTTCTGAACTGTTATCAGAATGTATGCAGCGGATTAAACAAGTAAAAGAGATAAGGGAAGAGAGGCACACAGAAATTATACAGGTTCCTTCTCAATGTGAGAAGTAGTCCTGTCCCCTTGTGTCCAACAAGGGAGTTTCACTATAATCTGAAGATTACAATTTGCTCAACCACTAAGGAAGAGACTTCCAGTTGCTCAATCACAAAGAAAGAGACTTCTATGCTCAACCACCAAGGAAGAGGCTTCCAATGCTCAAGTCACTAAGACAAGAGACTTCCCAATGCTCAAGTCACAAAGACAAGAGACTTCTGACTCAGACCACAAAGGAATGAGGTTACAATTGCTTAGTATACAGACTAAGACTTTGAGGGACCAAACTGGTTTACAAATGAAATAGTTTGGGATGAACACTTGATCAAATATCAGAGGTGTTCTCTTAATACAACACAGGTTAAGACTCTTAACCTTTAGAAATTCTAAGTTACAAAGACTGAAGAATTTCTAAGAAATTTGAACTTTGACAGTTTTTACACAGAAAACAGAGCAAGGTTTCAGCAATGCGTTTCAAAGAGTCTTAGACATTTTCTTCTTCAAATCTTCTTCCTTTTATAGACAGAAATAGAGTTGTTGAAGATTTGCTTGAATTAAGGAATTTAGCCGTTGCAATTGGACTAGGTTACTGCAAATGTGTGCTGCACTTTATCTGTCAGAACAGGGCAGGTGCCATTTTTGAATTGGCCCACCTTAAAAACTGGAGAATGTTTGGGTCAGGGAGACAACTGTTCCATTGAGTTGTTCTGACACATTCAGGCATTAAATGCGCACAGTACTGGTCAAAAACCATGCCACATCAGCTTCAGAAGCTTCTCAGTGAACAGTTATCAGAAGCTACTTCAGTTGTACGGATCAGAAGCTGGCTTCAGGAGTTGACTGTTGCGTTGACTTCATCAGAGGCACCCAGACTTCAGAAGCTGCACTTCAGGAGCACCACTTCAGGAGTACTTCAGAGGCTTCACTTCAGTAGCACTTCTTCAGGACCAATTCTTTAGAACCAGTTTTCCTTTTGGCTTTGCAACCATGCTTCTTGGCTTCCCTTCTTGCTCTTTAGCTTGTTCTTCATAACCATTATCAATCAATACTTATTAGGCATGTGGTTCTGAAACACTTGAACAAAGCATTAGCAAATAACCAATTTTCTCTTTAATACTTTGTTATCATCAAAACCACAAAGAGAGATATGTTTACACATAAATGTTTCAACAATCTCCCCCTTTATACATAAGAGAGTTGTTAAACATATTTTGTTCCAACAATCTCCCCCTTTTTGATGATGACAAAAATAAGTATTAAAACAGAAAATTGTTGTTAACTTAATTAACAAGTTAACTGCAGGGTGTGAGGTTTGTAAGCTCCCCCTGAGTCTGATCCAAGTTAATTAAGTTCAGATAAAAACATAACTGTGAAAATTTCAGAATTGTTGTTAAGTTTAATTAACAATCTGACTTCAGGAGAGGTTTGTAAGCTCCCCCTAGGTCTGACAATTCTCAAGGTTAGGTTTGTAAGCTTCCCTTGGTTCTTATCCATGTTGATTAAGCTTAACTTAAAACAATATAGTGAAATTTACACTCAGAATTTAAAATGACTTGTTGACTTCAGGTTCTGAGGTTTGTAAGCTCTCCCCCTAAGTCTGATAATCCACAGGATGAGTTTTGTAAGCTCCCTGAGTCTTATCCACGTTATTTTAAATTCATTATAACTCACTTAAGAGTTATATATCTCACATAATGTATCAGAGCCAGAAATTCACTTCAGAGGCTAAGAGTTAAAATTTGTTCTCATAAGTTAAATTCAGTCAGAATTGTATCAGAGCTTAACTGATCAGTATCAGAGCTAGCTTGACAATTGTATCAGAGCTTAACCCTAACAATTGTATTAGAGCTTAATAAGCTTAGCTTCTGACAATTTTAACTTATTTGAGCTCAGGTGCTTTAATACTTGTTTTACCTTCTCCCCCTTTTGTCATCAACAAAAAGCACTACTTTCTCCCCTTAAGACAGAAAAAATTTCTCCCCCTTTGTCAAGAGAGTTTGAAAATATCTATTTCAGAGTAGAAAAGAATTTGAAAAGAGTTTGAAAGCAGGTATCAAAGCAGTTCAATGTCCCTTTGTAAAAGAGTTTTAAAGGAGTTCTGACACCAAGTTTGAAAACATTTCAAAAAGGATTCAGAACTGGGGGGGGTTGAACCAACCAAGATTGTGAGATATTTGTGCAATCATAGTGATAATCAATCAGCAAGGATAATCATCAGAGCCTACTTGATTTTCAATGAATATATGACTTGCAATAAAACTTAGAATGCTGTTCAGAAGCAGAAAAAGGTTTAGAGCTTCTGATCAGGTCATTCTGTGTTCAGACATGACTTGTTCAGTATAAATTGGTTCAGTATCAGAACAAACCAACCACATTGTGTTCAGTATCAGAGCAAAACATCTCAGGAGTCTGATACCAAGATAAAATAAGTTCTTAAGACTGAACATGTCTGAAACATTTTGGGCTTTTTAAAATGTGTCTGTGCTAAGCATTTTGAAAACAGCTGATACCAACTGAAAAACTGTTTGTCAAGCAATTTGACCATTGAATATCAGAGCAGAAAATCACATTTTTAAGTTGATGACTTTTGGAGGGTTAGAGTATAACTTTCAAAGCTTTAATCATCATTGCCCATAGCTATACTTATCAGATTCTGACCAACATTAGATTTTTATCAGATTCAGAAGTCAGAAAATCCAGGTTCTGATCCTTCAGACTCTGAATTTTTTCAGGCTTAACTTTATTCAAACTCTCAGAAGGTGAGTGTTTGATAAGTCTTAGCTTATGATAAACTTAGAATCAAGGAATTCATTCAGATTCAAGCACATTTTCAAGAGATGAAATGCATGTTCAGATTCTTTTTGATAAAATTGAATCTTTCTTCTGTTAGGGGTTTTGTGAATATGTCAGCCCATTGATGATCAGTATCAATGAACTGAATATCTAAAACACCCTTCTGAACATAATCTCTTATAAAATGATGTTTTATTTCTATGTGCTTGGCTCTAGAATGCAGAATTGGATTTTTAGACAAACATATAGCAGCAGTATTATCACAATAAATTGGAATATTATCTGCATGAATCTGATAATCCTCTAATTGATGTTTCATCCAGAGCAGTTGTGTGCTACAACTTGCAGCTGAGATGTATTCTGCTTCTGCTGTTGACAAAGCAATGGTTGCTTGTCTCTTGCTGGCCCAGGATATCAGATTCTCACCAAGAAACTGACAGTTTCCACTGGTGGATTTTCTTTCAATCCTGTCCCCAGCATAGTCAGCATCACAGAATCCAACTAGCTTATAATTTAGAGATTTCTTATACAGAAGTCCCAAATTAGTTGTCCCTTTCAGATACCTGAAGATTCTCTTGACAGCAGTCATATGAGATTCTCTAGGATCTGATTGGAATCTAGCACACAGACATACACTAAATAAAATATCTGGCCTAGAAGCAGTTAAGTATAGGAGAGAACCTATCATACCTCTGTACAGCTTCTGATCTACCTTAGTGCCATTGTCCTCTTTGCTTAATGTGCAGGTGGGATGCATTGGTGTTGTCATCAGCTTGCAATCATCCAGCTGGAACTTCTTCAGAAGCTCCTTGGTGTATTTTGACTGATGAACATACACACCTTCTTTGCATTGGTTGATTTGAATTCCCAAGAAGAATTTCAGCTCACCCATCATGCTCATTTCAAATTCATCCTGCATTAACTTAGAAAATTCCTTGCAAAGGGAGGCATTAGTAGAACCAAATATGATATCATCAACATAGATTTGTACAATTAAGATTTCTTTCTTAACAGTTTTTCTAAAGAGTGTATTGTCAACTTGACCTCTTACAAAACCATTTTTAATTAAGAAGTTGCTTAGTCTTTCATACCAAGCTCTGGGAGCTTGTTTCAGACCATACAAAGACTTCTTAAGTTTAAAAACATGATTTGGATATTTAACATCTTCAAAACCAGGAGGTTGTTTGACATACACTTCTTCAGAGATTACACCATTCAAGAAAGCACTCTTAACATCCATTTGATATAAGATGATATCATGATTAATAGCATAAGAAAGAAGTAACCTGATTGCTTCCAGTCTTGCAACTGGAGCAAATGTCTCAGTGTAGTCAATTCCTTCTTGCTGGCTGTACCCTTGAGCTACTAATCTAGCCTTGTTTCTGATCACTTCTCCTTGTTCATTGAGCTTGTTCCTGAACACCCATTTTGTTCCAATGATGTTCTTTTGATCAGGTCTTGCAACAAGATCCCATACATCATTCCTCTGAAACTGGTTCAGCTCTTCTTGCATTGCTACAATCCATCCATCATCAGCAAGTGCTTCATCAGCAGTTGTAGGCTCAATCATGGATAGTAGGCCAAGCATAGACTCATTCTGAGTGAATGCTGATCTTGTCTTTCTTGGACTGTTCTTGTTTCCAATGATCAACTCCTCAGGATGTGAAGACTTGTATTTGAATGAGGTTCTGGGTGGATTAGCTTCTGAAGGGCCATTAGGGATTTGTTCAGAACCATGCTGGTCTAGATTAGCATCAGGAGTAGTGTCATTGCTGGAGAGTTGCTCAGAGTCTTCATTGTTTTCAGCTTTTGAACCTTCATCAGAACCTGAACTGGGTTCAGCTTCTGAAGGCTCTTCTGAGATTCTGACATCTGCAAAACTCTCAACCAGCTCTGGTATTTCACTACCAGGCTTCTTATCATCAAACCTAATATGTATAGCTTCTTCAACAACATGTGTTACAGAATTATACACTCTGTATGCCTTAGATCTCTCTGAGTATCCTAAAAAGGTACCCTTTTGAGCCTTGGCATCAAATTTCTTTAGGTAGACCTTATTGTTTAGTATGTAACATGTACAACCAAACTGATGAAAATAAGAAATACTTGGTTTTCTTCCTTTAAATAATTCATATGAAGTTTTATTCAGAATAGGTCTGATGTAGATCCTGTTCTGAATATAACATGCTGTGTTTACAGCTTCTGCCCAAAAGTACTTAGCAATTTTTGACTCATGGATCATGGTTCTTGCCATTTCTTGTAAAGACCTGTTCTTTCTCTCTACAACTCCATTTTGTTGTGGAGTTCTAGGAGATGAGAACTCATGGAAAATTCCATGGTCTTCACAAAAGTTTTCAAAAGGTTCATTTTCAAATTCACCACCATGATCACTTCTGATTTTCAAAATTTTCAAATCAGTTTCTGTTTGTACTTGTTTGCAGAATTTGAAAAACACATCATATGTTTCATTTTTGGTTCTGAGGAATTTAACCCAAGTCCACCTACTGTAATCATCAACAATCACAAGTCCATACTTCTTCCCATTGATTGAAGCTGTTCCAACAGGACCAAACAAATCAATGTGAAGTAATTCTAGAGGTTTAGAGGTGGAAACAATGTTCTTTGGTTTAAAAGAAGTTTTAGAAAACTTTCCAATTTGGCATGCTGAACACAGAGCATCTGAGTGATAATCAATCTGGGGCAAGCCTCTGACCAGCTGTAACTTACTAAGCTTAGAGATAAGTCTCCAGTTAGCATGTCCCAGCCTTTTGTGCCAGACCCATTTCTCATTACTCACAGACAGAAGGCAAACTACCTTCTGCTGAACCAAATCAGAAAAGTTTATTTTGTAAACATTGTTTTTCCTACAGCCTCTGAATACTACAGACTTATTTTCATTATTGATTACAGTGCAAGTGTTCTTATTAAACAGGACTTCATAATTACTATCACATAATTGACTTATGCTAAGTAAGTTATGTCTAAGTCCATCTACCAGCCAAACATTATCAATGTACAGGGAAGAATTACCTATCTTACCAGTACCAATGATCTTTCCTTTCTGACTTCCTCCAAACCCCACAGTTCCTCCCTCTTTCAGAGTCAGGGTTTGGAACATAGACTTGTCCCCTGTCATATGATGCGAGCATCCACTGTCCAGGTACCAGGACCTTTCCTTTTCTTTGGATGACAAGCATATCTGCAATTGAAATAATCTCAGACTTAGGTACCCAGATTTTCATGGGTCCTTTGGGGTTAGTCCTGAAAGGTTTTGGCTTTTTGAGCTTGTGTCTGAAGTTATGATGTTCAGACTTGTTCTGATACTTAGGATATGAATCCTTATATCTTGAATAAGTCTGACTTTCAGAACCTGAGTGTTTCAGAACCTGAGTTGTCAAAGGTTTGGACTCAGACTTCTTCAGAACCTGAGACTTGAAGGTCTTTGGTTCTGATTTGTTCAGAGTCTGACCTTTTGAGTACTTTGGTTCTGATCTCCTCAGAATTCTAACTCTGTTTACTTCAGGCACAAGGCAAGCTTCAGTTTTGCCTTTCTTAAAACAGTTTGAAGCAGAAAACTGGTTGGTTTGCTTTGGCTTGCTTTGCCTAACATTCTGAGATTGAAAATGTTTTACATTGACTGGTTTAACAGATTTTGAAGTTTTAATAAACCCAGTCTTAGAAAAATTTGAATCAGATTTATTCAGATTCTGAGACTTACTAGTTCCAGGTTCTAAACACTTCAGATTCTGAACAGGTTTAAGTTCAGAGTCTGATTTCCTCTTACTCTTAGGCTTAGGACCTTTTGGCTTAGATTTAGGCAAGGTTTTAACAGTTGCCTTCATCTTACCCTTAGGCTCAGAAGCTTCAGAGTCTGAGTTGTTCAGAACTTCTAACTTAGTCTCAGATTCTGATACTTTCAATTTCTCAGAATTATCAGAAGCAGGCACAAAGCAAATACCATTGCCTTTTACAGTATTTTCAGAACATGAAGGTGAGTTTAAATCATTTGAAGGTTTGAATAAATCATAGCCAATGCCTTCACCTTTGTTTCTGATCATATTATACATCATGGAGGCAATTTTAGTTCTATTGAATCCAGTTAACATGAAATCCTGAAGAGCTATTTCCTGATCATTAGGAACCTCTTCAGATTTCTTATGAGCCTCTTTTCTGAGTTCCTCAACTTCCTCATCATATTCAAAAATTTGATTCTGAAGTTTAAGGTTTTCCTCAGACAGCAAGTTTGTTTGATTTTTCAAAGACTTAATTTCTTTTAACTTGCTTTTAAGATGACTCATAAGATCATTAACTGTTTCAATTAAATCAGATCTAGAGAGTTCAGAATATACCTCATCTTCTTCATCAGAATCTGAACATGATTCTGCATCAGAAGATGCAATTGCCATCAGGGCCAGGTTTGCTTCTTCCTCATCAGATTCTGACTCATTGTCCACATCATCCCATGTAGCCATGAGACTCTTCTTAAGCTTATTCCTGAAATTGCTGGACTTTGAGTTGGACTTCTTTGCTTTTTCCTTTGATTTTTCCTTCTGAAGATCAGGACAATCAGCAATGAAGTGACCAGGCTTTTTGCACTTGTAGCAGCTTTCTTTCTGGATATCCCTCTTTGAATTAGATCCTCTAAAGTTGCTGCTTCTGTTAGAGAACTTTTTCTTTCTGTTCATCAGATACTGAAGTCTTTTAGAAATCATTGCAAGCTCATCAGCATCTGAATCTTCATCAGAATTTCCCTCAGGAAACTCTTCTTCAGATTCAATAGCTTTCAAAGCTTTAGCAGGTTTTCTTTTAGACTTCAGAGCCAATGTTTTTGGTTCTCTAACAGGCTCATCCTCATTGAGTCCCAGTTCATGCACCTTGAGGGAGCTTATAAGATCCTCAATACTTAAAGTATTCAGATCCTTAGCTTCCTCAATGGCAGTCACTTTAGGTCTCCATTCAGATGGCAGACTTCTAAGAATTTTATTCACATGGTCAGCAGTAGTATAACTCTTCTTCAGAATCTGAAGTCCAGAAACCAGAGTCTGAAATCTTGAGAACATAGTCTCAATATTTTCATCCTCTTTCATTCTGAACAGTTCATATTGCTGAACAAGAATATTTGCCTTAGCTTCTCTAACTTTCTGATTACCTTCATAGTTAGAGCAGAGGGATGTGAATATTGCCTTTGCAGTGGACTTGTCACTCAGCTTTTGATACTCAGTGTGAGGCAAAGAGTCCACAATGATACCTCTGACATGATGATGCTTCCTATAGATCTTTCTTTCTGCATCACTCAGAGTTCTTCTGTTAACAGCAACACCTTCTTCATCTACAGGTATTGAGATTCCATCTTCAATAATGTCCCATAGAGTATCATCAATCCCAATAATGTGACTATACATTTTACTCTTCCACCAAGAGAATTTTTCTGGGTCACCAGTAAACATTGGAGGTTTATTGTGTGACCTAGACTTCTTTTCTTCAGTACTATAGTCATATTGGACATTTCTTTGATTTCTGGGAGATGGTGGATTTCTGGGAGAGGGTGGAGGTGAATCACTAGTTGAGGCCATGTTTTTCTCAGGATCCTACTGACACACTGTTAAGTGTTAATATCAGAACCGGGGCTCTGATACCAACTGAAGGTGAGAAAAACACACACAAGAAGGGGGGGTTGAATTGTGTGACTCTAAAAGCTTGTTCTTTTCTTTTTCAAAGACTTAAAACAAGTTCAGAACCAGGTTCTGAACTGTTATCAGAATGTATGCAGCGGATTAAACAAGTAAAAGAGATAAGGGAAGAGAGGCACACAGAAATTATACAGGTTCCTTCTCAATGTGAGAAGTAGTCCTGTCCCCTTGTGTCCAACAAGGGAGTTTCACTATAATCTGAAGATTACAATTTGCTCAACCACTAAGGAAGAGACTTCCAGTTGCTCAATCACAAAGAAAGAGACTTCTATGCTCAACCACCAAGGAAGAGGCTTCCAATGCTCAAGTCACTAAGACAAGAGACTTCCCAATGCTCAAGTCACAAAGACAAGAGACTTCTGACTCAGACCACAAAGGAATGAGGTTACAATTGCTTAGTATACAGACTAAGACTTTGAGGGACCAAACTGGTTTACAAATGAAATAGTTTGGGATGAACACTTGATCAAATATCAGAGGTGTTCTCTTAATACAACACATGTTAAGACTCTTAACCTTTAGAAATTCTAAGTTACAAAGACTGAAGAATTTCTAAGAAATTTGAACTTTGACAGTTTTTACACAGAAAACAGAGCAAGGTTTCAGCAATGCGTTTCAAAGAGTCTTAGACATTTTCTTCTTCAAATCTTCTTCCTTTTATAGACAGAAATAGAGTTGTTGAAGATTTGCTTGAATTAAGGAATTTAGCCGTTGCAATTGGACTAGGTTACTGCAAATGTGTGCTGCACTTTATCTGTCAGAACAGGGCAGGTGCCATTTTTGAATTGGCCCACCTTAAAAACTGGAGAATGTTTGGGTCAGGGAGACAACTGTTCCATTGAGTTATTCTGACACATTCAGGCATTAAATGCGCACAGTACTGGTCAAAAACCATGCCACATCAGCTTCAGAAGCTTCTCAGTGAACAGTTATCAGAAGCTACTTCAGTTGTACGGATCAGAAGCTGGCTTCAGGAGTTGACTGTTGCGTTGACTTCATCAGAGGCACCCAGACTTCAGAAGCTGCACTTCAGGAGCACCACTTCAGGAGTACTTCAGAGGCTTCACTTCAGTAGCACTTATTCAGGACCAATTCTTTAGAACCAGTTTTCCTTTTGGCTTTGCAACCATGCTTCTTGGCTTCCCTTCTTGCTCTTTAGCTTGTTCTTCATAACCATTATCAATCAATACTTATTAGGCATGTGGTTCTGAAACACTTGAACAAAGCATTAGCAAATAACCAATTTTCTCTTTAATACTTTGTTATCATCAAAACCACAAAGAGAGATATGTTTACACATAAATGTTTCAACAATCTCCCCCATTATACATAAGAGATTTGTTAAACATATTTTGTTCCAACACACACAACCAAGTTCTTCAATCTCCCATAAAATTAACTCAGCAATGAAGAACTCCACAAATATATAACATAGCAAAGAGATTAGGCAGCGGACAAAACACTTTCTGAGCTATGTTAAACAACTGCTTCAGCTTCTGAACTCCTGAAGCACACAAATACACAAATCTGCTTCTGAATAACTGAAGCTTACAAATAACACAGTCACTGATCAACTCTTGATCATTACAAACACTCCTGAAGCTTCACAACACTCCCCCTGCAACTCAGCATTCAACATTACTCCATAAAAATTCCCCCTTAATTCTGAACTGCAGTAACTTGTGAAACAAGCAACTTCTGAAATTGAAAACTTGAGGAATACATCATCACTCAGGTATATAATAACTTTGTACTCCCCCTGAGACACACACTCCCCCTCAAACACATGTGCACTGCATTGGTTCTGAATTCTGAACAAAGCACTTGATTTCTGAATAAATCTTGACAGCTTCTGAACCATATGAATTCTGCACCAGATACACTTTGAACAGCTCAAGCACAAGTTTTTCTCCCCCTTTTTAGCCATAAAATTATGACAAAACACAGGTTTCACATAGGGATTAAAAACCAAATAGGCAACTGCACAAAAATCTGCAAAAATAAACCCAGTTTCAGACTCAGGATCAGACACTGGTTCAGGAACACTCTCAGCCTTAGCAAAGCTGGCAGGTACTCTATCTTCCTCACATCCAGTTTGCAATAATTGCTATAAACCCTTATGCTGACAAACATTTGAAGAATCACAATCAAAAACATTCCTGCCAGCAATTTGTTTCTCAACATTAGCCACTCTTTTCTGAGCACAAGTCCTAGCAACTTCAGATTCACAAGAAAATAGAACCTTCTGATCAGGAACATGAACTTTGCTCCAGAATTTGGATGATCCAGCACCAGAATTCTTCTGTGCTACAGGAATTGGCTTGCTGTCAACAGCAACAACCTTTCCTTTTCCTTTGTTCAGACTCTGAGCAACACCTTCATTCTTTGGTCTCCAAACTTTTTTGATTTTACTCTTGTTCACAGCTGGTTCAACTTTTCTGTGTTGCAAATGTTTGGGATAACCATGCAACTTGTAACAAGAAGGTTTAATGTGACCCTTTTTACCACAATGATGACAGACCCAAGTATGATTCCTCTTTTTGTTTCTGAAACATTTCTGGGAATGCATCTGAGCATGCTTCTGAGGCAGCATCTGAGTTTGCTTATGAGGTATCATATGAGCTGGCTTCTGACCTTGCATCTGTGCTTGTTTCTGAGGTCTCCTCTTTGATGTTCCAACCATAGAATCATGAGTTTGAGTAGCAGGAACAAACTGACTAACATGATTTTTCTCCTTGAGCTGCAGACTCTGATCAACATAACCTAACCCAGTTTTTCCTTGCTTCTGGACATCCAGAATTTCCTCCAACTTATCAGTAGCAGAGTTCATCATCCTAACTTGCTTCTTCATCTGATCAAGTTGGGAATTCAGTTGGCTCACTTCATCCTTGTCATACCCCAATTTTTGACCTAAAATTCTTTTTCACTCGTCTTTTGGTTCGGAATTTTTTTCGTCATTTCAGACAAAATATTCGACAAGGAGGTATTTTAAAATACCTCATTTTTTGGTTCCGAAGGCGACGTTTTTTTTTTATTATTATTTGTCATTTTTACTTATTATTTCTTTTTTATTTTTAGCTTCATTATTTTCCTTTTTTTTATTATCATTTTTTTTATTTTCGTTTTTTATTGTTTTATTTTTTAAGAGGTCTGACTTATGATTTTAATGAGTTTTGATGACATTTTTAATGGTTGCCTCTTTTGGCTAATCATGATTATTGTCCATCAATGGCCTTAATCACCATTGCATCATAAAAGGAGAGGCAGAAACAAGGAATGAAAAATGAGGAACGAGGGCCAAAAAAAAGCACAAATCAAAACACAATCAATACACACTCACAAACACAAAACAGCCAGCAATCAACACAAAACACAAAACAGCCAGCACAAACAATACACAGCCTCACCACGGCCACGGCCACCCACACACTCCCACTCACAAACCGCGCCTCCCTCACTCAATCACCACTAACCAGCCACGCTTTTCTCCCTCCACCACCACTAAAAGCCAAAAACTGAACCACATTTTCACCACCAACCCCGCGGCCACCACTCAACAATCATTCAAACCACCATTCCCCTCACCCACGAAAAACCCATACGGCCTCTAACCACCACCTGACTCACGCGCATAAAACCAACTCACGACCAGCCTTCCAAAACCCCCACAACCACCACCTGGCCGCGCCCTCCTCCTCTAACCACACAAGCCACGGCTATATAACAACCTCTCCTCCCTAACCACCACTCAACCGAATCAAAACCGTAAAAAACCACCACTCAACCGAACCAAAGATTCAAAGGTAGTTTTTTTATTTTTCTTCTCAAAAATTTTAAGTCTAGATCTGCTCGTTTTTAAAAGGATTTAAAAAAATCTAGTGTTAAATCCATAGAGAGGGAAGAAAAGGATTGCTAGAAAACAAAATTTTTTTAAAAAAGAGTAAGTTTGTTGCTCCGGCGCGGTGGCGCCGCCCCCTGGGCCGGCCAGCCACCGCGCCGGATAATTTTCCGGCGGCCTTTCTTGTTGAGAGAAGTCTGAAGAAGCTTTAGAGAGAGGAAGAAGAGAGAGAGAGAAGAAAGAGTAAAAATGATTGGAAAAATCTGATTTTTTTTAATTTATAGCTGACCCAAAACGCGGCCCAACCCTTGGCCCAATCAGTCTTCCTTGTTTTTTCTTTCAGACCACTTCCTGCACCCCCTTTTTGTTACTGCACCCCCCTTCCTTTTTTTATTTTTTTTTTTGTTTCTTTTTTACCATTTCTTGCATTTTTTTTTAGTTTTTATTTATTGTCATGCATTTTATTGCCTTTAATTTTTAACACATCATGCATTTTTATTTTTTTATTTTCCTTTTATTTCATGCATTTTTCATTCTATTTTTATTCTTAGCATATTTACTTATTCTTAGCGCATTTGCGTTTTTTATTCTTATTTATTATTTTGCCATTTCTTAGAATGTATTTAGGTATAATGTAAATATAAATGAGAATATGCACTGACACCCACACTCTATTTATTTTGCTTTATGTCTTTTATCCTTATTTTATTTCGCTTTACAAACAAAAAAAAATACAAAAAAATATTAGGTTAGTTTAATTTCAAAAGGGTTCCGTGGTGATCCAACGTCACCACGGAAATTCCTCGCGTTTAGCTTTTAGTTATGTTTTTTTTCAGTCTTAGTTCATAAAAAACAAAAAAAAAACAAAAACATTCAAATAATCAAAAACCACAAAAAATCTTTTCTTAAATAAACCTTGATTTTCAATCAAGTGTCCATTTTTCTCTTTTATTTTCTTTAAATAACCATTAATCCATTTTAATAATATTTAAATCATTTTCAAGAATTAAAAAAACACAAACCAATCTTATTTTGCCACTTGGCCTTTATTTTATCTTTAAAACCTTTTTTTAAAACTAATAAAAAACACAAAACAAATCAACCGTCATTTTTACCCCGAACTACAAGGTTTTGATCCCTCACGGGTACGTAGGCAGAGGACCCTGTCCTTCCAAATCATAAAAAATAAAATAAAAAACATTTTTATTTTTCCTCACTACTCTAATTCATTCTTTTCTTTCTTTTAATAAATAAGCAAGTTATAGCCCAAAAATAAATAAATAAAATCAAGAGGTTCTCGTAGAGTACTACGAACGTTTAGGGTGCTAACACCTTCCCTAAACGTAACTAACCCCCGAACCCTAAATCTTTAAAAATGTGGTAATTTAGAACTTTTTTCCACTTTTCACTTAAAAAATTAAAAGTTCAGTCGTGAAATAAAATTAGTGAGTCAACGCTAATTAATAGCTTGATCTCCGAAAATCACCGCGACAGAAATGGCGACTTCACTGGGGACATCCCTAAGAGGGTTGAGCCTAACTTGAATTTATTTAATTATCTTGTGCTATAACTTGCTTAAATAAAAATAAGAGTGTAAATATGTGCATATGTGTTTTTTTCCTTTTACGTGAGTGGTGAGATAAGTCCTACACCCGGACTTGAGGAAACATAAGATAGGATGGTGGTATAATCAAAGTGCCATACCAGGAGTAGTCTTGGGTTTTGGTACATGTGATATAACCCCACTCAATGGAGGTCTCTTAAGGGTAATACTATGTCGACATGAGTAGTCGTGTTTGACATTGTTATTTTTAAGTGGCCTATGAAGTTGAGGACCTTTAGAGTTACCGTTAACCCATCTTGGCTTTTAGGACGTAGTGCGGTGGCTAATCAAGAGTAGTCTTGAATTGGTTGATACGCGATACTACACTCAAACGAGACTTTCCTGAACGTCGTTGGACCGGGAGTAGTCCCGTAATCCGACAATATTCGGAAGTGGTCGATGACTTTGGGAACTTGGTAGAACCCGTGATACAGGTACATTTGAAACCATAGTCCTTACCAAATGGCGTGTTTACCCTCAACTCCAACATTTTGGACTTAACCTCACCATGTTTTCTCCGCTCTTTGGCATAATCATGCATGCATGCATCCATGCATAAACTCTTTTCTTTTTTCATCCAATTATCGAAAGACTTAAACAAGTTTTTTTAAACATCATAGAGGAGCACTAGGAAGTACACCTTCAAGAGCCCTGATTTGTTGAATTTAAGGAAGCTAGGAATCTTTAGATTTCTTTTAAAATCTAGCTTCCACTAAAGGACTTTTGAATTGGTCCCTTGGATTGGTTTCTAAAAAAGGGAACTATTTTGTAAGGCCTTGATGCTCAAATGAAATGTTCAAACCATAATGTTTACAATTACTTCGACAAAGTCCTTCGATAACAAATCTTTCTTCTTTTTGCATAAGCATAATCATGCATCATATCGCATTCATAGTTTCTCAAGCCGAGTCTCACGTCTTGTTTTTCCAAAGGTTTATCTGCCTAGTCCAAGGAAGTGGCCCGACGTCCTCGGCAGAAACCGACTTACACATACAACACTAGGGCATATCAGAGAAAAAGAATGGAACATTTGGAACAAGAGAATCAGGTACTCCGGGAGGAAATGACATCCATGCGGACCAAGATCGAAGAATTGACAGAGTTGGTAAAGCTGCTGGCAGCCGCACAAGTTCATCCACCGTCTCCTTCCCCTAGCTCTCTAGCTCAGTTGACAACTGCCACTACTCTGGCTCCGACAACGCACACCAGTGCCCCACAATACACTATGCCCGGCGGATATCCCTGGGGCATGCCTCTTAGCTCCGGTGAAGAATTCATCCATATTCCTGCTGCAACTTCTGCTCCTCAACCCGGTGTTACTTTTCCTCAGGCTACTGTGGCTTTTTCAGCCCCAGTGATTCATACCACCCAGTACGACAATGAACCTATCTTTCACACAGAAAGTGTAGGGGCTCAAGATCGGATGGATGACTTCCAAGAAAAGTTTGACGAGATGCAACGGGAAATCAAGGCCCTCCGGGGAAAAGATCTGTTTGGGAAAAATGCCCACGATCTTTGTTTAGTGCCGAATGTCAGGATCCCGCCCAAGTTTAAGGTCCCTGAATTCGAGAAGTACAAGGGGAACACCTGTCCTCAAAGCCACCTGGTGATGTATGCTAGGAAGATGTCTACACAAACAGATAATCATCAACTACTCATCCACTATTTCCAAGACAGTCTGACTGGCGCCGCTTTAAAATGGTACATGAGTTTGGACAGCACCAGGATCCAAACTTTCAATGACTTGGGAGAAGCCTTCATCCGGCAATACAAGTACAACCTGGACATGGCCCCAGACAGAGATCAACTCCGGGCCATGGCTCAAAAGGATAAGGAGACTTTCAAAGAGTATGCCCAAAGATGGAGGGAGATTGCTGCTCAGATTAACCCACCTCTAGAGGAGAAAGAAATGACCAAGATTTTCCTAAATACTCTTGGTTCATTCTATTATGAGCGGATGATTGCAAGTGCGCCTAGTGATTTCACTGAAATGGTTAATATGGGAATGCGTCTGGAGGAAGGAGTCCGAGAGGGACGTTTAGTTATGGAAAGTGCTTTTGCTGCCAGCAGCACAAAGAAGTTTGGGAACGACTTCTCAAGAAAGAAAGAGCAAGAGGTGAGTATGGTGGCACATGGACAGCCTCAGCAACAGTACCAACGGCAGCCTCGACAACAGGCTCCCCAGCAGTTCGCCCAACAGAATCGGGTTCAGTGGATATCTCATTTCGATCCAATTCCCATGACATATGCATAGTTGCTTCCCGCTTTGCTTGATAAAAAGTTAGTTCAGACTAAGGCGCCCCCTCGGGTACCTGAAAGGTTGCCACGTGGGTATAGACCTAATCTCTCTTGTGCTTTCCATCAAGGGGCACCCAGTCACGACATTGAGCATTGTTACGCCTTGAAAGCTGAAGTCCAAAAGTTGATCCAGGCTGGTATCCTGTCCTTCAAAGATTTGAACCTCAATGTGCAAGCTAATCCACTACCGGATCATGGGACTGCATCTGTTGATATGGTGCAAGTTTGTTCAGAGGCTTACCCAGTTGAAGACAATCTGGAGGAGGTGGCAGTTAGTTTTGTGACACATGGCAGAGTTCACCGCAATTGGGTCGCTGTTGACGTCCCTTCCGCTATTCATTGTTCCAAATAACATTTTGTTGTTTTTGCTTTTCGTTTAAAAAAAATATATATATAAATCCTTTCGTTTCGCCCGATACGAAAGTGAACTTTTGTAGGGCTTTTTGCTTTATGCATTGCCATCATCAAATAAAAAGTCGTTTTGTCCCCGACTATGTCCTTTTATTCTTTGCTTTTTCTGGAAAATGGTAACACAAAAAACCCAAAAAATATTTTTATTTTATTTTATTGTAAATCAATTTCAAAAGGTCTACGTTTTTTACTCATTTCTAAAGTCAATCATCAATCATATGTAGACTGAACATCAATAAACCGTTGAACACTGTAACCCTATGCTCTCTCCCGACTTTGAGTTCCCTGTCTACGAAGCTGAAGAGGAGGAGGATGAAGGGATTCACGTAAAGATATATCGGTTATTAGTATGACATGAAAGCCATTCAGCCTCATGAAGGAGCATTTGAAATGATTAACTTGGGTTTCGAGGAACTGCCACTACCGTATTCCTGATAAAATTCCAGATGAATGGTGCCATTGACTCTGCAAAAAAAAAAACAACAGAAAGAAAAAAAAGCAAAAATAAAACAAAAAAAAGAAAAATACATCAAGAAGATAGTGCAGAAGATGGTAGCCACTTACATGACTGACATGTTACCGTATGCTTTGAGTGGGTACCGTACTTCAGTGCGCACTTCAACAGGGGCAACTCCTTTCTCTTTAGTTTGCGACATGGAAGCAGTGCTCCCTGTGGAAGTCGAGATCCCGTCAATGAGAGTTCTGATGGAAACCAAGTTGTCTCAGGCTGAGTGGTGTCAAAGTAGGTATGATCAGCTGAACTGGATTGAAGAAAAACACATGGCTGCCTTGTGTCATGGACAACTATATCAAAGGAGGATGAAACAAGCCTTTGACAAGAAGGTTCGTCCCCATGAATTTAGAGAAGGAGACCTTGTGCTCAAAAGATTTTATCCTTTAAACCGGATTCCAGGGGCAAAGGGACGCCTAATTATGAAGGCCCATATGTCGTCAAGAGAGCGTTCTCCGGTGGTGCGACGACTCTTACGACTATGGATGGTGATGAGCTTCCCCGTCCTATGAACGCCGATGCACTCAAGAAACACTTTGTCTAAAAAATAAAAGAACAGCTCGGTAAGTCGAAAACCCGTAAGGGCGGCTTAGGCAAAAATGAGCGTCTCGGTGGACTGAAAACCCGAAAAGGCAGTCCAGGCAAAAATTAGAGACATGTAACAAAAAATAATATCATGATAGATCGAAAACCCGAAAGGGCGGTCTATGCAAAAATTAAGGATCAAAAGACAAAGTAACTGCATCGAATTGGCCATGACTCACTTGGGGCACTTTAGCTGTCAAAGAGACTCTAAATCTGAAGCATCCAAACAGTGGAATTCAAAGTTGTTAGGGAGAATAACGGTTATTGTGTTCAATGTACCTTCCCCTTTATATTTACCATTTTCCAAACTTTGTGAGATCCGTGGAGCCGCGCCATTGGCGAGCCACCACTCTGTTAAATGAATTTGAGCCTGTGCCTTTTATTTGGAACTCCTGTTTATTCTGTTTATAAAACTTCTTCTATTTTTGATGGTAGTACTTGAAGTAAAATACTTTTCAAAAAAATCATAAATCTTTTTTATATATTTTTGGAAAAGCATAAACAACAAGCACATTCTCTCTGAACTCATGAATAAGTGAAGTGTGCGTCAACATCTGTCCTGAGAACGGATAAACTTTGCAGGCTGAACATGGTCAATTGCTTAAAAAAAAAGAGAAAAAGAGAAAAGAAAAACTCGGTAAGTCGAAAACCCGAAAGGGCGGCTTAGGCAAAAATGAGCGTTCCGGTGGACCGAAAACCCGAAAGAGCGGTCCAGGCAAAAATTAGGGGCATGCAAAAGAATATATTCCCGGTGGACTGAAAACCCGAAAGGGCGGTCCAGGCAAAAATTAGGGGCATACAAAAGAACACATTCCCGGTGGATCGAAAACCCGAAAGGGCGATTCAGGCAAAAGTTAGGGATTCAAAAAAGGAAAAAACAAAAAGCATGACCACAAAAACACCAGTCTTTCTGCCAAGCTTTTGGATAGCACGATTCCCCTAGGAAGTGTTTACTCCCCACCATTTGTTGCATACATCGGGCCTTACCCCGTCAATGTTTTGGATATGTCCCCAATGGCATCATCCCCAATGAAGGTTGCCGAATGTTTGTGATGCGACGTCGGGTCACTTTCCATCTTATCCGTCCAATCTTGTCTCATCAAGTCAATCCCCCATACAGTCATACAAGTCGTATTGTCTTACATATATTCATACATTCATGCATATACACATTCATGCATACACAACATGCACATAACATCATTCAATACATGGTTGCATTAACCACCCTGAGTCTTGCTTTTCATGTCAATCAATCATGAACAATTTGTGACTTTTTTTCCCCAAGTGTCATCCCCAGTGTGTCTGGTCCAGAGATGTCATCCTCTTTATGCCAAGTGGCAGTTCTTTAATGAACAGCTTGTGCATCTTTTATCTTGTCTTTTCGCCAAGTGGCAGTTCTTTAACGAACAGCTTGTGCATCTTTATGCCGAGTGGCAGTTCTTTAACGAACAGCTTGTGCGTCCCCTTTTGCTTTCATTTTGTCGTCAATGGCAGTTTGGCAACAACCCGAACAGTTGGCATCTACCTTTATTCCTTTGTCGTCAATGGCAGTTCGGCAACAACCCGGACAGTTGGCATTTATCCTTTATTCCTTGTCGTCAGTGGCAGTTCGGCAACATCCCGAACAGCTGACATCTACATTTTACCTTCTTTAAGCTACCCTCACAATGGTAGTAGGTAAAATATTTTGTCTGCCTTTTTTAAGCTATCCGCACACCGATAGCAGGCAATGTCTTCTCTTTTTACATTACCTTTTTTAAGCTATCAATACACGATAGTAGGTAATACATGTCATCTGTCTTCTTTAAGCTATCATCTTTGTTGATAGTAGGCAATGTCTTTTTATCTTACCTTTTTTAAGCTATCAATACACGATAGTAGGTAATACATGTCATCTGTCTTCTTTAAGCTATCATCTTTGTTGATAGTAGACAATGTCTTTTTATATTACCTTTTTTAAGCTATCAATACACGATAGTAGGTAATACATGTCATCTGTCTTCTTTAAGCTATCATCTTTGTTGATAGTAGACAATGTCTTTTTATATTACCTTTTTTAAGCTATCAATACACGATAGTAGGTAATACATGTCATCTGTCTTCTTTAAGCTATCATCTTTGTTGATAGTAGACAATGTCTTTTTATATTACCTTTTTTAAGCTATCAATACACGATAGTAGGTAATACATGTCATCTGTCTTTTTTAAGCTATCATCTTTGTTGATAGTAGACAAGGTCTTTTTATATTACCTTTTTTAAGCTATCAATACATGATAGTAGGTAATACATGTCATCTGTCTTTTTTAAGCTATCATCTTTGTTGATAGTAGACAGTGTCTCCTTCTTTTACCTTTTTTAAGCCATCGTTTACACGATAGTAGGTAACATCCGTCTTTGTCTTTGTTAGGCTATCGTTCTGAATTAGTGCGATAGTAGACAATCCCTTCCCCAGTGAAATCATGTTATTCCCCAATGGAGTCGGATCCCTTGCTTTAACAAACTCGGGTATCCTTTGGTTTTGTTTTACCCCAGATCAGGTCATCTTCGCCGTCTTGCATTTGCATTTGCATCACGAGCATTTCATATTTTTTTTGTTAGGTCCAAAATTGGCGTACTCAGTATTTAAGTCCCTTCGACCCGTCGAATCCAAGATTTTCTCTTCAAATCTCCGGACGAAGAGACTTAAATAGGGGCATCTGTCATACCCCAATTTTTGACCTAAAATTCTTTTTCACTCGTCTTTTGGTTCGGAATTTTTTTCGTCATTTCAGACAAAATATTCGACAAGGAGGTATTTTAAAATACCTCATTTTTTGGTTCCGAAGGCGACGTTTTTTTTTATTATTATTATTTGTCATTTTTACTTATTATTTCTTTTTTATTTTTAGCTTCATTATTTTCCTTTTTTTTTATTATCATTTTTTTATTTTCGTTTTTTATTGTTTTATTTTTTAAGAGGTCTGACTTGTGATTTTAATGAGTTTTGATGACATTTTTAATGGTTGCCTCTTTTGGCTAATCATGATTATTGTCCATCAATGGCCTTAATCTGCATTAATCACCATTGCATCATAAAAAGGAGAGGCAGAAACAAGGAATGAAAAATGAGGAACGAGAGCCAAAAAAAAGCATAAATCAAAACACAATCAATACACACTCACAAACACAAAACAGCCAGCAATCAACACAAAACACAAAACAGCCAGCACAAACAATACACAGCCTCACCACGGCCACGGCCACCCACACACTCCCACTCACAAACCGCGCCTCCCTCACTCAATCACCACTAACCAGCCACGCTTTTCTCCCTCCACCACCACTAAAAGCCCAAAACTGAACCGCATTTCCACCACCAACCCCGCGGCCACCACTCAACAATCATTCAAACCACCATTCCCCTCACCCACGAAAAACCCATACGGCCTCTAACCACCACCTGACCCACGCGCATAAAACCAACTCACGACCAGCCTTCCAAAACCCCCACAACCACCACCTGGCCGCGCCCTCCTCCTCTAACCACACAAGCCACGGCTATATAACAACCTTTCCTCCCTAACCACCACTCAACCGAATCAAAACCGTAAAAAACCACCACTCAACCGAACCAAAGATTCAAAGGTAGTTTTTTTATTTTTCTTCTCAAAAATTTTAAGTCTAGATCTGCTCGTTTTTAAAAGGATTTAAAAAAATCTAGTGTTAAATCCATAGAGAGGGAAGAAAAGGATTGCTAGAAAACAAATTTTTTTTAAAAAAAGAGGAAGTTTGTTGCTCCGGCGCGGTGGCGCCTCCCCCTGGGCCGGCCAGCCACCGCGCCGGATAATTTTCCGGCGGCCTTTCTTGTTGAGAGAAGTCTGAAGAAGCTTTAGAGAAAGGAAGAAGAGAGAGAGAAGAAAGAGTAAAAATGATTGGAAAAATCTGATTTTTTTAATTTATAGCTGACCCAAAACGCGGCCCAACCCTTGGCCCAATCAGTCTTCCTTGTTTTTTCTTTCAGACCACTTCCTGCACCCCCTTTTTGCTACTGCACCCCCCTTCCTTTTTTTATTTCTTTTGTTTCTTTTTTACCATTTCTTGCATTTTTTTTTAGTTTTTATTTATTGTCATGCATTTTATTGCCTTTAATTTTTAACACATCATGCATTTTTATTTTTTTATTTTCCTTTTATTTCATGCATTTTTCATTCTATTTTTATTCTTAGCATATTTACTTATTCTTAGCGCATTTGCGTTTTTTATTATTTATTATTTTGCCATTTCTTAGAATGTATTTAGGTATAATGTAAATATAAATGAGAATATGCACTGACACCCACACTCTATTTATTTTGCTTTATGTCTTTTATCTTTATTTTATTTCGCTTTACAAACAAAAAAAAAATACAAAAAAATATTAGGTTAGTTTAATTTCAAAAGGGTTCCGTGGTGATCCAACGTCACCACGGAAATTCCTCGCGTTTAGCTTTTAGTTATGTTTTTTTCAGTCTTAGTTCATAAAAAACAAAAAAAAACAAAAACAGTCAAATAATCAAAAACCACAAAAAATCTTTTCTTAAATAAACATTGATTTTCAATCAAGTGTCCATTTTTCTCTTTTATTTTCTTTAAATAACCATTAATCCATTTTAATAATATTTAAATCATTTTCAAGAATTAAAAAAACACAAACCAATCTTATTTTGCCACTTGGCCTTTATTTTATCTTTAAAACCTTTTTTTAAAACTAATAAAAAACACAAAACAAATCAACCGTCATTTTTACCCCGAACTACGAGGTTTTGATCCCTCACGGGTACGTAGGCAGAGGACCCTGTCCTTCCAAATCATAAAAAATACAAAAAAAACATTTTTATTTTTCCTCACTACTCTAATTCATTCTTTTCTTTCTTTTAATAAATAAGCAAGTTATAGCCCAAAAATAAATAAATAAAATCAAGAGGTTCTCGTAGAGTACTACGAACGTTTAGGGTGCTAACACCTTCCCTAAACGTAACTAACGCCCGAACCCTAAATCTTTAAAAATGTGGTAATTTAGAACTTTTTTCCACTTTTCACTTAAAAAATTAAAAGTTCAGTCGTGAAATAAAATTAGTGAGTCAACGCTAATTAATAGCTTGATCTCCGAAAATCACCGCGACAATCCTTTAAATCAGAGTTTTGTACCAAAAGTTCACCTTTCTCAGCCTCCAGTTGACAAATGTTCTTCTTCTGATCCACTACTTGATTGCAAACTTCTAAACTTCTGATGTATAGATTCTTGTAATTTTTAGCCAGTTCATCATATGAGAGTTTTGCAACTTCAGACACAGATGAGGCTACAGACTCTGAGTCAGTCTCAGAAAATGTCTCAGACTCTGAAAATGCATCAGACTTTGAACTAGCTCCTGAGTTCTATTTTAACCTTACCATCAGGCCTGTATTAACCTTAGCAGATTCACTCTCAGCATCTTCTTCAGAATCATCATCAGACCATGAAGCAGCTATGCTCTTCTTCTTCTGCTTCTTAAGAAAAGTAGGACATTCTGTCTTGATATGTCCAAAGCCCTCACACTCAAAGAACTGAACACCTTGTGATTGTTTACTATTTTCTTCAGACTTGGCCCTTTTTAAATCATTATGAGGCTTGCTATTGTAAAACCTGATGTTCTGACCCTTGGATTTTGACTTTCTATCAACAAGCTTCAGAATCTTATCAAACTGTTTCCCCAGCACCCCAAGTGCTTCTGATAAATCATTATCATCCTCATCTGGTTCTTGTTGATCATCAGCTTTAGAGTTTACAGTAAGAGCTATTCCTTTCCCTTTCTTCTCAGGCTGTTTGCAAAAAGCACTTTCAAAATTCAAAAGGGATCCAATCAGCTCCTCAACCTTCATAGTGGTAATATCATGGGCTTCTTCTATTGCTGTAACCTTCATATCAAACCTTCTGGGCAGGGACCTGAGGATTTTTCTGACTAATTTCTCATCTGTCATCTTTTCCCCAAGAGAATCAAAGGAATTGGCCATGTCCAGCACATTCATGTAGAAATCCTGAATAGATTCATCTTCCATCATCTTCAGGTTCTCAAACTTTGTTGTGAGAAGTTGAAGTCTGGATAGCTTAACCTTATGGGTTCCTTCATGAGTGGTTTTCAGAATTTCCCAAGCATCTTTTGCCACAGTACACTGCTTGATGAGTCTGAACATGTTCTGATCCACACCATTGAAAATTGCATTCAGGGCCTTTGAGTTCCCATGAGACATGTCATCCTCAACTTTGGTCCATTCTTCTTCAGGTTTCAAAACTGCAATTTTATTTCCATCTTTGTCTATAACCACAGGATGATCCCAGCCTTTGATCACAGCCTTCCAAGTTCTGCTGTCAATGGATTTTAGGAATGCACACATCCTTGATTTCCAGTACTCATAATTGGTGCCATCAAGTAGGGGTGGTCTGTTGACAGGGCCTCCTTCTCTCTCTCCATAAAGCCAGACATTATTAACTCTGGATCTCACCCAAAACACAGGCAGGGTGCCTGCTCTGATGCCAATTGAAATTTCTGGCTTAGCAATAATGAGAGTTAAACTGGTTCTTATTAAACTGGTTCTGAATAAAAATTAGAAGATTCAGAACTAAAACAGAGTATGAACAAAACACAGTTCAGCAGCAGAAATAAAGTGCAGAAAATAAAAAGAACACACAAGGTTTGCTAACCCAGTTCGGAGTAAACACCTCCTACTCTGGGGGATACCAATCCAGGAAGGAAATCCACTATTGGAATTAATCCTTAAGACTTAGACACTGACCCCCCAGTTCCTATCCTAAGCAATCAACTTCCACCTAGTCAGACTTCTACCCACGCATGAGTATTAGAATCCACCAACTTCCTATTCAAGTAACAGCCCAGTTACTTGAACAATCCTTGAACTAAACCCAGTTCTGAAAACTACCCTGTTTTTGAAGAACACCCTTCAAAACAAAAACTTCATTCTTGCTTAAAAGCTTCGAATGAATTACAACTCAATAAAACCTAAACCAACTCAAAACATATGAGTGGTGCACAAACAACCCTAAGGTTTTAAACACAAAGACTCAATATACTGAATAATACTCTGTTCTTCGTATCTCTTGAATAGCAGCAAAGCTCTCCTTATATAGCCTTCAGTCCATAAAATAGATTCCAATCTTCTGCACATGATTTGTTTTTGAATTATGAATAATCCAATAAGCAAGCAAATAAACCAGGAATGTATCTTTATAAAGATTCTGCAGAAAAATACGTGCTTCATTAAACTGAACCAAATCTTCATTAAATCTTCTCCAAATCAACCAGCAATCTAGAAGCAATATGCGAGGATAAATCCTTGTTAAATCTCGCAAAGATTCCCACAGAAATAACTTTAAAATAACCAGCTTCTGAAGAAGTCAACAAAAGTCAACTCTGATGCTTCAGACTCAGGATTTCAGCTTCTGAAGTGCTACAGTGCTTCTGAAGGTGCTTTCAGCTTCTGAAGGCCAAAAGTGCTTCTGAACAACTTCAAATGGATTTTCTTGCAACTGAAGACTTGTTCTAAATATGGAGATGCTTCTATTCAACACATTGGATTTGCCAAAATATGCAGCCAACACCAAAATACTCAACATCTATAAATACACCTGGCGCATTAGACACACCAAATGGCATCACAGAATACTCATAGTGACCATACCTCGTTCGAAAAGCAGTCTTCGGTATATCTTATGCCTTAACCCGAATCTGATGATATCCAGACCTCAAGTCAATCTTTCTAAACACCTGAGCACCAACCAACTGATCCATCAGATCATCTATCCTTGGAAGAGGATGTTTGTTCTTAATGGTCACCTTGTTCAACTGTCGATAATCCACACACAGCCTCATACTACCATCCTTCTTCTTAACCAACAACACTAGAGCTCCCTACGGCGAAACACTCGGCCTGATGAATCTCTTCTCCAACAACTCTTCCAACTGCTTCTTTAACTCGCTCATCTCGGATGCAGACATCATATACGGAGCCATCGACACGAGACTAGTTCCAGGAACTAATTCAATGCCAAATTCCACTTCTCTCTCAGGTGGTACGTCATAAATGTCGTCCGGAAACACATCAAGAAACTCGTTCACCACCGGTACACTGCTACCTCCCTTCTCACTTTCCACCTTAAAAAAAACGAACATCACAAACAACTGAGACTCCCCTTCTAATGACGCCTCCACTTGACTTGCAGTCAAAAACTTACTCTCAACACGCTCCACCGGATTAGAGAAAGTTACATTCTTGGTTAAACAGTTAATGTTAACCCCAAAAGCTAACAACCAATCCATCCCAAAGATAACGTCCATGTGAGCCAAAGGCAAAACACACTAAATCCATCTTAAAATCTACATCACCAAAATTCAAAGGACACTTCACACAAACCAAGGAAGTGGTCACCGAGCCATTAGCTGGTGTATCAATGACCATTTCTCTCAACATAGGAGACAACACAAGATTCAAACGCTTAGCACAATCAAGAGAAATAAACGAACGATTTGCACCAGTATCAATGATAGCAATCAAAGGAGTGTTGATAGCACAACAAACATCATCCAATTATCTTGCTATTCATCAAAATCATCAAAATTCACCAAGTTATCATTTTACTATAACAAAGCATGAATTTTGACATGAACAAAACATGAATTCACCAAGTTTTAACATAATCCAATTAACCATCAAAGTAAAGCACAAATTTCACATAATTAACAACAACATCATGAAATTAATCATAAGCTAAAACACCCAAAAACACTTATTTGCTTATTAAACCCAATTGGTGAAAATAATTTTCCCTCTTACCTCAATTCTCCACCAAAAGTTGCTTCCTAGCTTGAATCTCTAATCTCTAGTGCTTTTCTCTTCTATTCTCTCCCTCTTGCCTCTTCCCAAAGTGTGAAATGTTTTATGACCTAATTCACCAACACTCACTACTATTCTTTATATAATATGAGTTAGGGTCACTCACACTAATGAGCTTAGTCACATCTAACTCTCACAATTATTTCTATACACTTTTACTTCATTTAAACCTCTCATTTTACTTATACACCACTATTCTCTAAAATTCAAATTTCTAGTTCTAACATAATTACAAAAATGCCACCCATGCTAAAATGACTAAAATACCCTCAATCACTTAAAATTCCACTAACCCACCAATCACACATCAAATAAACATTTAACAAATATAATAAATAAATCTAATTCTAAAAATCCGGCTGTTACAAGTGGCTTATGGCTTATCCACTTATGTGATTCTAGTTCTTTTAACCAAAACTAAAGTGCAAACATCAGTAGATCACTATTCAAAAAATTTATCATTTATTCTACGAGGTTTGTTATCAATAAAATATTCATCAAAAATATGTTTGCTTCAACAAATAATACAGTTATACCATTCATACACGGGACAACAGTCAGTCATTAATTAATTAGTTAAATCAAGTTTTTTTTCATTACCCATGAAAAAATTTAGTTTTTTTTTTATGTATCTTATAACTAAAATTAAGTTTTTTTTTATGAATCTTCAAAATTATAATATAGTAATTATAATTTGATATAAAAATCATACACGAGATACATATTTATTATTTATAAATTTATATAAATAATTAAATAGACAAATATTTCTCAAAGATACTTAAAAAAAAAACACCGGACACAATAACACAATCTTTATCGTTTTGTAATATTTTGACATATTTTTAGTTTACCATTTTATAATTTAACAACAACTATTCCAATGTTATTAAATTAGTTAAATTGAGTTTTTTCATATATTTTAAAATAATTGTAATATATAATTATAATTTAATTTAAAAATCATGCATAAGATACATATTTATTATTTATAAATTTATATAAAAATTACAAACATTTGTCAACGATATATTAAAAGGCACGAGACAGACTAATGTCATATTTCTCATTTTCTAAAATTTTGTCATAGTTTTAGTCCATCACTTTATAATATTTAGAAACAACTCTGATTGTAATTAGTTAAATTGATTTTTTTTATTTATCTTCTAAATAATAATAAGACCAATTATAATATAGTAATTACAATTTTATATAAGAAAATCATGGACATGATACATATTTATTATATATAAATACATATATAAAAAATATAAATATTTGTAAATGATCTATGAAAATCACGGGTTTCATTAACGCTATCTTTATCATTAGTGGGATATTAATTATTTTTAATATTTTGACTTTTTTTTTTAGGAATATTTTTGACATATTTTTAGTTTTTCACTTTATAATATTTAATAACAACTATTAACATTACAACCAAAAAAAGTGTACGAACAGACAAACCAAAACAATTGGACATAACTAGTTATGAGTCCAACCAAAAACGAATTATACAGGAGAATTTGATTTTGATTATTAGATGGAACAATTTTTATAAGATTTTCTTATTTTTCGGCCGAACTACGAATTACCAAAATCATTAGTTCACCATAGCGTTCACAAAGAAAACGATGTACAGAAAAATCTATCGGTGGTGGACTCGTTTGACATTGTTGTATGTGTGCAATAAATTATGCAATGAATATGTGCAACAACTTATGTAGTACAGACAACGATTTCTCATTGCCGTTGTGATATGAAATTATTGTTTTTTCTTTTTTTACAAAAACAAATTTATTGTTTTATTCATGACATTAATTATGATAGTGTACTCTTTCTATTTCTATTTTCTCACCACACGTTTCTATCATCTTTCCCCATACAATAAGCTTCCTTCTAATCTTTCCGAGCCAAGAAATTTATTCAACCAACACTTCTTCTGTTTCACATGGCACTTGAAAAGAACAATATCAAAATCCATGAACACTTCAAAGTTGTTCCTTCATCATCAACCCAAACTACAACAATTCCTTTCACTTTCTTCGACATATTTTGGCTAAAGTTCCATCCTATAGAACGAATCTTCTTCTACACCCTCCCAAGTTCACAATCACACCCTTCTTTCTTCTTTCAAAAACTGGTTCCAATTCTCAAATCTTCACTCTCTTTAACCCTCCAACACTTTCTCCCTTTAGCGGGTAAAATTGTTTGGCCATCAGAATCTCAACAACCAATAATCCAGTACACAACAAATGATGGTGTTTCCTTGCTCATTGTAGAGTCTGATGCAGATTTCAATCATTTCATTGAAAACTCACCTCATGAAGCTTCTTTGTCTCGTTCTTTTCTACCACATTTGGAATCAACAGATTCATTTGCTTCTATTATTTCAATTCAGATAACCCTTTTTCCAAAAAGTGGTTTTTCCATTGGAATAAGCACACACCATGCTGGTCTTGATGGAAAATCATCAACCATGTTCATCAAAGCTTGGTCTTATCTATGCAACAAAACAATTGAAACCAAAGAAGAATCACCAACTTTGTTACCCGATTTAGAACCTTTATTCGATAGAGAAATCATCAAAGACCCAAATGAACTTGGTGATAAGTTCACAAATAATTGGAGAGAGATCATAACCAAGATGTTTCCAAATGAAAAAGGAAACGAAAGATGCTTGAAGATTTTACACTTTGAACCAAAACTTGAAGACTCCGTTCGTGCCACGTTCAATCTCTCACGTGAAGATTTGAACAATATCAAGCAAAGTGTGTTATCAAAATGGGAAGATTTTGATACAAAGGAATCATATTCAAAGCCACAAACTTTATCATCTTTTGTTCTCACTTGTGCTTATTCACTTGTTTGTTATGCAAAAGCGATTCACCGAGCTGATAAGGAGAAAGAGAAGTTTTCTTTTGCTTTCACCGTAGATTGCAGAGCAAGGTTAAAACCACCAATACCAAGTAACTTTGTTGGAAATTGTGTTTGGGGGAAATTCATCGATACACAACCATTGGATTTCATAAAAGAAGATGGTGTTTTCTTAGTTGCTAAGTGTATTTACGAAAAAATAAAGATGATAAATGAAAAGGGTGTTCTTCAAGGAGCTAGTGATGGATTTGATAAATTCAATTATTTGTCAAGTGAAGGATTTGAAATAATGGGATTGGCGGGGTCTAATAGATTTGGTGTTTATGAGACTGATTTTGGTTGGGGAAGGCCAGAAAAGGTGGAGATAGTGTCGGTGGATAGAGGTTTAACCATTGGTTTGGCAGAGAGCAAAGATGGGAATGGTGGGGTTGAAGTTGGTCTTGTTCTTAATAAGCATGTAATGGATCTCTTTAGCAATTTGTTTCTTGAAGGACTATACTTTGATTGATTGTGGGAACCAAGTGCAGTGGGTTAGATAATAGATGTCCGGCTCATGTTGTTGGATCTTTTTAGCTATTAAGGGTTTTTCAATCATGTGATAATAATTTGTCATAATTCATGATATTATTACATATTAATTTGTAGTCTTAATTTTGATAAGTTATGCTTTTGATATTATTGAAATCCTAGTTGCTTCCTTAATTTTGATAAGTTAGATTTTTGTAAAACTACTCGTAGCTTCTGAGTTCCCAAAATATTTGGAATATGTTTGCTTTGTTTTTGAATTGACTCTATCATTGTGTTGTCGTGTTTCCACTATTGTAGTAAATAATCGTATAGAAATGGAAAAGGTGTCGGCTGAAGGTTGTTATTTGGAACCATTGGAATCAAACCGTTTGGAAATTAAACTATTTGAAGTAGGCATGACAATGGAGCGGGGTGGGGACGGGTTTTACTTTCCTTGTCCCCGTTGTAACAGCCCGATTTTTCGTATTGTATTTATTTAATTGCTTATAGTTGCTTAATTGTTTATTTTGATGATTTATTGAATTTTGGGAGTTGAAAGGTATTTTAGTAATTTGGGGGCGAGTGACATATTTGTAATATGTTAGAAATACAGAATTTGAAAATAGTGGTATATAAGTAATGAGAGGGGGGGGGTTAAGTGTAGTAATTGTGGAGAGAAAATAATTGTGAGTGAATTGTAACAAAGCCCATTACTGGGAATAACCTAGAAACTTATTATAAATACATTAGTTAGTGGTATTGATGAATTTAGGTCATTTATTATTCACAAACCTAGAGAGAGGTAGAGAGAGAAAGCAAGAGAAACTTGGTGAAGAGGAAAGCGTGAGAGAAGAGTCAAGTGGGTTAGCAAGAGAAGTGAAGAATCAAGGTAAGGGGGAAGATTATCTTCATTAATTGGTTTTAATAAGCTTGGAGTATGTTTGGGAGCTTTTAGCTTATAGCGTAATTTCATGAATTATGATTAATTGTGTTGATTTTCGTGCTCTTTGTTGATGACTGAATTTAGTGTATGTTAAGTTGTTGTTTTCATGCTTTTACTTCATCAAAATTCATGGTTGATTATATGGTTGGTGAACTTTGTGAAATTTGGTGAATTTGATGAGAAACATGATAATTGGTGTTGATTATGCTTAATTGAGTTGATTATGAGTATGGTTATTGTGCGCTCTCGTTAAAAACGCGCAATCCTCCGAGACGTGTGCGAACGCTCAAAGGCCTTGTGAAGTCACCACCAAAGTTTTTGTTTAAAGGGAACGTTGATAAACCCTTAAGTTTTTATTTGAAGGGAAACGATAATAAAACCCTTGACGATGAGGAAAAGGATGGTCATCGCAACCATTGTCGGGTTCGGGAGTCGATTACGCAAGGGGAAGGTATTAGCACCCCTCACGTCCGTTGTACTAAACGGGAACCTCCTATTTGGCTAAAGCTTAAAATGTTTTTAAATGTTTTGCGTGCATGCTTGTCTATGTAAAAGGGAAAAAGAAAATATGATGAGAGGGGGAAAAGTTTGTTTTTTATTATTGTGCTTGACAAGATGGCGATCTTGCTCCTACGTATCTCCCGGTAGTCGGAGAATTCAAAGCGTACGTAGTTCTTTGGTAGAAAAACGTACATATGTTGGTTATTTTTAATGAACGATGTTTTGACCGTATTCTTGCGATTAAACGTAGCTTGTATGCTCGCGGATGGGAGACTTAAGCGTATAGCTTGTATGCTCGCGCATGGGAGGCTTAAGCGTTTGTTTACGAATCGCGCTTAGAATAGGTAAAACATGTCCGTTGGGTAAAAGGGTTCGAATTGGTCGCTATGGGACCAAAAGGGGTGCAATGGACTCAATCGAGTCGATCATTGACCGGAGTGACTCATACGAGTCGAGAAAAGGTTCGATTGATCCAACAGGATCAAGAACGGGTACAATGGACTCAATCGAGTCGAACATTGACCGAAGTGACTCAAACGAGCCGGGGGAATGTTCGATTGATCCAACGGGATCAAGAACGGGTACGATGGACTCGAACGAGTCGAAGGTTTGAATCTAGTGGCCACGGGGGACCAAAAGGTTCGGATTGACCACAAAGGGCCAAGAATTGGTTTGGTGTGGTCGGATGCGTTGAAAATGGAATGACGATTGTCCGAACGACGAGACATACGTCACGCATTCGTTCAATCGGGGCAATGGAGAGACATACGTCAAACCATCCCTTTTTCATTCAAGTTTTTGGTTGAATTTCTTAGAAATCCCAAAGTTTATCAAAACACTTGGTTTGGAGCTCAAAATGAAGAGGTTTTAACAAACTTGTGAAAAAACGCGTAAGTTCGGCTCAATTTTAAAACGGTTTTGAAAAGCGAACAAATTCGGCTTAAGTCCACGTTTGATTTGAAAATCATGAACAAGGCTCTTGTTCATGTTTGGTTTTGAAAATGGTGAACATAGCTTAATTGCTCAAGTTTATTTGAAAGTTTGTGAGCGTAACTTGTTTTGCAAGTTACCCAAAAAAGTGTTACCTGAACATGCGAATTTTCCAATATTATGCAAAATTCTTGACATGGTTTGGATAAAATGAGTTTTAAACCTCTTAGGTTCTGAGCTCTTGGGCTAGAACCTCAAAAATTGGCCATTTGGGAGCCTAAACTCAGATTCTGAGTTCTGTCATGGTCGCACTGCGACCATGACTTCGCACTGCGAACAATGCGAATTTTTGAGTTCAGAAGCTGTTTCTGAACTATTGTTCAAAAACAACTTCTGAACAAACTCAGAACCTTTTAGGAGAGTGAAAAGCTTTGAGTTTTAGCAAAAAAAAAGAGTTGGTCAAACCAGTTTTAGTGTTTTGCAAACCTTGGGATTTCTTTTGAAATTCAAAAGGGGTTTTTTAGAGCAAAAAGGATTTGAGCAAAATTAGGATGCAAGCACAATTATAAATGCAAGGTAAGGACCTAGAACACTTACAGAGATCCTAGCAAAGCTCCTGCTGCAAGGAAATGAAATGAACTTGGATTGGTTGAAGGTTCTTGCAAGGTTTGGAATATTGGATATGAGCAATGAACTTTGTGTAATGCTTTGTATTGGAATTGGTTTTTTGCTAGTGTTTAGTGCTGGTTTTCTCTGGTTGTTTGTAAGTGTAAGCAAGTGTATCAAAAGTGTTTGTAACCTTATGCATTGCTTCCTATTTATAGGCCAAAATGCAATCCAATGCAATGATGGAAAATCTATAGGACCTAGCTGATTTGTGGGTTAAATCCAGGCTAAATTGCTTTGCATTTAATGCTAAAGGATAGAAGTCACTTTGCCTTGTGCCAAGGGTCAAGACCTTGACTGATTTCAGCCACAAAATGCAGCTGAAATGATGAGAAAAAACTGAAAAAACAGGGCAGCTGCAATTGGGCGATTCTTAGGATCAATCCTTGCAATCTTGGAAGGTCAAACAAGGAAAACGTGTACTGCCATGTACAGAGAGGTTGGGGGAAGCAAAAAGAGCATGTGGGCTGGTGTGTGGGAGGAGAAATCCAGCTGAAAACAGAGCACACCAAACAGCTTTTTGCAAGTGAAAACCAGCTGGGTTTGACTAGTTTTGGGGGAAGAAAGCAGGAAGAAAGTCCACAAGCTGGTGGCTGGCAACCTTAGGGTCAGTAGCAGGTCACTTGGGAGGGACAAGATGTAACATCCCGCTCATAAGTATCAGTTAATTGTAGCGTTTATACGTGTTAGAAACTTGAGCCGCAAGCAATGGCAAATAAGAAATTAGGAGGAAGTGGCAATTTTGTAATTTGGGCCAAGAGGGAGATTAATAAGAAATGGAACAAGATATTTGTTCCCATTCCTTCTATTCCTTCCTTATCACTCTTCAAAAATCTGAATTCTTTTCCCTCTTCTCCTCAATCCACACGCCCTCATCCTTCTCTCCATCACTCATCCATACTCCATCCAATTCTAGTAGGAATTTTGCTAGCAAGCTGGGTATTTGGGAAGTTAGAGCAAGAAGTGGTAAGGAAGAAACAAGGAGAATCAAAGGAGATTCAAGAGAAAGTGGTAGAGTAAAGCCAAGGCTTAGGGAATCAGAGATAAAAAGCACCAATAGGAGGTTTAAGGTGAGCTCCACAGGGTTTTAGAACCCATTGAGTAAGTTTGGAAGTATTATGCAATTTTGAGCTAGTTTAGCAATTTTACCCTAATCTCTTATGCTTACCAATTCCTTGATTAATCATGTTTTAAACTATCAATTTGTGTTAAAAATTCATTCCTTATATTGTATGATGCCTGGATATGATTAGATATGTCAAAATGGTGGAAAAATCACACTTTTATCAGATTTTGAACTGTCATTTTCGCCAGGCGACCTCGGGGCGAGAAAACAGCGATTTCCAGCAATTTTCCCTGCCCTGTTTCGCCTAGCTTTCGCCAAGCTTTCGCTCGGCGAAATCAGTGATCTCGCCAACCTTTAGCTGGGCGAAATCAGACAGACAGCACATGTCTGTTCTGGTTCGTTCTGGGTGCTGTAAATGCGTTCGGCGAGGTTTTTAATAACCGTTTTCAATGAAAAATCGTATTTTTCTAAGGTAAACACCATCCTTGACATATCCGAAGGATTATTCAACAATTAAGGAATGAATGGAAGAATGAATAAGGAAATTGGTAAGGCATTAGAGATGCAAGAATAATGCTATTTAAGCTATGAAAGTATTGTTTTAAGTTTCATCCTTAGGAATGATTCAAAGCTCAAAGACTAGAACCTTTATAGGTTAAGTACTAGAGATTCATTACTTTAAAGAATGAGAATTATGAGAGGGATTTAATACTCTAAGTCTAGAACCTTATATAGGTTAAGAGTACAAGAATTAGTAAGATTATGCCGTGGCCTTCGATGTTCACGCCAGTGGGACACGAATGGTTCACGTAGAGTAAAGACTAAGATTAATGCCTTTAAGTCGTGACTTTCATCGTTCACGCCAGTGGAACATGAAAGGTTCATGCATAAGCTTAAGGATTATCTATTGCGTCTTCCGTCGTTCACGCCAGTGGGACACGGGAGGTATACGCATCAGTTAAGATTAATATTAAGTCGTGACTTTCGTTGTTCACGCCAGTGGGACTCGAAAGGTTCATGTGTAAGTTAAGACTAATAATGAAGTATATTTATTCGCGTCTTCCGTCGTTCACGCCAGTGGGACACGGGGGGTATACGCGTAAGTTAAGTCGTGTCTTCTGTTGTTCACGCCAGTGGGACGCAGGAGGTTCACGCCAGTGGGACGTGTTATTCCGCAAGGATGACCGCACGACGACAAGAGGAGTCCGGTGTTAGCCTGATATGATAGGAATTTTCACCGGTTATCAGGGGAATGTGCTTCGGGGTTACTCCACCCGGGGGCATTCCGTAAAATGAACCCAGATAATATTGTTTGTTCAACGCTAACAGCTAACTTAAAGACATTTATCAGTTAATATTTTATTATGTTATCAGACAAGTATCAGATATCAGGTATCAGTTATCAGCGGTGATCCTAGGTTTCCCCTCGATCACCCAGTTATCAGGATATAGTCTAGATCTCAGGACTATTTAGTATCAGACTCAGATAGTGATCCTAGGTTTCCCTTGATCACTAGTTTAGCAGGATGTAGTCCAGTTTATGACTACACAGTTTAGCAGGATCAGTCAGATAGCCCACTATGGGTAAGGTTAAGACTTGGCGATCATAGGTATCCCCAAGATTGCCGAGGTAGGCACGGCGACCCTAGGTTCCCCGAGGTTGCCAACAGTAGGTAGGGTAGGAGCTCACTGAGACATTATGTCTCATCCCTATCCTTCTAGTGCAGGTTTTCAGGTAAGCTAGTGATGTTCATGAAGATTTTCACCAGGAAGACGCTGGATGGAGTGCAGTTGCTCGTCGCGGAGAAGCTCAGAAGGTTATCAGGATATGTTTATGTATTTACAGATGATGTTTGGATAAATGTATTAACGAGACAACTTGTACTCATTCAGATGTATTTATTATTATTATTGAAAATTTAAATGTATCCAGTATCAGTTTAACGCACATGCTAATATACTAGTTAACGTTAGTATGGGTGTTACACAAGAGCTGCCCAAGGGCAAGCCAACTTGCTTGGCACATGCTAGGTTGGAAGAAAAAGCTTCTTTCCTTGGCATTAATGGCAAGTCCTTCAATTCTGGCTTTGCTGAGCCCAATTGGCCATGAATGATGATAAAACAATAATAAAAATCATATGTAACAAAAAATGGAATTAAAATCAAAGAAACCAAAAATCTGCAAAACATTCGCAGACTTCGCACTGCGAAGTCACCATTTTTGAAATGTTGACTTTTTGGTTGATTTTTGTTGACTTTGACTTTTTCTCTTCCTTTGTTTTTGATTTTTGTTTTGAAAAGGCTTAGGACAAAATTGGGGTACTACAGCTGCCCCTACTTAATTGTGTTTTGCATAGAGTGTGTGAGTGCCAAGGGCATCTCATAGACTCTTTGCGAAGATCAATTAAAAGAAGGACCCGAATTTTGTCCTTCGCGGTACGAAAAGATTGTAGTAAATAGAAAAAGTAAGTGCAGGGTAAAAGATCGTCACTTAAACATCTGAGACGTGTATGAACGCTCGGAAGGTTAGGCGATTGGATCTGAAGAGAAAAGGATTGTCACCTAATCAGGTGATTTCATTCTGCGAGACGTGTATGAACGCTCGAAAAGTAAAAAGACTGCGAGACGTGTATGAACGCTCGAAAGGTAAAAAGACTGCGAGACGTGTATGAACGCTCGAAAGGTAAAAAGATTGCGAGACGTGTATGAACGCTCGACCGGTAAAAAGATCGCCACCTAAACAAGTGGTTGGATCTGAAAGGGTAAAATGATCGCCACCTAAACAGGTGATCTGATCGAACAAAGATAAAGGATCGTCACCTAAACAGGTGGCCTCAATCTGGCAAGATAGAGGATTGTCACCTAAACAGGTGGCCTTAATCTGGAAAAGATAAAAGGATAAAGGATCGCCACCTAAACAGGTGGCCTTAATCCGGAAAAGATAAAGGATCGTCACCTAAACAGGTGGCCTTAATCCGGAAAAGATAAAGGATCGTCACCTAAACAGGTGGCCTCAATCTGAAAAAAGATAAAGGATCGTCACCTAAACAGGTGGCCTTAATCCGGAAAAGATAAAGGATCGTCACCTAAACAGGTGGCCTTAATCTGGAAAAGATAAAAGGATAAAGGATCGTCACCTAAACAGGTGGCCTTAATCCGACAAGGATAAAGGATCGTCACCTAAACAGGTGGCCTCAATCCGGAAAAGATAAAGGATCGTCACCTAAACAGGTGGCCTTAATCCGGAAAAGATAAAGGATCGTCACCAAAACAAGTGGCCTCAATCTTCGAGACGTGTATGAACGCTCGCCAGGTAAAATGATTGTCACCTAAACAGGTGATTTCATCTCCGAGACGTGTATGAACGCTCGAACGGTAAAATGATTGTTACCTAAACAGGTGATTTCAATCTGACAAAGGAAAAGATCGCCACCTAATCAGGTGGTTGGATCTGAAAAAGTCGTCGCCTGAATAGGTGCTTTAGACTTATCTGGGGAAATAGGACCTACCGCTGTGGGGGTAGTGTAATCGTCTCTAGGCGTGGCTAGTACTTAGATTGTTGAAAAGGGAAACATGATTGTATAATGCATGACATGCTTCATGTTGTTTTATGCAATATGTTATGCAATATGGTATGATATGAGGTAGACTCAATCTGAATTTTGTTTTGGGAAAACTCAGCTGGGGCATCCTAATGGCCGTGAGCAGGTCACTTGGGGATGTGATAAGTTGGGAAGAAAACCGCTGGGGTTGCTCTAGGAGAACTTATTGGGGAAGCTCTGGAATGGGTCCACTGGGGAACACTAGAGATGATTGATGGATGTTGGTGAATATGTGATACTCACTAGAGAATCCTAGTTGAGGATGCATGATATGAATATGAGATGCATGTATATGAATGAATTTGATATGATGCATATATTATGAATGATTTGGATAATGCATGCATGAATGAGTTTGATATGATTATGAGATGCATGTATATGAATGAGTTGGTATAATGCATGCATGAATGAGTTTGATATGATATGCATATGCTGACATGTGGGATGACATGTTGAATGCTGGGGATTATGATAGGGTGCCGAGCAAAGTCGGGCTTTGGTTGTAATTGTGTGTACTAATGAAAATTTGGCTTTGGGGAATTTGTGTTTGTGTGTGCCAATGATGATTGGGTTTTGTTTGATTCCACTGGGGAAATGCCAATGATTATTGGGCTTTGGTTTGCCAATGATTATTGGACTTTTGTTTTGCCAATGATTACTGGGTTTTTGGTTATTGGTTGCCGAGCGAGGTCGGGCTTTTTGTGTGCCAATGAATATTGGGCTTTTTGGTTTGCCAATGAATATTGGGCTTTTGGTTTGCCAATGAAAATTGGGCTTTTTGGTTTGCCAATGAATATTTCGCTTTTGGTTTGCTAATGAATATTGGGCTTTTTGGTTTGCCAATGAATATTGGGCTTTTGGTTTGCCAATGAATATTGGGCTTTTTGGTTTTGTTTGGATGCCGAGCGAGGTCGGGCTTTTTGTTTTTGGTTGCCGAGCGAGGTTGGGCTTTTTGTTTTTGGTTGCCGAGCGAGGTCGGGCTTTTTGTGATTGGTTGCCGAGCGAGGTCGGGCTTTTTGTGATCGGATGCCGAGCGAGGTCGGGCCTTTTGTGATTGGTTGCCGAGCGAGGTCGGGCTTTTTGTGATCGGATGCCGAGCGAGGTCGGGCTTTTTGTGATCGGATGCCGAGCGAGGTCGGGCTTTGTATGATTGGTAATTTTGATGTTATCATTAATCAAAGATTGCCCCAAAAATTTGAAACAATACCAAACACAAAATTTATATCATACAGCTCAAATTAATAACATGCTTATCAATGAACCATACCTATCACACATTTTTGTTGAACAAAATGAATATTAATTGCGGGGGTATTGAACACTCATCCGGCAAGTTAGCTAACATTCCGATCAAGTTATGTGTCCATCTAACCATTGTTTCTAAAAGCACAAAAGCATTGATCACAAGGTCTTTGAGGGTTGTAATTTGGCTTGGTTACAAAAGAAATGTCATATGTGGGGAAATTGAATTCAAAAGGCCAAGCAAGAGGAACATTCTTTCTAATTACACACCTCCTCCTTGTTCAACCACAACTCTTGGTGATTTACAAATATTTGTCTTTGATCTTGACAACCTTTTGATTTATTGATTTTTTCTTTTTCTCTTCTCTTTGAGATTTCTTGATTTGTTTTTTCTCTCTTTTTTTTCTTTCTTTTTCTTGTTGTCAAGATCAATTAAGAAATTCACCAATACTTGACTTTCACAACCTCCCTTTTCTCCCCAATTTATTTCAGGATGATACCCTAATTGAATGTTCCCCTTTTCTTTTGGCAAGGGACAAAAATCATGATGGTTAAGGGTTCAAAAATGAAAGAAAAATATCAGAATTTAAAATGATTTAACTATGAACTGAATTTTTTACAAACTCCGGCAATCTCATTAAGCAATTGAGCTTATGAAAATTGGCAGTTCATAGTTAATGATTCTGATTCATTAGGCTCAAAGGGGTTAACAAATACTCACTTCTCACAGGGTGGGCTATTTGTGGTCAAGTGTTTTCACTCATATTAAAAAAAATGCCTTGATCCTATCAATGCTTTCATACAATCTAAAACAACGTTCAGATTTAACATAACAAAATCGAGTTAAACAAAAAATGCCGGTCTCCTGCATATATATAATGATTTTGAGGATTCCTCACATTTTGGCTGGTTCTAAATGGTTCACAGAATAAACACATCAAAAACACAAACTGTATGATATAAGTTTTGTACTAAGTACATGTGGGTGCCAATGAGAATTGGGCTTTTTGATTGAATGCCGAGCAAGGTCGGGCTTTGTATGGAAATGTGGGGGAGTGCCAATGATTATTGGGCTTTTGTTAATTAGGGAAAAGGCCGCAGTAGCCTGGGGGAAGGTAACCTCGGGTTGAGGTACCGGAATATTTTGATGAGTAGTGGGAATATGGATGAATTCCTCACCAAAGTCGAATGGCATGCCCCATGTACAACCGGGGGGCCTAGAGTTATATGTGTGGGTTGTTTTGGGCTGACGAGCCACTTTCCCTGATAGGACGACGCGTAGTGTTGCGAATGAAGTGCGAACACCGATGACTCAATTCGGATTGTAAGAAATCCTTGTGATAAGAAGAGGAACGAGTTTGGGATTCGAAAACGAATGTATGCATGTTATGCATGTATGCGATGTATATGACAAAATATGCCCCTTCTTTTTTTTTGTTTATGCAAAAAAAAATTTCATGAATGCACATATTTATGGTATGCAGGGGTGTGGTATATGAAGGTTCGAAATTTCCCCCATCCTCACGTGTAGGCTCTAGAGATGAGATTTTCTAAAAAGGTCCCTAGAGTCACGGATCCCACATGGATTTTAAGGTCGTCGTTCGCGAACTTCGCAAGACTTCAATACCTTCCAAGTGAAATCTCCTCTAGGCGGGGTTTGGCATCCTACCTCACGGACATACGTCAACGCGGGCTTCCGCTACACAACCCCATCCTAACTTAATTTTTTCTCAAGCTCGGGTAGAGAGCCTCACACGTCCGGCATTAACCCGAACAATGTGGAGTAACATCGCTCAAGTAACATCCCCACAATTGATATATATGATATGAATATAAAGCAATATAAAGCATTTATAAACATAAAGCAATAGAAAGATATAGACAAATGAAATAAGAGCATGCACGCAAAAAACAAAAACATTTAGCTTAAAAGCTAAATAGGATAGGCTTGACTCGCTAGTGAGGACATTTCCCCAGCGGAGTCGCCAGCTGTGCGCACTCGTTAAAAACGCGCAATCCCCCGAGACGTGTGCGAACGCTCGAAAGGCCTTGTGAAGTCGCCACCAAAGTTTTTGTTTAAAGGGAACGTTGATAAACCCTTAAGTTTTTATTTGAAGGGAAACGATAATAAAACCCTTGACGATGAGGAAAAGGATGGTCATCGCAACCATTGTCGGGTTCGGGAGTCGATTACGCAAGGGGAAGGTATTAGCACCCCTCACGTCCGTTGTACTCAACGGGAACCTCCTATTTGGCTAAAGCTTAAAATGTTTTTAAATGTTTTGTGTGCATGCTTGTCTATGTAAAAGGGAAAAAGAAAATATGATGAGAGGGGGAAAAGTTTGTTTTTTATTATTGTGCTTGACAAGATGGCGATCTTGCTCCTACGTATCTCCCGGTAGTCGGAGAATTCAAAGCGTACGTAGTTCTTTGGTAGAAAAATGTACATATGTTGGTTATTTTTAATGAACGATGTTTTGACCGTATTCTTGCGATTAAACGTAGCTTGTATGCTCGCGGATGGGAGACTTAAGCGTATAGCTTGTATGCTCGCGCATGGGAGGCTTAAGCGTTTGTTTACGAATCGCGCTTAGAATAGGTAAAACATGTCCGTTGGGTAAAAGGGTTCGAATTGGTCGCTATGGGACCAAAAGGGGTGCAATGGACTCAATCGAGTCGATCATTGACCGTAGTGACTCATACGAGTCGAGAAAAAGTTCGATTGATCCAACGGGATCAAGAACGGGTACAATGGACTCAATTGAGTCGAACATTGACCGAAGTGACTCAAACGAGTCGGAGGAAGGTTCGTTTGATCCAACGGGATCAAGAACGGGTACGATGGACTCGAACGAGTCGAAGGTTTGAATCTAGTGGCCACGGGGGACCAAAAGGTTCGGATTGACCACAAAGGGCCAAGAATTGGTTTGGTGTGGTCGGATGCGTTGAAAATGGAATGACGATTGTCCGAACGACGAGACATACGTCACGCATTCGTTCAATCGGGGCAATGGAGAGACATACGTCAAAACATCCCTTTTTCATTCAAGTTTTTGGTTGAATTTCTTAGAAATCCCAAAGTTTATCAAAACACTTGGTTTGGAGCTCAAAATGAAGAGGTTTTAACAAACTTGTGAAAAAACGCGTAAGTTCGGCTCAATTTTGAAACGGTTTTGAAAAGCGAACAAATTCGGCTTAAGTCCACGTTTGATTTGAAAATCATGAACAAGGCTCTTGTTCATGTTTGGTTTTGAAAATGGTGAACATAGCTTAATTGCTCAAGTTTATTTGAAAGTTTGTGAGCGTAACTTGTTTTGCAAGTTACCCAAAAAAGTGTTACCCGAACTTGCGAATTTTCCAATATTATGCAAAATTCTTGACATGGTTTGGATAAAATGAGTTTTAAACCTCTTAGGTTCTGAGCTCTTGGGCTAGAACCTCAAAAATTGTCCATTTGGGAGCCTAAACTCAGATTCTGAGTTTTGTCATGGTCGCACTGCGACCATGACTTCACACTGCGAACAATGCGAATTTTTGAGTTCAGAAGCTGTTTCTGAACTATTGTTCAGAAACAACTTCTGAACAAACTCAGAACCTTTTAGGAGAGTGAAAAGCTTTGAGTTTTAGCAAAAAAAAAGAGCTGGACAAACCAGTTTTAGTGTTTTGCAAACCTTGGGATTTCTTTTGAAATTCAAAAGGGGTTTTTTAGAGCAAAAAGGATTTGAGCAAAATTAGGATGCAAGCACAATTATAAATGCAAGGTAAGGACCTAGAACACTTACAGAGATCCTAGCAAAGCTCCTGCTGCAAGGAAATGAAATGAACTTGGATTGGTTGAAGGTTCTTGCAAGGTTTGGAATATTGGATATGAGCAATGAACTTTGTGTGATGCTTTGTATGGGAATCGGTTTTTTGCTAGTGTTTAGTGCTGGTTTTCTCTGGTTGTTTGTAAGTGTAAGCAAGTGTATCAAAAGTGTTTGTAACCTTATGCATTGCTTCCTATTTATAGGCCAAAATGCAATCCAATGCAATGATGGAAAATCTATAGGACCTAGTTGATTTGTGGGCTAAATCCGGGCTAAATTGCTTTGCATTTAATGCTAAAGGATAGAAGTCACTTTGCCTTGTGCCAAGGGTCAAGACCTTGACTGATTTCAGCCACAAAATGCAGCTGAAATGATGAGAAAAAACTGAAAAAACAGGGCAGCTGCAATTGGGTGATTCTTGGGATCAATCCTTGCAATCTTGGAAGGTCAAACAAGGAAAACGTGTACTGCCATGTACAGAGAGGTTGGGGGAAGCAAAAAGAGCATGTGGGCTGGTGTGTGGGAGGAGAAATCCAGCTGAAAATAGGGCACACCAAACAGCTTTTTGCAAGTGAAAACCAGTTGGGTTTGACTGGTTTTGGGGGAAGAAAGCAGGAAGAAAGTCCACAAGCTGGTGGCTGGCAACCTTAGGGTCAGTAGCAGGTCACTTGGGAGGGACAAGAGCTGCCCAAGGGCAAGCCAACTTGCTTGGCACATGCTAGGTTGGAAGAAAAAGCTTCTTTCCTTGGCATTAATGGCAAGTCCTTCAATTCTGGTTTTGCTGAGCCCAATTTGCCATGAATGATGATAAAACAATAATAAAAATCATATGTAACAAAAAAATGGAATTAAAATCAAAGAAACCAAAAATCTGCAAAAAATTCGCAGACTTCGCACTGCGAAGTCACCATTTTTGAAATGTTGACTTTTTGGTTGACTTTTGTTGACTTTGACTTTTTCTCTTCCTTTGTTTTTGATTTTTGTTTTGAAAAGGCTTAGGACAAAATTGGGGTACTACAGTTATGTGTTTGTATGATGAAATCATGAAGTTATGCTGTTTGGGTTAAGTTAGAATTGTGGTTGTTGTTGTTTATGTGAAAATTGCTTAATTTGGTGAATTTGAGTGAATTGTTGATATAATTGGTTTTAAGAGTATTCATGTTGTTAATTAAGTGATTATGAACATGTTGATATGATTAAAAAGTTGGAATTGTTACTGTAAAGTTCTGTTTTGGATTTTAAGTTGTTTTGGGAGGAAACAGGTTTTTGAGACGAACTTTGATTTAATCCGATTAAGTTAAGTTTAAGTGCTTAAGATTAAGTTGTTTTAAGCCATGTTAATTGGTAGGTGAAAGGGTGTGTCACCCCTGACCTGCACATGTGGCACGCTCGTGCGCCTACATGGCACGACCATTCGTGATCTTGCTGCCTCGGAGGGCACAACCGTGCTATTTTTGGCACGACCGTGCCATCCTGCCTGAGTTCCGAACCCCATTTTTATGACTTTTTAAAGTATCCAATGACCCTAATTGGTTCCCAACCCTTTAAACATTCACAACTTACTCCTTGCTCCAAAACACGAGCTCTCAACAAATCTTCCAAAGACTAAATAGTCATCTCCGACTGACCATCAGTTTGAGGATGATAAGCAGAACTCAATCTCAACTTCGTCCCCAAAGCTTCTTGCAGACTTTCCCAAAACTTGGACGTAAACCTCGGATCTCGATCCGACACAATGCTAGAAGGAACATCATGCAATCGGACAATCTGCTCAATGTAGATCTCCGCCAACCTCGATAAAGACATACTGATCTTGATAGGAGTAAAATGTGCTTACTTCGTCAACCGATCCACAATCACCCAAATCGTATCACTGCCCTTCACAGTCTTCGGCTAAATACTTACAAAATCCATCGAGATACTATCCCACTTCTACTCTGGCACCACATTTGCCTTGCCTGGATGATAACTGTAACACCCATAATAAGATTGCCTAGGATCTTATACGAGTATTAAAATTTCGTACTGGATACATTAATTTACAATATAAAAGTTCATCAAGATATTACATCACATTGTAATTTTACAATCCATAGTTATACAATTCTTTAGATACATGTACATCAAGTACAACAACATATAAGACACTCAACCAAAACATAATATCAGCACGATCAGTCCGTAGCCTTCTCCTTACCCTTGTTGCGTGCTGACTGCGATCCTGCCTGTGAACCTGCACCAGAAGGAATGGGATGAGACATAATGTCTCAGTGAGCTCTACCCAACCTACTGTTGGCAACCGCAGGGAACCTAGGGTCGCCATGCCTACCTTGGCAATTTAGGGGAATTCTAGAATCGCCAAGTCTTATAAACCTGCCTATAACTCTAACTGTAACCTGCCTGTAACTATAAACTTCCTGTGACTATAACTGTAACTATAACTGTAAAACATAATATAAATAAAGTGTTTTATGTTAGCTGTTAGCGTTGAACAAGCAATTAATCTGAGTTCATTTTACGGAGTGCGGCCCGGGTGGAGTAACCCCGAGGTACATCTCCCTATAAACCGGTGAAATTCCTATCATATCAGGCTAACACCGGACTCCCTATAAAACGTGTGGACAACCCTCTCGGAGAAGTCCCATCCGGCGAATCCCGGAGTCTGATGAACACGCCCTGTAACTGTAAAACGTGCAAGCACGCCATTATCTTTAATCTTTAATTCTTTAACTGTAACATATAAGCATATAATTTGTCACTTTAATCCTATAACAATCCTGTAACCTATAACCTGTAACCTATAATTCTTGGCTTATCGTTCTCATAAGCCACCTATAATTGTTGGAGAACCAACACTATAACTTATCTGCAGCTATAACTGCCGAAGCATTTCCATTGCCTATGTATTCCAAATGAATACGTCTATAATCTTAATCACCTGATATAGGTTCTCAACTTATCAAGCTATAAACTCTCCCTTGAATTCATACATTCCCTAAGGAACAAGTCATCTAATACTTAGAAGTGATACCTAGCCATTGCACGATGCTTAAGGAGTTTGAAGTAGCATTGATCGGCCAGAATGGAACAAGAGCTGTTGAAAAACAAAGTGTCCCCTGCAAGCTGTGGAATCGTGACACGATTTGGGAATCGTGTCACGATTTTCTACCCAGAAAACGTGTTATGTTCTGCCTGTAAAATCGTGACACGGTTGCAGAATCGTGACACGATTTTACCTGCAGTTGGACAGCTTAGGGCATTTTCAAAACATAATTTTCACCATTTTGGCACAACCAAACATGCTCAACCATCATACAGCTTAAGGCATCATTTTAAGGCACATAAACAGCTTATAAACATGTAAGATCAAGGAATCACTATCAAAAGAGCTTATGGCACTATAACCTCAAAATTTGATCAAAAACTATAAACAATCAAAAATTGATCAAGGTGGGTTCTAAAACCCCTAGGAGCTCACCTTAACCTCACAAGATGCTTGCTAAGTTTAGAAATCCAAACCCTAGCTTCAAGCCCCAAAATCTCTACTCAAGAAAACTTCTATTCCTTGGCTTTCCTAGCTTCTTCTTGCTCCAAATTTCACCAACACAAGCTTGCTTGCAATACAAGAGTTTAGGAAGGAGTTTACTAGATTAAGGGATGATGATGGATGATGTGAAGATGGAGGGCGAAAATGAGGGAAAAAGGGAGAGAAATTTTCAGATTTTCTTTACCAGAAAAATGAGAGATAAACCTTAGAAATTTCATATTTATCCAATAGTCTTTTTCTCTTTAATTACAACTTTGCCATTCCCTCATATTACTACTTTGCCATTGCTTGCTCATGAAGTTTCTAACACGTTTAACTGATACCTCTAAGCGGGATATTACACTCTACCCCCCTTAAAGAAATTTCGTCCTCGAAATTTAGAAATTACCTGTAAAAAGATGTGGATAGCTCTCCAGCATCTCCGATTCCAATTCCCATGTAGCTTCACCGTAGGGAGAACCTTTCCATATGACTTTAACAATTGGAATCTCTTTATTCCTCAATGCTTTAACATCACGTTCAATAATCCGTTCCGGTTCGGGCCGAAAAGTCAAATCCGATCTCAAGTCAATAGTTTCCAACTCTACTGGTTGGTGAGGATCAGGAATGAACTTCCTTAACTGTGAAACGTGGAAAACATCATGTAATCCTGACATCGCCGGTGGCAGAGCCAATTGGTAAGCTGCTGGTCCGACACGTTTGAGTATCTGAAATGGCCCAATATATCTTGGACTCAATTTCTTTGTCCTGAAAACACCTCGTAATCCCAACTTAGGGGTAACTTTCAGGAAAACATGATCTCCCACTTCAAACTCTAGAGGTCTTCGCCTCTTGTCCGCATAGCTCTTCTGTCGACTTTGAGCAGTTCTGATCTTATCCTGAATGGATTTAATCTTTAAAGTGGTTTCTTGGATAATCTCAGGTCCCAAAATACTTTTATCTCCAACCTCTGACCAACAAAGCGGTGTTCTACACCTCCTGCCATACAGTGCCTCATACGGTGCCATTCCGATGTTAGAATGGTAACTATTATTATAAGAAAATTCAATCAAAGGTAGATGGTTGTTCCAATTTCCTCCATCCTCTAAAATGCATGCACGTAGCATATCCTCTAACGTCTGTATAGTTCTCTCAGATTGCCCATCTGTTTGAGGATGATGAGACGTACTCAACTTTAACCTCGTTCCAAAAGCCTTCTGAAAAGCTTTCCAAAAGTGAGAAGTAAAGATAGGATCTCTATCCGACACAATGCTAGTTGGAACACCATGCAGTTTTACAATCTCTGCTATGAACAATTCTGCATACTGAGCAGCCCTGTACATAGTCCTAACCGGTAAAAAGTGAGCAGACTTAGTTAACCGATCGACAACTACCCAAATTGAATCATGTCCCCGTTGAGTCCGAGGTAATCCTGTTACAAAATCCATAGATATCTCTTCCCATTTCCACTGAGGGATTTCCAATGGTACAAGCATCCCTGCAGGCCTCTGATGTTCAATCTTCACTTGTTGACACACAATACATCGCGATACAATTTCCGCAATATCAGTCTTCATCCTCGGCCACCAATAATCTTTCTTTAAATCTTGGTACATTTTAGTGGTACCTGGGTGAATACTGAAACTACTCTTGTGTGCCTCTTCCAAAATCAACCTTTTTAAATTAGCATCATTAGGAACACAAACTCTACCTTCAAACAGCAGAGTACCATCCGATGCCCTTGAAAACTCCGACTGTCCAATCCTCCTCTGAAGATCCACATCCAATTCTTGAGCCTGTGCGATTCGGGATCACAAATCACAAGTAACCTCTAGTCTTTGCAACAAAATGCCATCACCCATCTCTGTAACACTGAGATTAAGATCTCTAAATTTCTCATACAAACCACAGGTGTGCATCAGCACTTCTGCTCTCATCAAGGATTTCCTGCTCAAGGCGTCAGCAACTACGTTCGCCTTTCCCGGGTGATACTTTAATTCAAAATCAAAATCCTTTAAGTATTCCATCCATCTTCTCTGTCTCATGTTCAGTTCCCGTTGATCGAACAAATACTTTAAACTTTTGTGGTCACTGAACAAGTCGAATTGTGCTCCATATAAATGGTGCCTCCATACTTTCAGAGCAAAAACTATAGCTGCCAATTCAAGGTCATGAGTAGGGTAATTCTCCTCATGGGATTTAAGCTGCCGTGAAGCATAAGCTATTACATTACCTTCTTGCATGAGCACACTTCCTAGTCCTTTAGAGGACGCATCACAATACACAACGTATTTCCTTTCGGGATCCGGTATCGCTAGCACTGGAGCCTTGGATAATTTCTTCCTCAAAGTCCGGAAACTTTTCGCACAATCTTCGTCCCAGACGAAAGGCACATCTTTCCTCGTGAGGCGTGTCAAAGGCAAAGCAATCTGTGAAAATCTCATAATAAATCTTCGGTAGTAACCTGCTAAACCCAGGAAACTCCGAACTTCTGTTACATTCGCTGGTCTGGCCCAATTAAGGACAGCTTCAACTTTAGATGAGTCTACTGACACTCCTCCTTTAGAGATAACATGGCCTAAAAACTGAATTTCCGATAACCAAAATTCACATTTGCTGAATTTTGCATATAACTGATTTTCTCTTAGAATGTCCAAAACGATCCTCAGATGCTGAGCATGTTCCGTGAGTCCTTTGAATAGATCAAAATATCATCTATGAAGATTACTACAAACTGATCCAGGTAGGGCTGAAAAATTCTATTCATGTAGTCCATAAACACAGCTGGAGCATTAGTCACTCCAAACGGCATAACCAGAAATTCATAATGTCCGTAACGTGTTCTGAACGCCGTCTTGGACACATCTGACGATTTGATACGAATCTGGTGGTATCCTGATCTGAGATCAATCTTTGAAAACACTGCGGCTCCTTTAAGTTGATCCAAAAGATCATCAATCCTTGGTAACGGATACTTGTTCTTAATTGTTACTTTATTCAGCTGACGGTAGTCGATGCACAATCTCATACTACCATCCTTCTTCTTAACCAACAACACTGGTGCACCCCAAGGTGACACACTGGGCCTGATAAAATGTTTCTGAATTAAGTCTTCTAACTGAGACTTCAATTCCTTTAACTCTGACGGTGACATTCTATATGGCGCCACTGATACTGGCTCCGATCCTGGGATGAGATCAATAGAAAACTCAACTTCCCGCTCTGGGGTTAAATTGCTTATCTCAGAAGGAAAAACATCTACATAATCACTGACAACAGGAATGTCACTGGGACTCAGTTCTGACTCTGATGTCACAGTAACCATTACATAGAAACCCCTATCCTGAGCACACATAAGCTGGGTAAGCTAATGAGTGCGGTTGATTAACTCTGACAAAGCCACACCTTCAGTCGTATTATCTGTAGGCATAAAAATACACTTTTCCGCACATCCAATGTACACATGATTAGCAGAAAGCCAATCCATTCCTAGGATCACATCAAGTTGTATCATGGGAAGACACACCAAATCTATGTAGTATGTCTTACTAGATACCGTGATCGGGCAATTTTCACATATGAAACTAGCTACAACTCCGCCTTCAGTAGCAGTAGATACCGTCATAGGAGGTATCAACGGTGACATAGACAACTGTAATACTTCTACACACTTGTATGAAATGAACATGTTGCTCCACAATCAAAAAGCACCTTAACTGGATTCTGGCCTAAGTAACACATACCGGCAATTAAGTCTTCATTGGCCAAAGCCTTCTGGCCATCAAGGGAGTACACCCTGCCTTTACTTGTAGTAGTCCCTTCAACTCCACTTTTATTCTTCCTTTCTGGACAATTTGCTAACATGTGCCCCGGCTGTCTGCACCCGAAACACACACCCGTACGCTTCATGCATTCCCCGTAATGAGACTTCCCACAATATTTACAAATGACAACCGCATGCGATGAAAATGACTGTTTGCCCCTCTTAGGAGAGCCCTTAGGCTTGTTCTCTTGATACCTATCTTGAAATTTGCCCTTTCTCTTTTCATATGCTGCAGCTTTCTCTTTAGCGGTTTTGGCAAAACCCGCTTCCGCAACCAAACTATCGTGAACCATCTCATCATAACTGGTATTCCTTTGAAGGCTCACTGCTGTATCAATTTCACCTCTCAACCCACGCCTATACTGATTCATCTTCCAGTTCTCATTACCGGCATACTCGTTGTGAGAGGAGTAGTACGACAATTCTTCAAACTTCTTTGTAAACTCGGTGACTGACATGCCACCTTGTTTCAACTCAAGGAACTCCTGTTCTTTCTTTACTTTATAGGACATCGGGATATACTTCTCTAGCATTGCTTCCTTGAAGTTATCCCAATTAATCTCAATATCATTCGCTATCATTCGGCGTTGAGCAGATTCCCACCAATCTTCTGCTGCGCCTCTGAACTGGTTAGTAGCCAACAATACTTTACTTTCTTCTGGGCAGTCCACCATCCGGAACACTTTCTCAATCTGTTTCAGCCATCTCTTGGCCTCTGGAGGTTCACCTTCCCCATTAAACTCAGGAGGGTGGTTTCTGTTAAATTCCCGGAAGGACGGATTTCCCACAACTGGTGGTGGTGTCTGATGCTGAGCACCTTGTCCATGGTGCATCATCTCCATCCATTCATGCTGAGTTTGAGCCTGCTGTTGGGCTTGCTGCTGCATCATAAGCATCATCTGCTGATGCTGTAATGCAGCCTGAGCTTGCTGCTCCTAGTACTGTTGCTGCAACGCCTGCTGCTGTTGTATCATTTGAGCCCAAAATTGCATATTAGGGTCTCCTCCGGCTTCCTCAGCATTTGCCTGATTCGCTCTAGGCCTGCCAGGACCTCTTCTCCTCCCGGACATCTTATCCTAACTGTCATACACAAGTCAAAGTGATCAGTTTCAACCAGATATAACATTTAGAATAATGTCCCGGATCCAAGAGATCCACAACTTGAATTGTATTTTAATGACCCAAGGCATGGTCTGAATCGACCTGCTCTGATACCAAATTGTAACACCCATAATAAGATTGCCTAGGATCTTATACGAGTATTAAAATTTCGTACTGGATACATTAATTTACAATATAAAAGTTCATCAAGATATTACATCACATTGTAATTTTACAATCCATAGTTATACAATTCTTTAGATACATGTACATCAAGTACAACAACATATAAGACAGTCAACCAAAACATAATATCAGCACGATCAGTCCGTAGCCTTCTCCTTACCCTTGTTGCGTGCTGACTGCGATCCTGCCTGTGAACCTGCACCAGAAGGAATGGGATGAGACATAATGTCTCAGTGAGCTCTACCCAACCTACTGTTGGCAACCGCAGGGAACCTAGGGTCGCCATGCCTACCTTGGCAATTTAGGGGAATTCTAGAATCGCCAAGTCTTATAAACCTGCCTATAACTCTAACTGTAACTATAAACTTCCTGTGACTATAACTGTAACTATAACTGTAAAACATAATATAAATAAAGTGTTTTATGTTAGCTGTTAGCGTTGAACAAGCAATTAATCTGAGTTCATTTTACGGAGTGCGGCCCGGGTGGAGTAACCCCGAGGTACATCTCCCTATAAACCGGTGAAATTCCTATCATATCAGGCTAACACCGGACTCCCTATAAAACGTGTGGACAACCCTCTCGGAGAAGTCCCATCCGGCGAATCCCGGAGTCTGATGAACACGCCCTGTAACTGTAAAACGTGCAAGCACGCCATTATCTTTAATCTTTAATTCTTTAACTGTAACATATAAGCATATAATTTGTCACTTTAATCCTATAACAATCCTGTAACCTATAACCTGTAACCTATAATTCTTGGCTTATCGTTCTCATAAGCCACCTATAATTGTTGGAGAACCAACACTATAACTTATCTGCAGCTATAACTGCCGAAGCATTTCCATTGCCTATGTATTCCAAATGAATACGTCTATAATCTTAATCACCTGATATAGGTTCTCAACTTATCAAGCTATAAACTCTCCCTTGAATTCATACATTCCCTAAGGAACAAGTCATCTAATACTTAGAAGTGATACCTAGCCATTGCACGATGCTTAAGGAGTTTGAAGTAGCATTGATCGGCCAGAATGGAACAAGAGCTGTTGAAAAACAAAGTGTCCCCTGCAAGCTGTGGAATCGTGACACGATTTGGGAATCGTGTCACAATTTTCTACCCAGAAAACGTGTTATGTTCTGCCTGTAAAATCGTGACACGGTTGCAGAATCGTGACACGATTTTACCTGCAGTTGGACAGCTTAGGGCATTTTCAAAACATGATTTTCACCATTTTGGCACAACCAAACATGCTCAACCATCATACAGCTTAAGGCATCATTTTAAGGCACATAAACAGCTTATAAACATGTAAGATCAAGGAATCACTATCAAAAGAGCTTATGGCACTATAACCTCAAAATTTGATCAAAAACTATAAACAATCAAAAATTGATCAAGGTGGGTTCTAAAACCCCTAGGAGCTCACCTTAACCTCACAAGATGCTTGCTAAGTTTAGAAATCCAAACCCTAGCTTCAAGCCCCAAAATCTCTACTCAAGAAAACTTCTATTCCTTGGCTTTCCTAGCTTCTTCTTGCTCCAAATTTCACCAACACAAGCTTGCTTGCAATACAAGAGTTTAGGATGGAGTTTACTAGATTAAGGGATGATGATGGATGATGTGAAGATGGAGGGCGAAAATGAGGGAAAAAGGGAGAGAAATTTTCAGATTTTCTTTACCAGAAAAATGAGAGATAAACCTTAGAAATTTCATATTTATCCAATAGTCTTTTTCTCTTTAATTACAACTTTGCCATTCCCTCATATTACTACTTTGCCATTGCTTGCTCATGAAGTTTCTAACACGTTTAACTGATACCTCTAAGCGGGATATTACAATAACTCAATTCAAAATCATAATCCTTCAAAAACTCCATCCAACGCCTTTGCCTCATGTTCAACTCCTTCTGGTCAAACAGATACTTCAAACTCTTATGATCGCTGAACACTTCAAACTTCGAACCAAACAGATAGTGCCTTCAAACCTTAAGCGCAAACACCACTTCTGCAAATTCCAAATCATGGGTCGGGTAATTCCTCTCATGTACCTTCAACTGCCTCGAAGCATACACTACAACCTTTTTGTTCTATATAAGCACATCGCCCAATCCCATCTTAGAAGTATAACAGTACACAACAAACGATTCCGTCGCACTCGGCAAAACCAAAATAGATGCTGACGTCAACCTCTTCTTCAACTCTTAGAAACTCTCTTCGCACTTAGCATCCCAAACAAAAGCTTGACCCTTCCGAGTTAACTGCGTCAACGGTAAGGCCAACTTAAAGAAACTTCAATGAACCTCCTGTAACAGCCAGCCAAACCCAAAAAGCTTATGATCTCGGTAAGAGACTTAGGAGCCTCCCGATGCAAAACAGCTTCAATCTTCGACGGATCAACCGCAATCCCACCTCTAGAAATCACGTGACCAAGGAAACTCACTTCCTACAACCAAAACATGCACTTCAACATCTTAGCATACAACTTCCTATCCTTCAAAGTCTACAACACAACCCTCAAATACTCTGCATGCTCCTCCTCAGACTTCGAATACACCAAGATATCATCAATGAACACTACCACAAACTAATCCAAATAAGGATGGAAGATTCTATTCATGTACTACATAAATACACTTGGCGCATTAGACACACCAAATGGCATCACAGAATACTCATAGTGACCATACCTTGTTCGAAAAGCAGTCTTCGGTATATCTTATGCCTTAACCCGAATCTGATGATATCCAAACCTCAAGTCAATCTTGCTAAACACCTGAGCACCAACCAACTGATCCATCATATCATCTATCCTTGGAAGAGGATGTTTGTTCTTAATGGTCACCTTGTTCAACTGTCGATAATCCACACACAGCCTCATACTACCATCCTTCTTCTTAACCAACAACACTAGAGCTCCCCACGGCGAAACACTCGGCCTGATGAATCTCTTCTCCAACAACTCTTCCAACTGCTTCTTTAACTCACTCAACTCGGATGCAGACATCATATACGGAGCCATCGACACGGGACTAGTTCCAGGAACTAATTCAATACCAAATTCAACTTCTCTCTCAGGCGGTACATCATAAATGTCGTCCGAAAACACATCAAGAAACTCGTTCACCACCGGTACACTGCTACCTCCCTTCTCACTTTCCACCTTCAAAAAAGCGAACATCACAAACAGTTGAGACTCCCCTACTAATGACGCCTCCACTTGACTTGCAGTCAAAAACTTACTCTCAACACGCACCACCGGATTAGAGAAAGTTACACTCTTGGTTAAACAGTTAATGTTAACCCCAAAAGCTAACGACCAATCCATCCCAAAGGCAAACACACTAAATCCATCTTAAAATCTACATCACCAAAATTCAAAGGACACTTCACACAAACCAAGGAAGTGGTCACCGAGCCATTAGCTGGTGTATCAATGACCATTTCTCTCAGCATAGGAGACATCACAAGATTCAAACGCTTAGCACAATCAAGAGAAATAAACGAATGAGTTGCACCGGTATCAATGATAGCAATCAAAGGAGTGTTGATAGCACAACAAACATCATCCAATTATCTTGTTATTCATCAAAATCATCAAAATTCACCAAGTTATCATTTTACTATAACAAAACATGAATTTTGACATGAACAACATGAATTCACCAAGTTTTAACATAATCCAATTAACCATCAAAATAGAGCACAAATTTCACATAATTAACAACAACATCATGAAATTAATCATAAGCTAAAACACCCAAACTACTCATTTGTTTATTAAACCCAATTGGTGAAATCTTCCCTTTTACCTCAATTCTCCACCAAAAGTTGCTTCCTAGCTTGAATCTCTAATCTCTAGTGCTTTTCCCTCTTCCTTGTCTCCAAGGTCTTCTTTCTCTTCTATTCTCTCCCTCTTGCATCTTCCCAAAGTGTGAAATGTTTTGTGACCTAATTCACCAACACTCACTACTATTCTTTATATAATATAGATTAGGGTCACTCACACTAATGGACTTAGTCACATCTAACTCTCACAATTATTTCTATACACTTTTACTTCATTTAAACCTCTCATTTTACTTATACACCACTATTCTCTAAAATTCAAATTTCTAGTTCTAACATAATTACAAAAATGCCACCCATGCTAAAATGACTAAAATACCCTCAATCACTTAAAATTCCACTAACCCACAAATCACACATCAAATAAACATTTAACAAATATAATAAATAAATAATAATAATTATAATAAATAAATCTAATTCTAAAAATCCGGCTGTTACAAGTGGCTTATGGCTTATCCACTTATGTGATTCTAGTTCTTTTAACCAAAACTAAAGTGCAAACATCAGTAGATCACTATTTAAAAAATTTATCATTTATTCTACGAGGTTTGTTATCATTAAAATATTCATCAAAAATATGTTTGCTTCAACAAATGATACAGTTATACAATTCATACACGGGACAACAGTCAGTCACTAATTAATTAGTTAAATCAAGTTTTTTTCATTACCCATGAAAAAATTAAGTTTTTTTTTATGTATCTTATAACTAAAATTAAGTTTTTTTTATGAATATTCAAAATTATAATATAGTAATTATAATTTGATATAAAAATCATACACGAGATACATATTTATTATTTATAAATTTATATAAATAAATAAATAGACAAATATTTCTCAAAGATACTTAAAAAAACACCGGACACATTAACGCAATCTTTATCGTTTTGTAATATTTTGACATATTTTTAGTTTACCATTTTATAATTTAACAACAACTATTCCAATGTTATTAAATTAGTTAAATTGAGTTTTTTCATATATTTTAAAATAATTGTAATATATAATTATACTTTAATTTAAAAAATTTTTGAACAAGTCAAAATGAGATATATTACCACAAATTTTGCTCCCTAGCACAAGATATGCCGAAGAAGCAGAACAAAATTACAACCAAAAAGTCGATAAGTTACTAAAAAGAACACACTCAGCCAATTCCCAAACAATGAAGGGGTTGCTGCCACCACAAATGGTAACCTAAAGAAAAACAAACATTTTTGGCTTTTAGCAACCCTAAGGAAGTAATTTTAACTTTTGCCAGAAGCTGCGAAAGAGATTTAGCATTATTATCGAAGAGCCTATGGTTCCGTTCATTCCATAAAGTCCAAGCCGTGCAAAGTCAAATGAGATGTAAAAAGGAACGCCGAGGTTTGTACCGTCCTGAAGAGAAGACGAACTGAGTAAAATGATCCAAAATATGTTGAGGATCCACTGAGTAGACACCAATCCAAGTCTTAACATGTTGCCAAAGAGATCCAAAAAAGGAACAATGAATTAGAAGATGATCTACAAATTCATTATGGCCACATCCAGAGACACACATTTGGGAATCGGTAGGAATAATACCGCGCCACATTAAGTTATCCTTTGCTGGCCACCTGTTGCGAAAGAGACGCCACACACAAATTGAGACCTTCAAAGGGACACCCTTATGCCAAACTGCCTCCGAGACTGCGTCGTAACTGTGCTCCTCCTGCCTCATGAGCAATTGATACACACCACGAATAGTATAGCCATCACCCACATTAGGGCTCCACTGCCAAACATCTGAATGTAATTCCTGCAAGATAACGTTAGAAAGCAGAGACCTACATTCCCCTAGTAACTCCTCCTCCCACGCAAACAAACGACGACGCCACCTCTACGCCCCCCCCCCCCCTCCCACACCCCAACCTAAGGAATGCATCTCACCTACCGACACATCCTGATGGACAGATAAATCAAACAGCCTCCTGAACTTCTCCCTAAACGAAACCGACCCCACCCAAACATCCGTCCAAAAAAAGGTTGAAGCTGTTACCAATTTTCTTCTGGATGCTTTGTTCAAACCAACTCCCGCCTTCCACCCCAATCCCCTCACGAATAGACACAATCTCCCTCCACCACACCAAACCCGTTCGCCCCCCTCCAAAAGACGCCCCCTCTCCTCACCATAACGAGAAGACAAAACCTGAAACCACAAACCCTCCCTATCCACCAGACACCTCCAACACCATTTACCTAACAGAGCAATATTAAACTCCTTCAACCTCCGCACCCCCAAACCACCCCACTCCTTCGACAAACAAACAATGTTCCAATCAACCCAGGCTATTTTCCTATTGTCCTCACACCCACCCCAAAAAAAATGAAGTAGATTCAATAGAGGAGATGATACCTGAGGGAGCTCTGAAGAAGGAAAAGGCGTAGACAGGCAGAGAAGACAGGACAGACTTAAGGAGAACCAAGCGACCACCAAACGACAAATTTCTACTCCTCCAAATAGACAGTCTAGATTTGATACGAGCAATAACTGGTTCCCAAAATACCAAACGTCTAGGATCACCACCAATACTGAGGCCAAGATAAAGAAAAGGAATCCACCCAATTTTACAGGACAAAACAGAAGCCGCCTCCCGCAACCATGAATCATCGACATTAATGCCAACCAACAAACTCTTATGATAATTAACTTTCAACCCAGACATAGCTTCAAAAAGGAGAAGCACTGCCCTCAAAGCCCTAACATTCGCCCAACTTTTAACACCCATCAACAACGTATCATCCGCAAATTGCAAGTGAGAGAGGACCGTAGGGTTATGCGACCCAATTGAGTAACCAGTAAATAGACCCGACTCCACTACCGCAGTCATCATAACATTCAAGCCCTCTGCTGCGATAAGGAACAGAAAAGGGGAAAGCGGGTCGCCTTGACGCAACCTCCTCGTCAATTGGAACTCATCTGTAGGACTCCCATTTACCAAAATAAAGGCTGTAGCCGAACTGACACAGGCCTTCATCCACTTTCGCCACAATGATGGAAAAGCCATCCTACCCATGACCGCGTCCAAATATCCCCAATCTTCGGAATCATAAGCTTTCTCGAAATCAACTTTAAACAACAAAAGGTCTTTTTTCAATTTACTAGCCTCATCAACAGCCTCGTTGGCAATTAGGATACCATCCAGAATTTGTCTATCCTGCACAAAAGCTGACTGGGTGTCAGAAATAACAGAGTGCAACACTTTCCTTAAGCGATTAACCAACAATTTTGCCAAAATTTTATACAAACTCCCCACCAAAGCAATGGGTCGAAAATCGTTGAGGCGCTGCGGGTTGTTAAGCTTAGGAATAAGAGAAATAAAGGTATTATTTATTCCTTTGGCTAGACGACCATGCCGATGAAACTCAGAGATGAAACGCATGATATCATGCTTCAGCTCCATCCAAAAATCCTTGAAAAAACCCATATGTATGCCATCCGGTCCAGGACTTTTATAACTGTCACAATCCCACACCGCTGCTTTAACTTCATCCACAGAAAAAGGTAAACTCAAAAGGGCCGCCTCAGAGGAAGCCAACCTACGGAATTGCAAATTCTCTACACCTCGTCTAATAATAGGGATCGCCTAAAAATGATGTTGAAAATGGCTAAACACCGCCTCCCGAACATTAGAGACACCCTCCACAAGATTACCTTCAACTAGAATAGAAGAAATGGCATTACAGCGTCGTCTACCCGTCATAACAGCATGAAAGTATTTAGTGTTTGCATCACCTTCTCTGAGCCAAGACAACCTGGACTGCTGCCACGTGATACTAGCATTGGCCCTGGAAAGAGAGTGGAGGTCGGTTGACAAAACATGCAATTCGGCCATCTCCTCCTCAGATAAGACATACAACTCTCCCTTAGACTCCAACTCCGCAACATGATCCTTTAAAGAATTAATTCTGCTTGGTAAATTGTGGGTATGAGTTAAGTGCCAATCTTTAAGAGCTGATTTTACCAACTTCAATTTTTCCTTTAGAACGAAACCACCCCATCCGTCCACCTTAAGGGTTGCCATTTATTGCGCACAAACTGGTGGTAACCTGGAAAATCTGACCAACATTTCAACATACGAACCGGCCTTGGTCCCCAATTCTCCTCATCAACCGACAGAGAAATCGGCAATGATCAGACAACCCTCGCATATTCGCTACCTGTAAACAATTAGGCCATCTAGCACTCCACTCCTCCGATAACAAAAAGCGATCAAGTCGGCTCATAGCACTCCCATCCCCTTTATACCATGTAAAGTTGCGGCCATGAAGGGGGAGATCGACAAGAACATTATGGTCAATAAAAGCATTGAAGGGATCACAATCCAGAGCGTGGACTGCTCTCCCCTGCGATTTTCTTTCCTCGAAACAACCAACCGCATTAAAATCACCGCATAAACAATAAATTTTCCCCACCAATCGCTGAAGCTGCCCGGTTAAAGAATTCCATAATAATTGCTTTGCCCCAAGATCACAGGGAGCATAGACATTAAATAGAGAAAATTCTTCATTAGATGGAAGAAAGCGACCATGAATTACCAAAACATGCTCCATGCTAAACGACGACGAAACCTCCACCACGGTAGGATCCCACATAATTAACAAACCACCCGACGCCCCTAAGGAGGGACGAAAAGAATAAGAATGCATCAAGTCTCCCCAAAGAGCCGTACACAAGGCATCAGTAACAACAGACAGTTTCATTTCCTGAAGACACACAATAGACGGAGTCTTCTCGCGAATTAATTTTCTGACTTCAGGCCTTTTCTCAAAACCTCCCAACCCCCGAATATTCCACGAAAGGATCTTCATAACTACCACTTCCACCCCCCACACACCCACCACGCCGCACCTCCATCAATTTCGCCCCCTCACCACTCCCTTTGCCATTTCCTTCTTTCCTGTTCTGGCTCTCGATAATACGTCGAACATATTTGATTGATCCCCTTCGAAAGTTACCCCTATTGCCTTTCCAAAACCACAAACGTCCTCCGAAACTACCTTGTTATTACCATGCAACACCACCCAATTTTCCCAATCTTTATTAACAGAAGAAGAAGAAGAAGATTCAGAAGCCTGTCAGTCTTTGTTAACAACCGCTAACCTGTTAGAAGATTTGTTTTCTCCTTTATGCTTAAGAGCTTTTTTCTTCAGCACCTTTAGCATTTGACGTCTATCCTTATCAGGAAGACGAGCTATTTTCTTCAAATTATGAGCCGAATGTTTAAGCATACCAACTGATTTAAACTTATTCTTCAAAGAATCCATTGCCGCAAATTTGGATAATTTCTCTCCACGACAAACCTTTAAATGAGAACTTTTATTCTTAGAAGAAAACACCACACCTGCATCGCCATGTACCTGATCCGTGAGCCATTCTAAACTCCACGGCCCTGAAATTACGGAACGAGATGCCAACGGAGGACAAGACTGCTGGCGCTTGTGGCAACCACTATCTGAATCCTTCACGCCAACACCATACAATTGTGAAGCCGGTGGCACGTCATGAACAACGTTAGCCGGAAGATTACCAATATCAAGACAATGCGCCTGCTCCAAGTCAAGAGCTACTCGAGATTGCGGGGTTGAAGTAGCGCTTGCCTCATCAAGAACAGGAACCTCACCACAAGCATCCTTTAGCACGACACCATCAGGCACAACTTCACCCGCCGGCTGAATTAAATCCCCCCTTCCTCTTTCGCAACACAAACAGATTGATGGTGACTAGAATTTCCTTCCTCCACCCAATTATTTATAAATTTATATAAAAATTACAAACATTTGTCAACGATATATTAAAAGGCACGAGACAGACTAATGTCATATTTCTCATTTTCTAAAATTTTGTCATAGTTTTAGTCCATCACTTTATAATATTTAGAAACAACTCTGATTGTAATTAGTTAAATTGATTTTTTTTTTTATCTTCTAAATAATAATAAGACCAATTATAATATAGTAATAACAATTTATATAAGAAAATCATGGACATGATACATATTTATTATATATAAATACATATATAAAAAATATAAATATTTGTAAATGATCTATGAAAATCACGGGTTTCATTAACGCTATCTTTATCATTAGTGGGATATTAATTATTTTTAATATTTTGACATATTTTTAGTTTTTCACTTTATAATATTTAATAACAACTATTTCATTAATTTTTATCATTAACGTCAGCTTTATCATTAATTTGTTTTTTTGAAGGATCATTATTTTTTTTTCTTATTTTTCAATGTAGAAAACATTGCAATTGCGCTTTGACGCTTAACACTCGCTTCGACGCCCAGCTCATGCGAAACATTAATTTTTGAAATAAGGGATTATTTTAACTTATGCTTACAATTGAGTATAATTTTTTTTTTACTCACTTTGCTAAGGAGCGGTCATTGAAAAAAATAAGCGATCCAAGTCTTTTTTTTTTTTGGTAATATCGATCCACGTCTTTTTAATATGGTTTTTTTTAAGGATTTTAATATAGTTGTGTTATACCACTTTGCAACAAAAAAAAACATTTCCTTATAATAAAAGGGTTAATACCAATATGGTTTCCGTGAACATATTTCAGTTCGCAGGGGTCGGAGTTAGAACGTCAAACTCTTCATTTATTCACTTTAAGAGTGAATTTCTAACCACTCAGCTAATCGACAAAAAAAGAGGTCAATTTCAAACAATAATGGATTGATCTAAGTGGTAAAGGACTTAAGCCTTTTTAAAAGGTGATCATGATTTGATCATTGACCGTTGTGTATTGAAAAAATCCGGTTGAAAGAGAAAGAACCTACAATCCATGCCTCACAAGTTCTCTGACGGAGATTAGACCATCCTAAACGGCGGTAGAAACTTTGTATCAGTATCATAATAACTCAAACAAAAAAAAAGTTAATTACAATCGCATAAGGTAATTAGATGTCATATATACTTACGACTGACGGGAAAAGAACATATGAACTTGTAGATTAATCTCCTCTTATTAACATTACAACCAAAAAGAGTGTAGGAACAGACAAACCAAAACAATTGGACATAACTAGTTATGAGTCCAACCAAAAACGAATTATACAGGAGAATTTGAATTCGATTATTAGATGGAACAATTTTTATAAGATTTTCTTATTTTTCGGCCGAACTACGAATTACCAAAATCATTAGTTCACCGGAGCGTTCAATAAATTATGTGTGCAATAAATTATGCAATGGGTGCAATAAATTATGTGTTCAATAATCTATGGGTGGTGGACTCGCTTGCCATTGTTGTATGTGTGCAATAAATTATGCAATGAATATGTGCAACAACTTATGTAGTACAGACAACGATTTCTCATTGCCGTTGTGATATGAAATAAATGTTTTTTCTTTTTTTTACAAAAATAAATTTATTGTTTTATTCATGACATTAATTATGATAGTGTACTCTTTCTATTTCTATTTTCTCACCACACATGTTTCTATCATCTTTCCCATACAATAAGCTTCCTTCTAATCTTTCCGAGCCAAGAAATTTATTCAACCAACACTTCTTCTGTTTCACATGGCACTTAAAAAGAACAATATCAAAATCCATGAACACTTCAAAGTTGTTCCTTCATCATCAACCCAAACTACAACAATTCCTTTCACTTTCTTCGACATATTTTGGCTAAAGTTCCATCCTATAGAACGAATCTTCTTCTACACCCTCCCAAATTCACAATCACACCCTTCTTTCTTCTTTCAAAAACTGGTTCCAATTCTCAAATCTTCACTCTCTTTAACCCTCCAACACTTTCTCCCTTTAGCGGGTAAAATTGTTTGGCCATCAGAATCTCAACAACCAATAATCCAGTACACAACAAATGATGGTGTTTCCTTGCTCATTGCAGAGTCTGATGCAGATTTCAATCATGTCATTGAAAACTCACCTCATGAAGCTTCTTTGTCTCGTTCTTTTCTACCACATTTGGAATCAACAGATTCATTTGCTTCTATTATTTCAATTCAGATAACCCTTTTTCCAAAAAGTGGTTTTTCCATTGGAATAAGCACACACCATGCTGGTCTTGATGGAAAATCATCAACCATGTTCATCAAAGCTTGGTCTTATCTATGCAACAAAACAATTGAAACCAAAGAAGAATCACCAACTTTGTTACCCGATTTAGAACCTTTATTCGATAGAGAAATCATCAAAGACCCAAATGAACTTGGTGATAAGTTCACAAATAATTGGAGAGAGATCATAACCAAGATGTTTCCAAATGAAAAAGGAAACGAAAGATGCTTGAAGATTTTACACTTTGAACCAAAACTTGAAGACTCCGTTCGTGCCACGTTCAATCTCTCACGTGAAGATTTGAACAAGATCAAGCAAAGTGTGTTATCAAAATGGGAAGATTTTGATACAAAGGAATCATATTCAAAGCCACAAACTTTATCATCTTTTGTTCTCACTTGTGCTTATTCACTTGTTTGTTATGCAAAAGCGATTCACCGAGCTGATATGGAGAAAGAGAAGTTTTCTTTTGCTTTCACCGTAGATTGCAGAGCAAGGTTAAAACCACCAATACCAAGTAACTTTGTTGGAAATTGTGTTTGGGGGAAATTCATCGATACACAACCATTGGATTTCATAAAAGAAGATGGTGTTTTCTTAGTTGCTAAGTGTATTTACGAAAAAATAAAGATGATAAATGAAAAGGGTGTTCTTCAAGGAGCTAGTGATGGATTTGATAAATTCAATTATTTGTCAACTGAAGGATTTGAAATAATGGGATTGGCGGGGTCTAATAGATTTGGTGTTTATGAGACTGATTTTGGTTGGGGAAGGCCAGAAAAGGTGGAGATAGTGTCGGTGGATAGAGGTTTAACCATTGGTTTGGCAGAGAGCAAAGATGGGAATGGTGGGGTTGAAGTTGGTCTTGTTCTTAATAAGCATGTAATGGATCTCTTTAGCAATTTGTTTCTTGAAGGACTATACTTTGATTGATTGTGGGAACCAAGTGCAGTGGGTTAGATAATAGATGTCCGGCTCATGTTGTTGGATCTTTTTAGGGTTTAAGTTAATTGAGTCCTTTTAGATTTTATTATTTATTCACTTGTAAACCTAATTTTAATAAGTTATGATTTTTATATTATTGAAATCTTAGTTGCCTCCTTTGTTATTTTCTTTCTCTATGATTCTCTAATACTGTTAACATGGCATCAAGAGCATGATTCGATCTTCGTAAAACTATTCGCTTCAGAGTTTCCAAATTTTTTAGAATATGTTTGGCTATGGTTTTAAATTGACTCTATCGTTGTGTTACTATTGTAGAAAACAAATGTATAGACAGTGAAAAGGTTCCAGTTGAAGGTTGTTTCTTGAAACCATTGAAATTGAATCCTTTGGAAATTTAACCAATTGATGCCACCGTTGAAAATTTGTTGCTTGATTCGCCATATTCGAAAATCCAACATCGTCCAACAGTTTGAGGTAACTGCTACAAAAACAAAGATCTATTTTGTCATGGAATATGTTTATGGGGTTGAGAATTCTAATTAAAGATTACATGCAGATATATAGTATAATTAAAAGGACTCTAGTAAGAATATTTTACCCTATACTTTTACATTCGTAGCTTTACCAATATAAATCACTAATAATACCAAACTTTGCGTATATTACAATAATTAAATATGGTTCTTAAAAAAAAAAAATTAAATATGGTTCCCACATGAGATATTTTTTACGGCAACTATTTTTAAACTCCGCGTATGGTTATTGCTATTTAAAATAGGAACTTTGCTTACAATGCGGGACTCATAATGTGAGCTCAATACTAATTCTAACAGGCTAAAGCCCCATATTTTCCATGTGAGCTTTTGTTTTGGGAGGAGAGAGAACGATATTTCTATAAGAATTGGTTTTGAGAGTCAAATGTGTGTGGTGATAAGTGGTCCACATGATCAAAATAAATGTGGATAAGTGGAATAAAATTGAAGAGTAATTATCAAATCAAAATGATTAAAAATGGAAAGTATAGAGCTAAAATTACTCTAAAAATGTTAATATATAGAACACATTAGAAAGTAGAAGGACAAGAGTGATATAATTTTTATTGATCTATCCGTAAAGGTACATGACATGTTTATTTATATACTAAAAATAAAGAGAAGACTAATCAACATGTATATTGAATAGAATACTAATCAGCAGGCTAACTAATAGGTTTTAGTTTAAATTAAATCTTAACATGTAACACTCCCCCACAAGCTAGACTATGAAGATCACATAGGCCAAGCTTGGAAACCAAGGAATTGAAAGCTGGAGACAAAAGTGGTTTTGTCAACAAATCTGCTATTTGAGAAGAAGATGGCATGGGTAAGAGATGAATGAGACCACTTTGAATTCTTTTGTGCACAACATGACAATCAATCTCAATGTGTTTTGTTCTCTTGTGAAATGTTGGACTATGAGCAAGATATATGGCTGATTTATTGTCACAATATATTGAAGTTGGTTGTTGAAAGTTGATATGAAGATCCTTGAACATGTAAGAGAGCCATTGTAATTCACAAGTGAGGCTGGCCAAGGTGATACGTTACCGCAAGTGCACAGTTAATATCGCGTAATAAAAGAGTATCGATCCACAGGGAGTTTAGTAAATACTGATTGTATTTCCAGAATATGTTAGCTGAATGGATTATAGTTTTGAGTTGGAAAATGTTTTTGGTTAAGTTTTATATAATAAAAAGCATCTTGGAATTATTGGTATATATAATGACAGAATTTTAAAGGGTCAAACCTATATCTCTATTCTATATTTAATCTATGTTCCAAAAGCAAGATTCTCTAAGGTAATTCATATTTCCTCTCGAAATACATGAATGTATCCCAATAGAAATCACGCATATTCTCATGGTTGATTGCTATATGAGACCCATTAAGTGTGAATCTTATGGCCACAAGACATTGTAAAGCTATTCATTTGGGGTGTTCCCATCAAGCTTTACAATGCCTTGTCTAATCTCATTTGTTCCAATATCAAGCTTCTTCGTTCGAAACTTCACTTGATATTTGAAATGATGAAGTAGTAGTTGTTGAACTTCTCCGTTCGGTACTTCGTTCAACACTTGCTACTGAGTTTAAAAACGATGAGATTATATAGGAAAATGATTTTTAATAAAATAGAGTCTAGGCTTGCTTTGATTAGGATCTAGTCATTAGACTTTTTCAACAATCCCAATACTAGACTAGTCTACTCACAAGAGTTCATTGTAAACACTTGACAAAATGTAAATTGCATGAATTGTAAAGACAATAAAGTAAATGACAGGAATTGTAAATGTGCAATAAAATAAAGTGCGGAAATATAAAGAACAATAAAATAAATTGCAAGGAAATGTAAAAATGCAAAAATTTTATAGTGTTTGAGCTTAGAACAAGATAGAGTTACAATCTCACTATAGTAACTTTACACTCATTCCAAGATGAGAAACAACTCTGATTAGAGCTCTATTTATAGCCTAAAGCCATGGACAAGGTATTGAATTATACATCAATAATTGCCAAAAACCAAGAGTTTTCAATCATAATTTCTGACTACATAACGCGCACGACCGTGCCATATGGGCGCATGGTCGTGCCAAGTTCCAAAACGCCAGAATCTGAAGAACTGAACAGGCGCACGACCGTGCTCTTTGAACGCACGGCCGTGCGTGATTTCACTGCCTAGGATGGCACGGTCTGCCCAGGATGGGCGCACTGTCAGTGTAAATGATGGCACGACCGTGCCATCTCACTTTTGCCTTGAAACTTGACTTTTCTTGCCCGACTCTTTGTGATTTTGCTCCAAAGTGCTTGCTCACCATTATTTTTGCCTAAAAAGAAAAACAAAGGTACTGAAGTAAAATAGCTCAAGAAAATAAAGAAAAAACGACTAAACTTTCATAAAAAGAAACCCTTAAAAACCTATAAATTACTGCTTATAACAAGGCTCTATACTCAGATTCAGAGCTGGATCTAGAAACAGTTGTTTGCTTCTTAGACTTTCATGAGATGAGGGAAGAGCCAAGAAACACACAAAACCCAGAGACAGATCGTTTAGTAGTGGGACAGCTAGCCCAATCTGAATCAGCAAAACCTACAAGTTTAACGAGAGATGAAGATGAATAGAATAACCCTTTGGCTGGAGAGTTCTTGAGATACTTAAGAATCTTTGTGGCAGCTTGAAAGTGGACTTCACGGGGCTTGGATACAAACTGACTAAGTTGTTGAACAACAAAAGCAATGTCAAGCCGCGTGAGTGTCAAATAGAGAAGTCTACCAATCAAACTTCTGAAGGAGAATTCATCATGATATGAAGGAGAATCAGAATTATGCAACTTTAAGAAGGTATCATAAGGTGCTGAATTAGGCTTAACAGCCATGTGACCACTATCTTCAAGAATCCCAAGAGTATATTTGTGTTGATTCACTGAAGTTCCTTTGTTTGATCTTTCTATTTCCAAGCCTAGAAAAAATCTTAGCTTCCCAAGGTCTTTGATGCAAAATTTTTGATCCAGAAACTGCTTAACATGCTGAATTTCAGCATAATCATTTCCTGATAAAACTATGTCGTCCACATAAACTAATAAGGTAGTAAAATTGGTACCTTTTAGCTTAGTGAACAAAGAAAAATCAGCAACAGAAGGAGTGTAACCAAGAGAAACTAAGGCTGCAGAAAGTTTGGCATACTAATGCCTACTAGCTTGCTTCAAGCCATAGAGACTCTTATTTAACCGACAAACTTTAAGAGCATTAGAATCCGAATTTTAAAGCTTCAAACCATGGGGTAACACCATGTAAACTTCTTCATTGAGGTCACCATGGAGAAATGCACTATTTGAAATTCTGGCTGGACAAGGTTCAAAACAAATAAGCAGGGCACAATAGTTTGCTAAACAGAGCACACACAAAAACACAACACAGGCAGCAAAATAAAGTGCAGGAAAGTAAAAGAGGCACAGAGGTTTGTTAACCCAGTTCGGAGTAAACACATCCTACTCTGGGGGATACCAATCCAGGAAGGAAATCCACTATAGGATTTAATCCTTATGACTCAAGACACAGAACTCCCTGTTCCCAGCCTAAGCAATTAAACTCCTCCTAGTCTGATTTCTACCCAACTCTTTGAGTATTAGAAAACCTCTAACTTCCTACCCAAGTAACAGCCTTGTTACTAGACTACTTCTGAAAAACCCAGTTTTGAAGAAACACTTCAATAACAAAGACAACACTCGTACCTACATGCTTAGAATGAATTACAACTCAATTACTCCTAAACCAACTCAGTTGAGTGGTGCACAAACAAAGCTTAAAGCTTACACAACTAAGACTCAATTTCTCTGAATTTTTCTATGTTCTTCGTCCCTTCTCAATAGCAGCAGCATTCTCCTTTTATAAACTTCAGCAAGCAACATAAATTTGACTCCAATCTTCTGTATATGATATGATTCTGATTTAAGAATGACTGAATAACGAAATAAATAAACCAACAATGTATCTTGGAAAGATTGCATCAGAAAAATAAGAACTTTATAAAACACGAGCCAAATCTTCATAAGATCTTCATAAATTTAAACAGCATTCTAGAACTCTAATCCTTGAATAAATCCTTGTTTAAATCTCGCAAAGATTCGCACCAAAACAACTCAGAAAAACCAGCTTCTGAAGAAGTCAACGCGGGTCAACGCTTCAATAGTGCGTCTGAAGCCAATCCTGCGTCTGACGCATCAGAAACGCTGTTCCTGCGTCTGAAGGAACATTTCAGCGTCGGAAGGATTTTTCAGGGTCTGAACCACTTTAAAATGGATTTCTTGCAACTGAAGACTTCTTTCAAACATGGAGATGCTTCAAATGAACACATTGCTTTTACCAAAACATGCAGCCAACTTCAAAATATCAACAATCTCCCCATTTGGCAAATTTTTGGCTAAAATCAATGTTTTAGCTTACCAAGTTCTTCAATTCACCATAATACAATCTCAGCAATGAAGAACTCCACAATGGTAATCATAACATAGAGATAAGCAGCGGATTCAGCTATGATTAACATGAAAAACACAAAACACCTTCAGTTCATATCAGCTTCTGACAGTCTCAGCTCCTGAAGTACACAAACCAACTACTGATCAAATTCTGATAGTTCTCAGCTTCTGATCATCACATGATACTCCCCCTAAAGCTTCACAACCAGCAAAACATGCACACTACTCTCCCCCTGCAACTCAGCATTCACCATTACTCCCCCTTAATTCTGAAATGCAATAGCTTCTGAGACAAGTAACTTCTGCAACTGAAAACTTCACACTCAGGTATATAACAATCATACACTCCCCCTGAGACACATACTCCCCCTCAAGTATATCTTCACAGTTCTTGATGTAATGCATCTGAATTCTGAAAAATTCTGTCAGCTTCTGATCAAACCAATCAAACCTAATTCTGAACAAAATGCTTAACTTCTGAACCACATGAACTCTGAACAAGATTAAGTCTGAACTCTGAACACATTCTGAATAGGCACAACATTCTGATTCTGAACAGCTCTTGGTGTAATTTTTAACAAAACTAGTCAGCTTCTGAAACATAGTACATTCTGAGGAAACACACTCTGAACAGCTAAAGTCTGAACTTAAACATAGGTTTTTCTCCCCCTTTTTAGCCACAAAATTATGACAAACAAAAGTCTTAACATAGGGATCAAAAACTGAAATGCCATGAAATCCAGTCTCAGACTCCGACTCAGACACAGGTGCAGGATCACACTCAGCCCTAGCAAATCTGGCAGGTACTCTATCTTCCTCACATCCAGTTTGCATTAATTGCTATAATTCTTCATACAGACACACACCCAACTTGCTTCTCAGATTCTCAAACTGTTTAGCATCCAAAGCCTTTGTGAAAATATCTGCAATTTGGTTCTCAGTGTCCACATGTTCAAGCTGAACAATCTTTTCTTCCACAAGATTTCTGATAAAGTGGTGTCTGATATCTATATGTTTAGTTCTGCTGTGCTGTATGGGGTTCTTAGAGATGTTAATTGCACTTAGGTTATCACAATATAGTGTCATAGTTCCTTGTTCAATGTTATACTCTTCCAGCATTTGTTTCATCCAAACTAATTGTGAACAACTACTCCCAGCAGCTATGTATTCAGCTTCAGTTGTAGACAGTGACACACAATTTTGTTTTTTGCTGAACCATGAAATCAGGTTATTACCAAGAAAGAAACAACCTCCTGAAGTGCTTTTCCTGTCATCTGCACTTCCAGCCCAGTCAACATCACAAAATCCCATCAATTCAGAACTTGAACTATGTGAGTACATGATTCCATAATCACTTGTGTTGTTCGCATATTTCAGAATCCTCTTTACATGAGTCAAATGACTCATCTTAGGATCAGCTTGATATCTTGCACATACTCCAACAGCAAAGGTGATATCAGGTCAGCTTGCAGTTAAGTACAGTAGACTCCCTATCATACTTCTGTATTGGCTTTGATCTACTGAAACTCCATGTTCATTTTTAGTTAGTTTCAGATGAGTAGCAGCAGGTGTCCTCTTATGACTAGCAGTTTCCATTCCAAATGACTAGCAGGTAACATCTCATGCTAATTTCTCATAATAAAAATTTCATCATAATATACTCAGATCACAGCGAAATAAACATCTCAACAATTATCACACTACAAGAAATTTAGCATTTTGCGACACTTACTCTGCGACCCTTGTCTCAAAAATGTCGCAAAGTACACCTTTGCGACAGTTATTGCGACCTTTGTGGTCAACAGTAGCAGATTTTAAGCTAAATTTTTTCAACTCCTTATCTATTTTCCAAACAAAATTTTGGCTCCTCCTAAAAAAAAAAATCTTTTTGCTCAAATATTTTTTTCACTCCCGCTTTCCCAATATCTCCCTCCCACAACTCAAAACCCTGATTTTATTCCTCAAAACAATAACTTGATTTAATTTTGCTTGTTACTTGTAACCTTCTTCATTTTAAATTTTGCATGAATTACATAAACCTTTCCATTTCAAAAATTTTAAATTGTTTTAGTCTCAAAAAGTTGTTTCAGACCATTAAAGAATAAGGCTAGCTTACCACTAAAGTTCATGAGCTTGGTAACTATTGGGGCTTGCTGCGGAAAATAATCATCATGATCACCACATATTTCCTATAGCATAACTAACAAGAATATAAGCCAAATATATTCCACTATTTTTTTTGTTGATATTCCACTCTATTGGGGTTGTTTTTGGCACAAAGCTCAATTGAAGGAAGTATTCCATTTTAGCGAACCCATAGGAATCTAACTTTAATTTCTTGTTAGTCTACTTTTCAAAATATATCCCACCTTTAACCTCAACCACGTTACAACCTTGAAAAGACCTTTAAAATGTGTATGATTGATACTTGAGTTTGAATAACTATTTAGAATTTCTTTTTAGTTCATACCAAGGTGCATTTACATGTCAACTAGGAGTGGGAAAATGTCTTGACCAACCTAGCTGGTGTTATGAGATACATACATGTATTATGGAATTGAGTATGGTTCTAGCGTATGATTATCTTCTCTAAACTTGTTTTGCTTGCATGGAAGTGGTAAGTTATTCAAAGCTTCAGATCAAAAGAACAACGATCTTGAGTTTAAAAATTCATATGAATTATAACTTCTTACTATTTTGTTACTCGAGGACAAACAACGATTAAGTTTGAGGAAGTGATGAAGAAATAGTAGCTAATGGTTTAGGCCCTCTTTTAGTCATTTTCTTTACAAATGAAGACAAATTAGAGGTGATTTGGAGGAGTTGTTCATGTTTTAACGAACATTTTGTATTGTTTTCATTCGAGTCATTGTAATTCAGTTTCTTTCCTAATCATGCAACTCCATATGTGTTTTGAGTGTTTTTAGTCATAACTCATGTAATTCAGCAAAGCAAGACACCGCATGGAGGATCAAGGGATTTGAAGAATGAAGTTCAATGGTACTTATAAGATTTTTGAAGAAAATACATGTTTCTGAAAATTCATGCCAAGTTCCAAGTCATTTGAAGATGGAAAAATGCACGAAAAAGGAAGAAAAACTTTAGAATTTGCCCACTAGGGGCTTTCCAATGCGTCCTTGCGCATGGCAAAAGAACCAACTTGTATTGCCCCTTAAACTTTTATGAGATGTCTTGGTTTACCAAACTACATTATTTTTCAATAAAAATACTCAAAACACCTTTGGAGTTGTCAGTTTTGGGAAGAAATGGAATTACCATGGCTCATATAAAAACAATACAAAATGTCACTTAAACCATGATTAACTCATCTAAAACTCCTATAAAATGACCTAAAATACTAAGAAAATGACTGAATAACATAGCTAAAATATCATCAGATGAGCTGTGATCATTCCCCGGCTCATTTACAATTTTTATTTATAAGTTTATTAAATGTCCGAGTAGAAACAAAAATCCATGTGGAGAAGATAACTTGCTACTTTATTAGTTATTACAGTTTGGGGCACTGACCAAATCTATCATTAGTAGCTCCATGGACATTAGCATGTGGGGACTAGGGTTCGATCCCTCAATTCCCTACATCTCGACACTTACAGTGTGTGAGTCTAGCTACTAGACTACTTAAAAAAAACAAGATATTTTTTAACGGATTGAAAATGGAAAAGGCTAAATTGCTTTCTTGGTCCCTTAACTATTTTTGATGTTTCACTACGGTCCCCTAACAAGTGTTTGTTTCATGTGAGCCCCTTAATTATATCTAAGTCACTGATGGTCAGATTTAGGCAAGTGTACCAAATCGTTTACCAAGTAATAAAGTGCAAGTAGAGTATCGTATCCACATGGATTGTCGTTCCAACTAGGTAATTCGCGTTACTTATTTGGGAAGAATAAAATCAATAAAAATAATAAAATAAAAGATAAAGGGGGGTTTTGCAATCTAGTCTGTTTGCAGTAGAGCAAGAGTTTAGGAGTTAACTTGTTTTTTATTGCAGAATGTTAGCAGCAGTTAGGATTCTTCGAAACCCCTCTATTCATTTGTTGGAATTAATTAATGGCGAAGCATTATTCAGTTTCTTACGTCTTCTATCTAAGTGATGAATTCATGGGGTTTTACTACCTACCAGTTGTCAAGTTGCACCTATTGATCACACGAGTTTGTACGTGCGGGGTCTTACTCTCTCAGATGTTTGAGTTCATTGCCCTCCAGTTGTCAGTTGCAACCTTACACCAGAGTTTCTACACGGTTCAATGTTTATGGTTGTTAATCCTATTGGAAGATACACTTACGCATGTAACGGTACGTGTAGGTTCTTACTTTCTTAGAGATATTTGAATCAATAACGGATATTAGGGTTCCTAAATTCTCAGTGTCCTAAAGGTACCCTCGTTTAATGAATCTTAGAAGGACATCAACATATTCTCCCTCTCGGTAATTCTACAAACAGGCAGCCTTATCTCGTCTACCTTACCAAGGATCTAAGAAGAATAAAGTTACTATGTTGATTTAAGTCATGAAGTCACTGTGTTTCCCTAATTACCGTTAATAGTTATCATAGTTAATTCCTGATTCGGGTAGGTTTTCACCAATATTAGGTATGTCACCTTCCTAAGTACCCTTATCTCAAAAAACTGGGTTTTTCCACTTAAAACGTGGAAAAAGAAGTTATGGCCCGCTCCCAGCATGCTCCAGGCGCATATGCATATTTTCCCATGCTCTGGGCGGATGGCTCATGCCCCAGGTGCATGGGTGCTGTTTCTGGTGTGAAATCGCTTGTTTCTTCGTCTTCTTGGGTGATTGCTTCCATATAAGATGTCCTGAAACTTGAGAACATAATTCCTCCCTTTGTATTGTGTTCTGAGGCCTCTTGAATCTTCATTCATGGTCTTCCCAAAGTCTTCACAAGTCTTCAAATGTTTTGCTTTGCCGATTTGTATGATTTCTTCTTGAATTACATCAAAACACCCTAGAATTACTATGTTTTGGGAAAAACTAGAATTACATGACTCAATATAGAAAACATTACAAATGTCCCGAAAACAATAGCAATTGTTCTAATACTCCTCTATACTGGATGAAAACTGACTGAAAATAATTGAAAAACATACTAAGAATAACGTAAGATGACATGTCATCAGTTACTCGTGTAGGTCTTTTCCGTCAAGATTTAACCCCGCATGTCTAAACGATCCATGTCTTTTTTTTTGTCAAGAGTGATCCATGTCTTTTTAATATAGTTGGGATATACCACTTTGCGACAAAAAAAACATCTCCTTATAATAAAAGGTTTAATACCATTAACGGTCCACGTGAACATATTTTAGATGGTAGAGACATTGCACAATGTATGCAGGCGTTGGAGTTAGAACATCAAATTCTCCACTTATTCACTTTAAAGGTGAATTTTTAACCACTGAACTAATTGACAAAAAAATATGTTAATTGCAAACAATAATGGGTTGATCTTAAGTGATAAAGGACTTGAGCCTTTTAAGCAGGTGATCATGATTTGATCCTTAACTCTTGTGTATTAAAAAACAATTGGTTGGAAGAGAAGAAACTACCATATTTTCCAGACAAGTTCTCCAAAATTAGTCTTTGTTAAACGGCGGTCGATACTTCGTATCAATATCTTGATAATTCAAACAAAAAAGTGAATTACAATCACGTAAAGTAACTAGATGTCCTATATACTTACGAGTGAGGGGAAAAGAACATATGAAGTTGTAGATTGATCTCCTCTTATTAACATTACAACCAACCAAATACCAACATCTTTCATTAAAAAAAGTGTACGGACAGACAAACCAAAACAATTGGACATAACTAGTTATGAGTCCAACCAAAAACGAATTATACAGGAGAATTTGATTTTGATTATTAGATGGAACAATTTTTATAAGATTTTCTTATTTTTCGGCCGAACTACGAATTACCAAAATCATTAGTTCACCGGAGCGTTCACAAAGAAAACGATGTACAGAAAAATCTATGGGTGGTGGACTCGCTTGACATTGTTGTATATATGTGTGCAATAAATTATGCAATGAATATGTGCAACAACTTATGTAGTACAGAGAACGATTTCTCATTGCCGTTGTGATATGAAATAATTGTTTTTCTTTTTTTACAAAAACAAATTTATTGTTTTATTCATGACATTAACTATGATAGTGTACTCTTTCTATTTCTATTTTCTCACCACACATGTTTCTATCATCTTTCCCATACAATAAGCTTCCTTCTAATCTTTCCGAGCCAAGAAATTTATTCAACCAACACTTCTTCTGTTTCACATGGCACTTGAAAAGAACAATATCAAAATCCATGAACACTTCAAAGTTGTTCCTTCATCATCAACCCAAACTACAACAATTCCTTTCACTTTCTTCGACATATTTTGGCTAAAGTTCCATCCTATAGAACGAATCTTCTTCTACACCCTCCCAAATTCACAATCACACCCTTCTTTCTTCTTTCAAAAACTGGTTCCAATTCTCAAATCTTCACTCTCTTTAACCCTCCAACACTTTCTCCCTTTAGCGGGTAAAATTGTTTGGCCATCAGAATCTCAACAACCAATAATCCAGTACACAACAAATGATGGTGTTTCCTTGCTCATTGCAGAGTCTGATGCAGATTTCAATCATGTCATTGAAAACTCACCTCATGAAGCTTCTTTGTCTCGTTCTTTTCTACCACATTTGGAATCAACAGATTCATTTGCTTCTATTATTTCAATTCAGATAACCCTTTTTCCAAAAAGTGGTTTTTCCATTGGAATAAGCACACACCATGCTGGTCTTGATGGAAAATCATCAACCATGTTCATCAAAGCTTGGTCTTATCTATGCAACAAAACAATTGAAACCAAAGAAGAATCACCAACTTTGTTACCCGATTTAGAACCTTTATTCGATAGGGAAGTCATCAAAGACCCAAATGAGCTTGGTGTTACATTCACAAATAGCTGGACTGAGATCATATCCAGGATGTTCCCAAACGAAAAAGGAAACGAACGTAGCTTAAATATTTTACACTTTGAACCAAAACTTGAAGACTCCGTTCGTGCCACGTTCAATCTCTCACGTGAAGATTTGAACAAGATCAAGCAAAGTGTGTTATCAAAATGGGAAGATTTTGATACAAAGGAATCATATTCAAAGCCACAAACTTTATCATCTTTTATTCTCACTTGTGCTTATTCACTTGTTTGTTATGCAAAAGCGATTCACCGAGCTGATATGGAGAAAGAGAAGTTTTCTTTTGCTTTCACCGTAGATTGCAGAGCAAGGTTAAAACCACCAATACCAAGTAACTTTGTTGGAAATTGTGTTTGGGGGAACTTCATTGATGCACAACCATTGGATTTCATAAAAGAAGATGGTGTTTTCTTAGTTGCTAAGTGTATTTACGAGAAAATAAAGATGATAAATGATAACGGTGTTCTTGAAGGCGCTATTAATGATGGGTTTGATAAATATAATTCTTTGTTAAATGAAGGATTTGGAGTTTTTGGAGTGGCGGGGTCTAATAGATTTGGTGTTTATGAGACTGATTTTGGTTGGGGAAGGCCAGAAAAGGTGGAGATAGTGTCGGTGGATAGAGGTTTAACCATTGGTTTGGCAGAGAGCAAAGATGGGAATGGTGGGGTTGAAGTTGGGCTTGTTCTTAATAAGCATGTAATGGATCTCTTTGGCACTTTGTTTCTTGAAGGACTATACTTTGATTGATTGTGGGAACCAAGTGCAGTGGGTTAGATATATAGTATAATTAAAAGGACTCTAGTAAGAATATTTTAGCCTATACTTTTACATTTGTAGCTTTACCAATATAAATCACTAATAATACCAAACTTTGCGTATATTACAATAATTAAATATGGTTCTTAAAAAAAAAATTAAATATGGTTCCCACATGAGAGATTTTTTACGGCAACTATTTTTAAACTCCGCGTATGGTTATTGCTATTTAAAATAGGAACTTTGCTTACAATGCGGGACTCATAATGTGAGCTCAATACTAATTCTAACAGGCTAAAGCCCCATATTTTCCATGTGAGCTTCTTTGTTTTGGGAGGAGAGAGAAAGATATTTCTATAAGAATTGGTTTTGTGAGTCAAATGTGTGTGGTGATAAGTGGTCCACATGATCAAAATAAATGTGGATAAGTGATAAAATTGAAGAGTAAGAATCAAATCAAAATGATTAAAAATGGAAAGTATAGAGCTAAAATTACTCTAAAAATGTTAATATATAGAACACATTAGAAAGTAGAAGGACAAGAGTGATATAATTTTTATTGATCTATCCGTAAAGGTACATGACATGTTTATTTATATACTAAAAATAAAGAGAAGATTACTCAACATGTATAAATACAATTGAATAGAATACTAATCAGCAGGCTAACTAATAGGTTTTAGTTTAAATTAAATCTTAACATGTAACACTCCCCCACAAGCTAGACTATGAAGATCACACAGGCCAAGCTTGGAAACCAAGGAATTGAAAGCTGGAGACAAAAGTGGTTTTGTCAACAAATCTGCTATTTGAGAAGAAGATGGCACGGGTAAGAGATGAATGAGACCACTTTGAATTCTTTTGTGCACAACATGACAATCAATCTCAATGTGTTTTGTTCTCTTGTGAAATGTTGGACTATGAGCAAGATATATGGCTGATTTATTGTCACAATATACTGAAGTTGGTTGTTGAAAGTTGATATGAAGATCCTTGAACATGTAAGAGAGCTATTGTAATTCACAAGTGAGGCTGGCCAAGGTGATACGTTACCGCAAGTGCACGGTTAATATCGCGTAATAAAAGAGTATCGATCCACAGGGAGTTTAGTAAATACTGATTGTATTTCCAGAATATGTTAGCTGAATGGATTATAGTTTTGAGTTGGAAAATGTTTTTGGTTAAGTTTTATATAATAAAAAGCATCTTGGAATTATTGGTATATATAATGACAGAATTTTAAAGGGTCAAACCTATATCTCTATTCTATATTTAATCTATGTTCCAAAAGCAAGATTCTCTAAGGTAATTCATGTTTCCTCTCGAAATACATGAATGTATCCCAATAGAAATCACGCATATTCTCATGGTTGATTGCTATATGAGACCCATTAAGTGTGAATCTTATGGCCTCAAGACATTGTAAAGCTATTCATTTGGGGTGTTCCCATCAAGCTTTACAATGCCTTGTCTAATCTCATTTGTTCCAATATCAAGCTTCTTCGTTCGATACTTCACTTGATATTTGAAATGATGAAGTAGTAGTTGTTGAACTTCTCCGTTCGGTACTTCGTTCAACACTTGCTACTGAGTTTAAAAACGATGAGATTATATAGGAAAATGATTTTTAATAAAATAGAGTCTAGGCTTGCTTTGATTAGGATCTAGTCATTAGACTTTTTCAACAATCCCAATACTAGACTAGTCTACTCACAAGAGTTCATTGTAAACACTTGACAAAATGTAAATTGCATGAATTGTAAAGACAATAAAGTAAATGACAGGAATTGTAAATGTGCAATAAAATAAAGTGCGGAAATATAAAGAACAATAAAATAAATTGCAAGGAAATGTAAAAATGCAAAAATTTTATAGTGTTTGAGCTTAGAACAAGATAGAGTTACAATCTCACTATAGTAACTTTACACTCATTCCAAGATGAGAAACAACTCTGATTAGAGCTCTATTTATAGCCTAAAGCCATGGACAAGGTATTGAATTATACAGCAATAATTGCCAAAAACCAAGAGTTTTCAATCATAATTTCTGACTGCATAACGCGCACGACCGTGCCATATGGGCGCATGGTCGTGCCAAGTTCCAAAACGCCAGAATCTGAAGAACTGAACAGACGCACGACCGTGCTCTTTGAACGCACGGCCGTGCGTGATTTCACTACCTAGGATGGCACGGTCTGCCCAGGATGGGCGCACTGTCAGTGTAAATGATGGCACGACCGTGCCATCTCACTTTTGCCTTGAAACTTTACTTTTCTTGCCCGACTCTTTGTGATTTTGCTCCAAAGTGCTTGCTCACCATTATTTTTGCCTAAAAAGAAAAACAAAGGTACTGAAGTAAAATAGCTCAAGAAAATAAAGAAAAAACAACTAAACTTGCATAAAAAGAAACCCTTAAAAACCTATAAATTACTACTTATAACAAGGCTCTATACTCAGATTCAGAGCTGGATCTAGAAACAGTTGTTTGCTTCTTAGACTTTCATTAGATGAGGGAAGAGCCAAGAAACACACAAAAGCCAGAGACAGATCGTCTAGTAGTGGGACAGCTAGCCCAATCTGAATCAGCAAAACCTACAAGTTTAACGGGAGATGAAGATGAATAGAATAACCCTTTGGCTGGAGAGTTCTTGAGATACTTCATAATCTTTGTGGCAGCTTGAAAGTGGACTTCACGGGGCTTGGAAACAAACTGACTAAGTTGTTGAACAACAAAAGCAATGTCAAGCCGCGTGAGTGTCAAATAGAGAAGTCTACCAATCAAACTTCCGAAGGAGAATTCATCATGATATGAAGGAGAATCAGAATTATGCAACTTTAAGAAGGTATCATAAGGTGTGGAATTAGGCTTAACAGCCATGTGACCACTATCTTCAAGAATCCCAAGAGTATATTTGCGTTGATTCACTGAAGTTCCTTTGTTTGATCTTTCTATTTCCAAGCCTAGAAAAAATCTTAGCTTCCCAAGGTCTTTGATGCAAAATTTTTGATCCAGAAACTGCTTAACATGCTGAATTTCAGCATAATCATTTCCTGATAAAACTATGTCGTCCACATAAACTAATAAGGTAGTAAAATTGGTACCTTTTAGCTTAGTGAACAAAGAAAGATCAGCAACAGAAGGAGTGTAACCAAGAGAAACTAAGGCTGCAGAAAGTTTGGCATACTAATGCCTACTAGCTTGCTTCAAGCCATAGAGACTCTTATTTAACCGACAAACTTTAAGAGCATTAGAATCTGAATTTTAAAGCTTCAAACCATGGGGTAACACCATGTAAACTTCTTCATTGAGGTCACCATGGAGAAATGCACTATTTGAAATTCTGGCTGGACAAGGTTCAAAACAAATAAGCAGGGCACAATAGTTTGCAAAACAGAGCACACACAAAAACACAACACAGGCAGCAAAATAAAGTGCAGGAAAGTAAAAGAGGCACAGAGGTTTGTTAACCCAGTTCAGAGTAAACACCTCCTACTATGGGGGATACCAATCCAGGAAGGAAATCCACTATAGGATTTAATCCTTATAACTCAAGACACAGAACTCCCTGTTCCCAGCCTAAGCAATTAAACTCCTCCTAGTCTGATTTCTACCCAACTCTTTGAGTATTAGAAAACCTCTAACTTCCTACCCAAGTAACAGCCTTGTTACTAGACTACTTCTGAAAAACCCAGTTTTGAAGAAACACTTCAATAACAAAGACAACACTCGTACCTACATGCTTAGAGTGAATTACAACTCAATTACTCCTAAACCAACTCAGTTGAGTGGTGCACAAACAAAGCTTAAAGCTTACACAACTAAGACTCAATTTCTCTGAATTTTTCTATGTTCTTCGTCCCTTCTCAATAGCAGCAGCATTCTCCTTTTATAAGCTTCAGCAAGCAACATAAATTTGACTCCAATCTTCTGTATATGATATGATTCTGATTTAAGAATGACTGAATAAGGAAATAAATAAACCAACAATGTATCTTGGAAAGATTGCATCAGAAAAATAAGAACATTATAAAACACGAGCCAAATCTTCATAAGATCTTCATAAATTTAAACAGCATTCTAGAACTCTAATCCTTGAATAAATCCTTGTTAAATCTCGCAAAGATTCGCACCAAAACAACTTAGAAAAACCAGCTTCTGAAGAAGTCAAGGCGGGTCAACGCTTCAATAGTGTGTCTGAAGCCAATCCTACGTCTGAAGCATCAGAAGCACTGTTCCTGCGTCTGAAGGAACATTTCAGCGTCTGAAGGATTTTTCAGGCTCTGAACCACTTTAAAATGGATTTCCTGCAACTGAAGACTTCTTTCAAACATGGAGATGCTTCAAATGAACACATTGCTTTTACCAAAACATGCAGCCAACTTCAAAATATCAACAATCTCCCCCTTTGGCAAATTTTTTGGCTAAAATCAATGTTTCAGCTTACCAAGTTCTTCAATTCACCATAATACAATCTCAGCAATGAAGAACTCCACAATGGTAATCATAACATAGAGATAAGCAGCGGATTCAGCTATGATTAACATGAAAAACACAAAACACCTTCAGTTCATATCAGCTTCTGACAGTCTCAGCTCCTGAAGTACACAAACCAACTACTGATCAAATTCTGATAGTTCTCAGCTTCTGATCATCACATGATACTCCCCCTGAAGCTTCACAACCAGCAAAACATGCACACTACTCTCCCCCTGCAACTCAGCATTCACCATTACTCCCCCTTAATTCTGAAATGCAGTAGCTTCTGAGACAAGTAACTTCTGAAACTGAAAACTTCACACTTAGGTATATAACAATCATACACTCCCCCTGAGACACACACTCCCCCTCAAGTATATCTTCACAGTTCTTGATGTAATGCATCTGAATTCTGAAAAATTCTGTCAGCTTCTGATCAAACCAATCAAACCTAATTCTGAACAAAATGCTTAACTTCTGAACCACATGAACTCTGAACAAGATTAAGTCTGAACTCTGAACACATTCTGAATAGGCACAGCATTCTGATTCTGAACAGCTCTTGGTGTAATTTTTAACAAAACTAGTCAGCTTCTGAAACATAGTACATTCTGAGGAAACACACTCTGAACAGCTAAAGTCTGAACTTAAACATAGGTTTTTCTCCCCCTTTTTAGCCACAAAATTATGACAAACAAAAGTCTTAACATAGGGATCAAAAACTGAAATGTCATGAAATCCAGTCTCAGACTCCGACTCAGACACAGGTGCAGGATCACACTCAGCCCTAGCAAATCTGGCAGGTACTCTATCTTCCTCACATCCAGTTTGCATTAATTGCTATAATTCTTCATACAGACACACACCCAACTTGCTTCTCAGATTCTCAAACTGTTTAGCATCCAAAGCCTTTGTGAAAATATCTGCAATTTGGTTCTCAGTGTCCAGATGTTCAAGCTGAACAATCTTTTCTTCCACAAGATTTCTGATAAAGTGGTGTCTGATATCTATATGTTTAGATTTGTTGTGCTGTATGAGGTTCTTAGAGATGTTAATTGCACTTAGGTTATCACAATATAGTGTCATAGTTCCTTGTTCAATGTTATACTCTTCCAGCATTTGTTTCATCCAAACTAATTGTGAACAACTACTCCCAGCAGCTATGTATTCAGCTTCAGTTGTAGACAGTGACACACAATTTTGTTTCTTGCTGAACCATGAAATCAGGTTATTACCAAGAAAGAAACAACCTCCTGAAGTGCTTTTCCTGTCATCTGCACTTCCAGCCCAGTCAGCATCACAAAATCCCATCAATTCAGAACTTGAACTATGTGAGTACATGATTCCATAATCACTTGTGTTGTTCGCATATTTCAGAATCCTCTTTACATGAGTCAAATGACTCATCTTAGGATCAGCTTGATATCTTGCACATACTCCAACAGCAAAGGTGATATCAGGTCTGCTTGCAGTTAAGTACAGTAGACTCCCTATCATACTTCTGTATTGGCTTTGATCTACTGAAACTCCATGTTCATCTTTAGTTAGTTTCAGATGAGTAGCAGCAGGTGTCCTCTTATGACTAGCAGTTTCCATTCCAAATGACTAGCAGGTAACATCTCATGCTAATTTCTCATAATAAAAATTTCATCATAATATACTCAGATCACAGCGGAATAAACATCTCAACAATTATCACACTACAAGAAATTTAGCATTTTGCGACACTTACTCTGCGACCCTTGTCTCAAAAATGTCGCAAAGTACACCTTTGCGACAGTTATTGCGACCTTTGTGGTCAACAGTCGCAGATTTTAAACTAAATTTTTTCAACTCCTTATCTATTTTCCAAACAAAATTTTGGCTCCTCCTAAAAAAAAAAATCTTTTTGCTCAAATATTTTTTTCACTCCCGCTTTCCCAATATCTCCCTCCCACAACTCAAAACCCTGATTTTATTCCTCAAAACAATAACTTGATTTAATTTTGCTTGTTACTTGTAACCTTCTTCATTTTAAATTTTGCATGAATTACATAAACCTTTCCATTTCAAAAATTTTAAATTGTTTTAGTCTCAAAAAGTTGATTCAGACCATTAAAGAATAAGGCTAGCTTACCACTAAAGTTCATGAGCTTGGTAACTATTGGGGCTTGCTGCGGAAAATAATCATCATGATCACCACATATTTCCTATAGCATAACTAACAAGAATATAACCCAAATATATTCCACTATTTTTTTTGTTGATATTCCACTCTATTGGGGTTGTTTTTGGCACAAAGCTCAATTGAAGGAAGTATTCCATTTTAGCGAACCCATAGGAATCTAACTTTAATTTCTTGTTAGTCTACTTTTCAAAATATATCCCACCTTTAACCTCAACCATGTTACAACCTTGAAAGGACCTTTAAAATGTGTATGATTGATACTTGAGTTTGAATAACTATTTAGAATTTCTTTTTAGTTCATACCAAGGTGCATTTACATGTCAACTAGGAGTGAGAAAATGTCTTGACCAACCTAGCTGGTGTTATGAGATACATACATGTATTATGGAATTGAGTATGGTTCTAGCGTATGATTATCTTCTCTAAACTTGTTTTGCTTGCATGGAAGTGGTAAGTTATTCAAAGCTTCAGATCAAAAGAACAACGATCTTGAGTTTAAAAATTCATGTGAATTATAACTTCTTACTATTTTGTTACTCGAGGACAAACAACGATTAAGTTTGAGGATGTGATGAAGAAATAGTAGCTAATGGTTTAGGCCCTCTTTTAGTCATTTTCTTTACAAATGAAGACAAATTAGAGGTGATATGGAGGAGTTGTTCATGTTTTAATGAACATTTTGTATTGTTTTCATTCGAGTCATTGTAATTCAGTTTCTTTCCTAATCATGCAACTCCATATTTGTTTTGAGTGTTTTTCGTCATAACTCATGTAATTCAGCAAAGCAAGACACCGCATGGAGGATCAAGGGATTTGAAGAATGAAGTTCAATGGTACTTATAAGATTTTTGAAGAAAATACATGTTTATGAAAATTCATGCCAAGTTCCAAGTCATTTGAAGATGGAAAATGCACGAAAAAGGAAGAAAAACTTTAGAATTTGCCCACTAGGGGCTTTCCAATGCGTCTTTGCGCATGGCAAAAGAACCAACTTGTATTGCCCCTTAAACTTTTATGAGATGTCTTGGTTTACCAAACTACATTATTTTTCAATAAAAATACTCAAAACACCTTTGGAGTTGTCAGTTTTGGGAAGAAATGGAATTACCGTGGCTCATATAAAAACAATACAAAATGTCGCTTAAACCATGATTAACTCATCTAAAACTCCTATAAAATGACCTAAAATACTAAGAAAATGACTGAATAACATAGCTAAAATATCATCAGATGAGCTGTGATCATTCCCCGGCTCATTTACAATTTTTATTTATAAGTTTATTAAATGTCCGAGTAGAAACAAAAATCCATTTGGAGAAGATAACTTGCTACTTTATTAGTTATTACAGTTTGGGGCACTGACCAAATCTATCATTAGTAGCTCCATGGACATTAGCATGTGGGGACTAGGGTTCGATCCCTCAATTCCCTACATCTCGACACTTACAGTGTGTGAGTCTAGCTACTAGACTACTTAAAAAAAAAACAAGATATTTTTTTAACGGATTGAAAATGGAAAAGGCTAAATTGCTTTCTTGGTCCCTTAACTATTTTTGGTGTTTCACTACGGTCCCCTAACAAGTGTTTGTTTCATGTGAGCCCCTTAATTATATCTAAGTCACTGATGGTCAGATTTAGGCAAGTGTACCAAATCGTTTACCAAGTAATAAAGTGCAAGTAGAGTATTGTATCCACATGGAATGTCGTTCCAACTAGGTAATTCGCGTTACTTATTTGGGAAGAATAAAATCAATAAAAATAATAAAATAAAAGATAAAGGGGGGTTTTGCAATCTAGTCTGTTTGCAGTAGAGCAAAAGTTTAGGAGTTAACTTGTTTTTTATTGCAGAATGTTAGCGGCAGTTAGGATTCTTCGAAATCCCTCTATTCATTTGTTGGAATTAATTAATGGTCAAGCATTATTCAGTTTCTTACGTCTTCTATCTAAGTGATGAGTTCATGGGGTTTTACTACCTACCAGTTGTCAAGTTGCACCTATTGATCACACGAGTTTGTACGTGCAGGGTCTTACTCTCTCAGATGTTTGAGTTCATTGCCCTCCAGTTGTCAGTTGCAACCTTACACTAGAGTTTCTACACGGTTCAATGTTTATGGTTGTTAATCCTATTGGAAGGTACACTTACGCATGTAATGGTACGTGTAGGTTCTTACTTTCTTAGAGATATTTGAATCAATAACGGATATTAGGGTTCCTAAATTCTCAGTGTCCTAAAGGTACCCTCGTTTATTGAATCTTAGAAGGACATCAACATATTCTCCCTCTCGGTAATTCTACAAACAGGCAACCTTATCTCGTCTACCTTACCAAGGATCTAAGAAGAATAAAGTTACTATGTTGATTTAAGTCATGAAGTCACTGTGTTTCCCTAATTACCGTTAATAGTTATCATAGTTACTTCCTGATTCGGGTAGGTTTTCACCAATATTAGGTATGTCACCTTCCTAAGTACCCTTATCTCAAAAAACTGGGGTTTCCACTTATAACGTGGAAAAAGAAGTTATGGCCCGCTCCCAGCATGCTCCAGGCGCATATGCATATTTTCCCATGCTCTGGGCGGATGGCTCATGCCCCAGGTGCATGGGTGCTGTTTCTGGTGTGAAATCGCTTGTTTCTTCGTCTTTTTGGGTGATTGCTTCCATATAAGATGTCCTGAAACTTGAGAACATAATTCCTCCCTTTGTATTGTGTTCCGAGGCCTCTTGAATCTTCATTCAAGGTCTTCCCAAAGTCTTCACAAGTCTTCAAATGTTTTGCTTTTCCGATTTGTATGATTTCTTCTTGAATTACATCAAAACACCCTAGAATTACTATGTTTTGGGAAAAACTAGAATTACATAACTCAATATAGAAAACATTACAAATGTCCCGAAAACAATAGCAATTGTTCTAATACTCCTCTATACTGGATGAAAACTGACTGAAAATAATTGAAAAACATACTAAGAATAACGTAAGATGACATGTCATCAGTTACTCGTGTAGGTCTTTTCCGTCAAGATTTAACCCCGCATGTCTAAACGATCCATGTCTTTTTTTTTTGTCAAGAGTGATCCAGGTCTTTTTAATATAGTTGGGATATACCACTTTGCGACAAAAAAAACATTTCCTTATAATAAAAGGTTTAATACCATTAACGGTCCCGTGAACATATTTTAGATGGTAGAGACATTGCACAATGTATGCAGGCGTTGGAGTTAGAACATCGAATTCTCCACTTATTCACTTTAAAGGTGAATTTTTAACCACTGAACTAATTGACAAAAAAATAAGTTAATTGCAAACAATAATGGGTTGATCTTAAGTGATAAAGGACTTGACCCTTTTAAGCAGGTGATCAGGATTTGATCCTTAACTCTTGTGTATTAAAAAACAATTGGTTGGAAGAGAAGAAACTACCATATTTTCCAGACAAGTTCTCCAAAATTAGTCTTTGTTAAACGGCGGTCGATACTTCATATCAATATCTTGATAATTCAAACAAAAAAGTTAATTACAATCACGTAAAGTAACTAGATGTCCTATATACTTACGAGTGAGGGGAGAAGAACATATGAAGTTGTAGATTGATCTCCTCTTATTAACATTACAACCAACCAAATACCAACATCTTTCATTAAAAAAAGTGTACGGACAGACAAACCAAAACAATTGGACATAACTAGTTATGAGTCCAACCAAAAACGAATTATACAGGAGAATTTGATTTTGATTATTAGATGGAACAATTTTTATAAATTTTCTTATTTTTCGGCCGAACTACGAATTACTAAAATCATTAGTTCACCGGAGCGTTCAATAAATTATGTGTGCAATAAATTATGCAATGGGTGCAATAAATTATGTGTTCAATAATCTTTGGGTGGTGGACTCGCTTGCCATTGTTGTATGTGTGCAATAAATTATGCAATGAATATGTGCAACAACTTATGTAGTACAGACAACGATTTCTCATTGCCGTTGTGATAATTGTTTTTTCTTTTTTTACAAAAACAAATTTATTGTTTTATTCATGACATTAATTATGATAGTGTACTCTTTCTATTTCTATTTTCTCACCACACGTTTCTATCATCTTTCCCCATACAATAAGCTTCCTTCTAATCTTTCCGAGCCAAGAAATTTATTCAACCAACACTTCTTCTGTTTCACATGGCACTTGAAAAGAACAATATCAAAATCCATGAACACTTCAAAGTTGTTCCTTCATCATCAACCCAAACTACAACAATTCCTTTCACTTTCTTCGACATATTTTGGCTAAAGTTCCATCCTATAGAACGAATCTTCTTCTACACCCTCCCAAATTCACAATCACACCCTTCTTTCTTCTTTCAAAAACTGGTTCCAATTCTCAAATCTTCACTCTCTTTAACCCTCCAACACTTTCTCCCTTTAGCGGGTAAAATTGTTTGGCCATCAGAATCTCAACAACCAATAATCCAGTACACAACAAATGATGGTGTTTCCTTGCTCATTGCAGAGTCTGATGCAGATTTCAATCATGTCATTGAAAACTCACCTCATGAAGCTTCTTTGTCTCGTTCTTTTCTACCACATTTGGAATCAACAGATTCATTTGCTTCTATTATTTCAATTCAGATAACCCTTTTTCCAAAAAGTGGTTTTTCCATTGGAATAAGCACACACCATGCTGGTCTTGATGGAAAATCATCAACCATGTTCATCAAAGCTTGGTCTTATCTATGCAACAAAACAATTGAAACCAAAGAAGAATCACCAACTTTGTTACCCGATTTAGAACCTTTATTCGATAGGGAAGTCATCAAAGACCCAAATGAGCTTGGTGTTACATTCACAAATAGCTGGACTGAGATCATATCCAGGATGTTCCCAAACGAAAAAGGAAACGAACGTAGCTTAAATATTTTACACTTTGAACCAAAACTTGAAGACTCCGTTCGTGCCACGTTCAATCTCTCACGTGAAGATTTGAACAAGATCAAGCAAAGTGTGTTATCAAAATGGGAAGATTTTGATACAAAGGAATCATATTCAAAGCCACAAACTTTATCATCTTTTGTTCTCACTTGTGCTTATTCACTTGTTTGTTATGCAAAAGCAATTCACCGAGCTGATATGGAGAAAGAGAAGTTTTCTTTTGCTTTCACCGTAGATTGCAGAGCAAGGTTAAAACCACCAATACCAAGTAACTTTGTTGGAAATTGTGTTTGGGGGAAATTAATCGATACACAACCATTGGATTTCATAAAAGAAGATGGTGTTTTCTTAGTTGCTAAGTGTATTTACGAGAAAATAAAGATGATAAATGATAACGGTGTTGTTGAAAGCGCTATTAATGATGGGTTTAATAAATATAATTCTTTGTTAAATGAAGGATTTGGAGTTTTTGGAGTGGCGGGGTCTAATAGATTTGGTGTTTATGAGACTGATTTTGGTTGGGGAAGGCCAGAAAAGGTGGAGATAGTGTCGGTGGATAGAGGTTTAACCATTGGTTTGGCAGAGAGCAAAGATGGGAATGGTGGGGTTGAAGTTGGGCTTGTTCTTAATAAACATGTAATGGATCTCTTTGGCACTTTGTTTCTTGAAGGATTATGCTTTAATTGATTGTGGGAAGCAAGTGCAATGCGTTAGATAATAAGATATTGGGCTCATGTTGTTGGATCTTTTTAGCTATTAAGGGTTTTTCAATCATGTGATAATAATTTGTCATAATTCATGATATTATTACATTGATTTGTAGTCTTAATTTTGATAAGTTATGCTTTTGATATTATTGAAATCCTAGTTGCTTCCTTAATTTTGATAAGTTAGATTTTTGTAAAACTACTTGTAGCTTCTGAGTTCCCAAAATATTTGGAATATGTTTGCTTTGTTTTTGAATTGACTCTATCATTGTGTTGTCGTGTTTCCACTATTGTAGTAAATAATCGTATAGAAATGGAAAAGGTGTCGGCTGAAGGTTGTTATTTGGAACAATTGGAATCAAACCGTTTGGAAATTAAACTATTTTAAGTATGCATGACAATGGAGCGGGGTGGGGACGGGTTTTACTTTCCTTGTCCCCGTTGTAATAGCCCGATTTTTCGTATTTTATTTATTTAATTGCTTATAGTTGCTTAATTGTTTATTTTGGTGATTTATTGAATTTTGGGAGTTGAAAGGTATTTTAGTAATTTGGGGGCGAGTGACATATTTGTAATATGTTAGAAATTCAGAATTTGAAAATAGTGGTATTTAAGTAATGAGAGGGGGGGTTAAGTGTAGTAATTGTGTAGAGAAAATAATTGTGAGTGAATAGTAACAAAGCCCATTAGTGGGAATAACCTAGAAACTTATAATAAATACATTAGTTAGTGGTATTGATGAATTTAGGTCATTCATTATTCACAAACCTAGAGAGAGGTAGAGAGAGAAAGCAAGAGAAACTTGGTGAAGAGGAAAGCGTGAGAGAAGAGTCAAGTGGGTTAGCAAGAGAAGTGAAGAATCAAGGTAAGGGGGAAGATTATCTTCATTAATTGGTTTTAATAAGCTTGGAGTATGTTTGGGAGCTTTTAGCTTATAATGTAATTTCATGAATTATGATTAATTGTGTTGATTTTCGTGCTCTTTGTTGATGACTGAATTTAGTATATGTTAAGTTGTTGTTTTCATGCTTTTACTTCATCAAAATTCATGGTTGATTATATGGTTGGTGAACTTTGTGAAATTTGGTGAATTTGACGAGAAACATGATAATTGGTGTTGATTATGCTTAATTGAGTTGATTATGAGTATGGTTATGTGTTTGTATGATGAAATCATGAAGTTATGCTGTTTGGGTTAAGTTAGAATTGTGGTTGTTGTTGTTTATGTGAAAATTGCTTAATTTGGTGAATTTGAGTGAATTGTTGATATAATTGGTTTTAAGAGTATTCATGTTGTTAATTAAGTGATTATGGACATGTTGATATGATTAAAAAGTTGGAATTGTTACTGTAAAGTTCTGTTTCGGATTTTAAGTTGTTTTGGGAGGAAACAGGTTTTTGACACGAACTTTGATTTAATCCGATTAAGTTAAGTTTAAGTGCTTAGATTAAGTTGTTTTAAGCCATGTTAATTGGTAGGTGAAAGGGTGTGTCACCCCTGACCTGCACATGTGGCACGATCGTGCGCCTACATGGCACGACCATTCGTGATCTTGCTGCCTAGTGTGCGCACCTCGTTTTTTTCCGTCGGGAAAAAGACGCGCAGATTCCTCCGAGGACGTCCGTAAACGCTCGGAGGTGCCTTTGTGAAGCCGCCACCAAAGTTTTTGTGTAAAGGGAACGTTGATAAACCCTTAAGTTTTTTTTGTAAAGGGAAACGATAATAAAACCCTTTTGACGATGAGGATAAGGATTAGGTCATCGCAACCATTGTCGGGTTCGGGAGTCGGTTACGCGAGGGAAGGTATTAGCACCCCTCACGTCCGTTGTACTCAACGGGAACCTTCTATTTGGTTAAAACTTGAATTGCTTTTTAATACTTTGCGTTCATGTTCATTTATGCTAAAATATAATAAGGGGGGGAAAAGAGATAAAAAACAAACGAAAGAAAGAAAAAAGGGTTTTTTTTATTATTGTGCTTGACAAGATGTCGATCTTGCTCCTACGTATCTCCCGGTAGTCGGAGAATTCAAAGCATACGTAGTTCTTTGGTAGAAAAACGTATGTGTGTTGGTTAATTTTAATTGGACGATTTTTAACCGAATTCTTGTGATTAAACGTTGCTTGTATGCTCGCACTTGGAGACTTATTAAGCGTTCGTTCGCGAATCACATTAGAATTGTTAAAAGGTACGTCCGTTAGGGTAGAGGGTTGAATTGGCCGTTATGGGACCAAGGGAGGTACAATGGACTCAAACGAGTCAAACATTGACCGAGTGGACTCCAAAGAGTCGGGCGATTGTTCGATTGATCCACTGAGATCAAGAACGGGTACAATGGACTCGGACGAGTCGAACATTGACCGAGTGGACTCTAACGAGTCGAGGGGTTGAGTCTAATGGCCAACGGGGGACCAAAAGGCCTGGATTGACCACAAAGGGCCAAGATTTGGTTTGGTTAGGGTTGTACATATTAAAAGGGAATGACGATTGTCCGAGCGACGAGACATACGTCACGCATTCGTACAATCGGGGCGATGGAGAGACATACGTCACACCATCCCTTTTTCATTCATTTTTTTGGATTGAATTCTTTAGAAATCCCAAGGTAAGTCAAAACATTTGGTTTGAAAACCCAAAATGGGAAGGTTTAGCAAATTTGCTAGAAAACGCGCAAGTTCGTCTCATTTTGCGAAAATGCGCACATTACCGTGTATGTTCATTTTTGAGTTTTGAACATCATGAACAATATTTATTGCTCAAGTTTAGATTGAAAAGCTGAACATAGCTTGTTGGTTCATGTGGTTTTGAAAGTTTGGGAACATAATTTGCTTTTGCAGTTATATCCACAAAATGGTTATATGAACTTGTGATTTGCCAAAATTATGCAAAAACCTTGTTATGATTTGAAGAACATAGGTTTAAAAACTCTTAGGTTCTG